>CM031917.1:39401418-39762704 GCA_018703695.1 Prunus fruticosa | reverse complement strand
TAGAAGTAAAATGAAGAATTAATTAACAGCTGTTGAAATATTAATCAATTCATTAAAAATAATTAAAGTACATACGGGGGTATAATCGTTAATATGTTCGAAAGACTTGAGATACGGGCATCTTAATTGGTTCTTACACTGATGAAGTATTTCTGAGCATGACTAGCCACCTGAGTCGAAGTGAGTCTTCACAGAACTCTGAGATTGCCTCCAATCTCCTCCACCTTCTGCAAACCCAACAAGAACAGCCTGTGCTCTACCTCCTCCATCCACGCAACACCTTAAACCAAAACAAAACAAAAAATGATTAACAAATTAATCAAGAGAATAAAAGTAATCAGTATAAACCCAGATCAGGATAAAACAAAGGCAATACCTCTCTTGCGCTCGCGGCGGTGGCCACAGGCGTGTACGACGTCGTCTGAGGCGTAGCCGGCGTCGCCGTTGCAGTCGGCCTGCAGGGTCTGCTCATACTGAGAATTGTTCGTGCTTGGCGTTTCCTGAAGGCGTTTCCCTCCGTGACTCTGACGCCGAATAGCATGATGCCGTTTTCAGCGGAGGCGGTGGCGCCGCCTTCGCCGTGCTGGCTACTTTCGTGCATGTGCGGAGTTGTGGCCGTTGTTCCCACACTGAGAGCACGTGCGAGAAATAAAATCTCCTTCTCAACGTCGTACTCACTTACACCGTTACACGTTGTTGTTGGCGTTCTGCTATTGGAGACAACACTACGGCTAAAACAAATTTAAGAGAAATTTAAAAAGTCATGCAAGAGAGAAAGGTTATGAGGGAAAAAGGTAGGAAATTGGTTTGTCTAATGAAAGAGGAAAAGGAGGTCTGCGTTGGCTCATATATAGTTGGGAGTTAATTGCAGCTGTAAAATAATACTAACTTAGGGTTCTCTTTGTGCTCCCTTGTTTTTATTCTATATTGTCACAATACGGACCGTGGAACTCCAGGAAATATTAGATGCTTTCGCATTAATGTATCTGTAGCTCGCTCGCATGCTCGATAGCTTCTATAAATCGTGAATCAAGCCGTAGAATTTGGGTAGACAATGTCATCAACAACCAAGCCGCTGTGTCATAAGTAATGTCCTACGATGGGCCAGGTGTTTTCTGGATGAGCTTTATCCTGAGCGCATCCATAGGATAAATTTTTTAAAAATTATCTCCACCGTTTATCATGTAGCGAATCACACTGTCTCTAGTTATTTTGGAGGGGTTGGAAGGGTTTTTTCCTAATTATTTATTTCCCTTCATTAGTGACCTAAAAGATTAAATGATTATAGGGTTATGATTTTACATATTTTAAGATAATTGTCTATGTTTCCTAAGCAATAGGCACGCTAAGTGAACATGTTACACTATTCAAAATATTACGTCTAATAACAATGGTATCCCAAATTAAAGTACGTATGTGGATTCTTCTTCCTATAATTTAGATGTAATCTCTAATTTTATATCATCCATCCTTCCCACAAGAAAGCATTATTTTGACTGAAGACTATGGGTAGAGATTTTTTTGCACTAAATATAATTGGAGATGAAAAAATATAAGATAATAGAAAAAAGCGATGGTGGAGGAAGCAAGTATTTTTGTGCACCGTCAAATGGGCATATTCGCTGGCTCTTTGAAGAATATCGTTGTCTCAATGCTTCACGTTCGTAAAACCATTCGCTGATTGGATGGAAGTACATAGTCTAGTCTCTGGTGGAGGTGGAGGATGTGGTTGTCAGATGGGACGACAATAAGATCCGAGCTACCCAATCCCCACACCCTTCTCTCTTTACCTCTACCTTTCTTTGTGGCTCTATGCACCCATTTGCCTTTCGTGGTTGGATGATGCCTTTTCACTTTCCTCGCTCCTTTTTTTTCGCTTTATTTACTTTACTTTCTGACCTTTTTCCTAGCTTGTTGTTTTTCGTGCGCGTGAAATCTAAATAGCATTGTTTTGTCTTTTTCAAAGCAATATAAAATATTAAGTTTAATAAAAATAATATTATTTTATTTTTAATAATATAAAATGTCATGTCAAAAATTTAACTTAGCATATCATAATTGACACGAGTACTTCTCGTGTTCTTAGTGAATCCGTTTCACACAAACGTGTCTCGTAATCTTGAGGGAGACTCGTAAAGTTAAGAAGTCCGTCCACCATAAACTCTCCAAAGCCAATGAGGTGAAACGACGTAAGTGGTTTGGAGAAAACAGGTGAGCTGCAACTGTGAGTATTGGGCTGTGTTGTAAAGCAGCAGGGGGTCATGTCAACTTATGGGCGTTCTTTGAAGCACGTGGTCGTCATTTATTGGTTCATTCCATCCTTTCTTTTTTCTTCTTACTCGTGTTTTGTGTTGTTGTGTCCAAAAAACAAAACCCCTGCCTTCTTCTGCAAATTTTCTGTGCCGTGACTCCCCATGCAGTTAATGGGAATCCGTGGCGGCTAGTCTGACTTTCATTTACAACTCCCAGTTTCTCCAACTGTTAACCTATCGTCCTACCTTCTCCTCTTTATTTATTCAGTTTCCCCTAAACTAAAATTCCATTTAATTATTTGGCTAACCTAATGTTTTAGAAGTTTAGCCTCAATTATTAAATCATAAAAAAAACAATGTATATGCGATTTACTCTACGAAATCAGTAGGTTTATAAAATTATTCGAAAATGAGTTTATCATAATCCGAGGAGAGAGGTACGCAATTAAAACCATCATGAAAGAAGAATGAAGATACATAATTATTATATGAAGACTATTATTTAAAAGAGTTTTTGACCGTCCAATCTGTTGACTCCATGTACGTTGTTGACATATAACAATTTCTGCTTTTCACATGACAAACCTTTTGTTCTCACGTATATCACATGATGAAATAAAAATAGGCAGAAATAATATTGGAGCTTCCAACATCGAGAAGCATAACAAAACACTAGGCAAGAAACATGCAGCTATAATATCTGAGACTTTCGGATTTATTTAGCCCATCCTATAAATAATCCCCGCTTTATGACGGTGAGGTGGGGAGGAAAGGGAGACGAAATTTAAAGAATTTTGATATATTTATAAAGGTATTTCAAATCAATTAAATACTAACATATTCAATACAGGACAACCTTAGCTACGGTCATTTTTATTCCGAACAAAGTATGATATATTCGTACTGTTGTAGGTTCTAGGGTAACAAAGCAATGGTCATTATTATCGCACAAAGACAAGGTGTCATCTCATATCCACGTCGGGATAAGTTTCTGACCTTCACTGGCCATTCAACCAAATTGATTGGTGGGTTTGGTATAATCCATACTAGAGAGGATTAGGACAATATGTCTGGAGATTTGTTAACAACAAGCAACTCCAACCAATCAACGGCAGCGATGTATTGTTTTGACCAAAAACAAGTTCATAATACTTTTTATTTGTAATTGCAAAGGAAAAGACTTGTAGCTCAAATAATTAGATGTTAATTTCATTCTAATTTAGCCTTAAAATTCCTCATCAAATATGTTAATCATTGCCGTTCATTCAAGTGATAGTACTAAGAGCATTCTCCAGCGCAGCCCACGAAACCAGGCAAAAAGCCCCCCAGAGCAAGGTTTGGCCCTCCAGCGCTGCAGCCTGCAGCCTAGTTTGAGCATGGGTCCCACCAGACGGGCAGGGGGAAGGGCAGGTTTGGCCCTGGCTGAGAACCGTTGTGGTGTCGCAATTGGCGGTCGCGAGCAAAAAAATATTTAAAAAATCCAAAAAAATTATTTCAAAAAATCCAAAAGAATTTCAATTTTTTTTAAATACCAAAAAATTATAGATGCTTTCCTATAAATACATAACAATTTTATTCACTTTCTAAATTGTTTATATTTTGTTGCATAATATTTTTTTCCCTTTAGACTTGCCCTGACTTCAGCCCTCACCCATGCGTAGAACCACAAATGGCACAGCCTCGACACTACTCCGCGTGGATAGTGGCCGGCTCCTCCGCCCAGCTTAGCCCTGTGGGTGGAGATGCTCTAAAGGACAAGGGTTGATGTCACGCAGTCTCCAACATGATGTTGGATGAAGACCTACAAAGTTATGAGGATAATATATAACAGAGTTGATTATAGGACCATGTCTTTTGTCTTCTTCTCCTTATGTCCCCTAACCGACATCTGATCTTAAACTTGACCAAAAACTTTGATCCACTTGGAGGCGGTCTATGGCTCTGAATTTGCAATTATGAGGATACAATAGGCCAATTTCAAGATAACAACTAGGGTCATGCATTGATGGATAAAGAGATGGCATCTGTAAAATGAAGACTTAATATGGTAATGAGGAGATATATCCTAGTTAATCGTACGTGGTCTTTTTGGGCTATCTTATATCTAATGAAGCGCTCTTTTTTTAAAAATTCTTTTTCACAAAACGAACGATATTCTACTCTAATGTATAAGAAGAGGATGGACGCAAAGAAATGAGTACACTATTTAGCCAACTAACCTAACTCACATATGTCTATTTAATGAAGCATATTCACTTCAATTATTTTTTTGGTTCAGTGGGCTAGAGCCCAAAACAACACTAAAAGGTCACTCTTATCTTCATCAAGAATACTCTTCATTGATTCATAGAGGAGCAGAAAACTCATGGTAGCCCAAATCCTCCTGGTGCCCCAACTTAGTTAAAAAAATCAGCAACACAATTGGTCTCTCTATAAGCATGAGTAATAATGCAATCCCATAGTCTCTTCCACAGCTCTATACATCTAAATACCATAACATAAATAGGGTGAGTGGTCAACTGAAGGAAAAATTATGTGTTGGGTATTTCTCAAAACTCATTATGTATAGGAAAAATGAATTATCTAGTATTAACATATCTCATATTAAATTATCGGAAACAAAATCAAAAAACTAGAAACTTATACAAGTCCTATTAGTCCCAATCTTTTTAGGTTGAGCAAAAATTTCACATTTGACTCTTTAATCTACTTTTAAAGAAAAGGATGAAAGATGGTTACCCTTGTAGCGAATCTTTGAAACCTATTAAGGTGTTCAAGTAATGGACTTGATCTCTTGCTCACTGTGGCTATTGAAATACGTGAAAGGAATATTGTGTGAATTGTGTTGTGTAGAGATTTTAAAAACTATACAACCAAACTTTGAGAGTATAAATCACTTAGCATACCATATTTAATATGAAATTAAAGTAAGAGCGAAAGCATTAAAAGCTAGGGATTCATGCAAGTATCATTTGGTCTCAATCTTATAAGTCTATGAAAGTGTGCACCAAAGACTCTCTAAATCATATTTGAGATAAAGATAAGATGGTCATACCTTTAGAGCGAATCTTGAAACCAAGAATGGTGTTCAAGTAGAGGGAGTGGTCCCTTTGTTGTTGGCTCTCCCTTTAATGTTGATTCTCCACCTTGTAGCTCTCCAAATAGGTACAAAGATATGCACCTCCCTAAAGCTCTTCACCAAGGATTGAATTGGATAAAAGAATGATAGACAACAAGTGAAGAGTGGTGCTAGCATCTTCACTTGATATGATAGATTCAAGGGGTTAGGAGAGAGAGGCTTGATGTTCTCTCTTCCAATTTCACCAACTTGAAAAACCTTAGGATGATAGGATTCCATAGCTACACACTTATAAGATCAAAAATGTCATAAGAATGGCAAAATTGCCCCCAAGCCCTAGTGTAGCCACACCCCCCCTTTTGCATGTCATCTTTTGCTATCTGGTCCAACACATTAATCCTATAATGTGTCACATATGTGCCTAAGTCCATATGGTCAAATCCCTTTTGAATTTCCAAGTCATATGGGACCTATAATTAAAGTTTCATAACTTTAATTGAATAATAAAATTAATCTAATCAATTTAATTACTCTAGTGACTTGACTAATTCAATCACTCACTTGTGCTAACGAGTGTTGGTCCCGGTCATCCTTAGTTGACCGTGTCAAGTGTTGAGTCAATTGTTTGACCTTTGACCTTTTGACTTTGACATTTGACCTTTGACCTTTGAATTTCACATTGACTTTGACCAAGTCACAAAATCATTCATTCTCTTCATAATTTCCCAATCGATTCCTTTCCGGTGTGCGATCTTATAGGTTCTAATTAGTCAGGCAGTGTGTATGAATAATTCACTCTAAATCAAGTGTGAATTATATCCCTCCCATAAATTCTCCATATTAGCGAATGCTAATTATAATTAGTCTTTACAGGGCTTCCACAAGTCATAAGTGACACCTAGCAGGATGTCATGGCTACCCAAGCTAAAAAAGAATTCATTTAGAAAACGTAGTCAGTTTGTAATTACAATGCAATTCGATCATTCTCTAATTCAATATTCTATGTCATATTCTGGAGATATGGTAAAATTGTGTCAAAATCCCTAATATGATATCTCTAGATTATATGATTCAATTTAATGAAATTGCAAACGTTCTTGTTTAAATTTCCATATCCGTCTTTGGCCAAAGATTCACGAATCATATTTTTAGAGTATTCTTCTCTTCTTACTAAAAGCATAGATTCCTTGTTGTACATTTACATGTCTCTGTACATCGTGAGAATCCTAGAGGAACACATTTAAGCCACATCATTTTGATACGAACCATATTGTGCTCTCAAAGAGAAACAACATATACACAAAACAACTGTGATGCTCTTGGGTCTAAGGATTAATTTACATTATCACAACTTAGAATTCTTTGTTTGACATTTGTGAATAAGACTTCCATACAAGAATTCTAGTTGATCGCATTCAGTGGACTCCATCTTCTATAGGGCACTTACACATCTGTCTCAATGTCTCTACACGAATGACTTGAGACTAGTCATCCTCCAAATTGAGCAGACATAATGTGTACTAGTCTTTGCAGGTCACCATTGTCCAATTGGTGATCTTATGACCATAAACATTTTAGGATATGATATTCATATGTATGGAAAGGTCTCATGCATCTAACTTCTTTAGACCGCTTTCCATTTATATCTTAATCCATGGACTTGTTACTTTGTGTACGTTATGTATCTAAAGCAACATTCTTGCCCCTTTGATCATTATTTATAATTTCCTTAGAATTATCCATTTTTATATTGGCTTATATGGAATATATCTAACAATAGGTGCAAAGGATGTGCACCTCTCCAAAGCTCTTCACCAAGGATGATTGAGATGAGAGAACAAGAAACTTGGAAGAGAAGTGTAGCCTCACTCTACCAAGTGGCCGGCTAGGGGGTCTTGAGAGGGAGGTGTGATGTTTCTTCTCTTCCAAATTACCAACTTGAAAACCCCTAAAATAAGATGGTGCTATGGCTTACAATATATAGATGTTCGGTTCATTTTTACACATGATTTTTAGTGTTATTCACCCACTATTTGAGTTAGTTCTTGACATTTTATAGATTTTTACTTCCTTTTTGTGTTTTCTTAGATTTTACCTTGGTTGGAATGAAAATGAGCTAAAAGTGCATTATTGGTTATAAATTCTGTTTTTGTTCATTTTCGTAGGTCAACTTCTTGGCCTTGGAATCAGTATGCTCCGGTGCTTGGATGAGGTGATGATCTTCATGAGACTTGTTCCAATGGATGTTAACTACAACATATCCAAATTTGAGCTCCATTGGACAAGTATTGCCTATCCAACCAATCCACCATGTACCACAGCTCTGGAAATCCGAAATTGGCCAGCTTTTACCTCCATTGTGTCATCTTGATTCTTCTTGTTACCATAACTCTTGGTAGCAAGAAATTACCTTAGTAAATGAGATATTTTCTGAAGCAATTGGCATCTTTGTGAAGTCAAGGCTTCATCATGGCAAGGGGGACAAGGGCAAAGACTTTAACTAAAGTATGAGTTTTATATTATGATTTTTGTGCTGGAATTGATGGGCAAAAGGCACTTGGGAGGCAATCTGAAGTGGGAGAGCTCTTAACGGGGGTAATCAAACTATTCTACTATTCTACACTTTGGGGAGCAGATTTTGGAGAGCTTGGAGCTAGGAGAAAGCCAAGGTGCAGCCAAGCAAAGTGGAGAAGAGAGCTTCCACCATTGATGAGCTTGAAGCTTTCACAATTTTCTCAAAATCTGTAAACTCTTTCTAATTTTATTTTGAGTTTGTATTTGGAATAAGTATGAGCAACTAAACTCCATAGCTAGGGCTTAGGTTGAAGCCCTAAACATGATTACCTTATTGTTTTGATGCTTGAGTGTATGAATTTCTAGATATTGTTGATGAATTTCAATTCACCAAATTAATCTATCCTTGATGTGTGTTTTTCCTTAATTGGTCATCATTGAAAGCATGCTTCTTGAGATTGTTGGGGTTATGTGTATCTTCATGTTTTCCTAAGCAATAAATGGATGAAGTAAGAATCATCCATGTGATTGGCTTCTTGAATACCTAATGTAAACACCATGCTATTAGGATTCTTGTGATGTTCATATTCTCTTTGAGCTTAATGGGTTTTTCTTGTAATTGAATCAAAGTACTAAGCACACCTAGATTTGGATTATAGGGAAGGCACAAGCATTGTAGCACTACTACTGCACTTTACGTATATTAGAGAGAATCAATGCGTCTTGAGCCACTAGTACTGGTCTTGATTGCGAACATCTTCATCAACACGTTTAGAGTCCATCACTTGAGTATTCATGAACATGGGTAGAATTGTTTAGGGTGGATTCCGAAACCCTAGTGTTTGTTACTTGGTACTTTCACATTTTGATAATTCATCTCTGCCATTCTCATTTAAATTCAAAGTTCATTTACTTTCATGCCATAGAAATAGGTCACTTGAACCAAATCAACCCCCCCCAAATGTGTGTGTGAGTTGTGTGTTTGACACGTTTTGTGTCTTTGTTACTGAATTTTATTTGTTTTCGTAACTGTTTTGGATTTTTGGTCTGCTTTGTGTTCTTCCATTTTCTATGCTGAATCCAACCGTATAAAGACGTGAATTTTGGACAAACGTTGGAAAGTTATAGGTCAAAAACTGGACAGAGGTCGAAATTGAAAAAGAGAGAAACGACTTCTTGCAAAAACGGACCGGTCGCTTTACCTGACGCTGTTGCTCATCACGTCAAAATTTGAGTTTCGACTCTGCCCAAAACGACCGGTCGCTTTTACTTGACGACCGGTCGCGTACACTGCTCACGCACTATTTTAGCACTGTTCACATGTGATAAAGTTGTGATAAAATGGTGATAAAAAATGATGTTTGTGTTTTTCTTTAGTTTTCTTGTGTTGTTTCATTTCTTTTACACTTTTTTACTTATTTTTTGTTTCCATTTTGCATTTGTGCATTTGTGGTGTGTCAAGTAAGTGTTCTTTACGTACTCAAATTAGAACTTATATGGGAAAGGGACAAGTTCTTCGTGGATCGAACCACGTACTTACATAATATATACTTCATTAGATTCGTGCACCTGCGGGTATTTTTAATTGATTGTTTGCACATTAATTTGTGTCCTTTTAGGAATGCAACAATGGACGCATAAATAAGACACATATGGACCACACCTCCCTTTTAGTGGCCTATTTTTGGGCTATCTAGGTCCTTCACATTTATCCTATAATGTGTTACATATGTCTAAAGTCATATGGTCCATTTGTTTAATTCGTTAAGTCATGTGGGACTCAATCTAAGTTCTTTAACTTTAATTGAATAATTAAACTATTCTAATTAGTTTAATTTAGTTTAATGACTTAATAAATTAAGTCACTAACTTGTCTAACAAGTATTGATCCCAGTCAACCTTTGTTGACCGTGTCAAGTGTGAGGTTAATAGTTGACCTTTGACTTTGACCTTGATTTTGACTTTGACCAAGCCACAAAATATTTTCTTCTCTTCCAATTCTCAATCCACTTCTTTTCGGTGTGCGATCTTATAGATTGTCCTTACATGGCTTCTACAAACCATAGTTGACACCTAGCAATATGTCGTGGTTACCCAAACTAAATAGAATTCATTTAGAGAACATAGTCAGTTTGAGATTGCAATGCAATTCAGTTTTTCTCTAACACAATACTCGTATTGTTGGGATACGGTTAACTCTTGTCAAATCCCTAATAAGACATTTCTAGGTTATATGATTCACTGGATGTGATTGCAAACATTCTTGTTTCAATTCTCATCATATTTGGTGATCCATGTTATAAAATATTTTTTACAAACATGTGACAATCACATCAAATATCATTTTATGAATCAAAAAGATAAGATCTCTTGGGAGACTCAAGAACATATCATGAACATATGAAGAACATCATGAACATTCTTATTCCCTTATGACACTTCACAAATTCACACAAAATCCTAAAATCTTGGAAAAATCATATTTGTGTTTAGAATTTCAAGACTAACACAACAAAGTTAATTAAATACACATGAGTATTACATAACCCAAAAACACCCCCTATGCCGCCACCCCTATTGCCATTTTTGAAAAAAACTTCTTTCATGTATCATCCAAAATTCCAAGTATCAACCATACAAATGAATAAATATGAAAGATAAAACATTGTATAACATTTATAACCATGAAATCTAAAACTCAAAATGGTACAACTTTTTCATAAACATTGGCTCTAGATACCACTTGAAGGGGAAAATTATGTATAGGAAAATGAATTATCTAGCATAAACATATCTCATATTAAATTAGCGGAAACAAGATAAAAAAAACTAGAAACTCATATAAGTCCTATTAGTCCCAATCTTTTTTGGTTTATTAAAAATTGCACTTTGACTCTTTAATCTACTTTTAAATAAAGGGATAAAGGATGGTTACCCTTGGGTCCCGTTTGGTTCACGAAACGGATTTGAGGGAAAATCACTTCCCATATCATTTCACAAGGGATGGGAAATGAAGATTCATTTCCTATGTTTGGTGATCGTAGGAAAGTAACCAAGAAATACAACTTTATTTGCTTCCCCATGTTTGGTAAGTCCAGGCAATGAGAAATCATTGTCTCTGACATGGGAAAGTATAGGGAAAGTGAAGCCCTCCTCCTCCCTTGTGTTTTGTTTTCCTCCACATGAGAAAGTTTGGGAAAATGAGCCAACATTAAATACACATTTTCATGACCATATTGTCCCTATTAACAATTTAGAATTACAATATAATATTAAATACATTCTTTTTTATTTGATTTCATATGGGTATAAAGGATGTGCACCTCCCAAAAGCTCTTCACCAAGGATGATTGATCGGTTCATAATTGTATATCATTTTGTACCCCGTCTAGCTTATGATTTGGTTATGTTTTTGAGTTAAACTTGTGCTTTTAATTCTTTTTGTGTTTGTGTTTCAGTTAATTGAGATTTAGGTAACAATGATGAATTTGGATAGGAAATGATGCAATTCATGCATGTTAAGGCCTGATTTGGGTGAATGGAAGAAGAGCTTAAAGACAAACACATTTTGGCTACAACCCATTTCCAGCCCAATTTCGTAGGTCAGCTTCTTGGACTTGGATCAGCATGCTATGGGCTCGAATGAGGTGAAGATCTTCATGAAACTGTTCCAATAGGTGTCTACTACAACATATCCAAATATCAGCCCAATTGGACATTTGGGGAGTGCTCAGCCCGTCCAACATTTCACCATGCTCAGGAGGATTTGCTGCTGCCAGCTTTTGCCATGTGCCTCCTTTTAGCCATGTGCCTCTCCCTAGCTATAACTGACTTTGTACTCAACATAATGAGTGAAGTGGGGAGGCATTCCAGCTATTAAAGAGAAGCAAGAGCATATTTTTGAAGACAAAAATTCATCATGGCAAAGGGGACAAGGAAGAGACAAAGGATAAAGTGTCATGGTGGAAAGGAGAGAGAGAAGAATGAGGAATGATGAGAGGCATTTTGCTTCAGCCTTTGACCATGGGAATTGAATTGGCAGATCACTTTGGAGCTGGATATCAGCTTTTGAGCTACTAAAGAGAAGCATGTGCATACATGTGAAGCCAAAGAAAGAAATGAAATGAAATGAAGTCAATTCCAGTCCCTGTTTCGGCAGCCAACTTGTAGTGGCCAAAACGTACACTTCTACTACTCCAATGGGAATACTTTCTTCATATAAGTTGTTCCAATGGGTGTCTAGTATAACATATCCAAATTTGAGCCTCATTGGATAAGTGGTGAAACCTCTAGCCTTCCTACACCAAGACTGGTTCAGAAAACTCGTTTTTTTTTCAACAACCAAAAGAAGACCACATGGGTTGGCAGCAAAAGGCAGCCACAATTGAGCACCTTTGAACACCCATGTGAGGAAAGCTGGAGTGCAGCAAAAGAAGTATGAGATGCATTTGATTCCAACCACACTCACATAGACAAGATGAGGTGGGAGTTATGGGTTGTATTAAAGAAGGAATGGTGGTGTTGAATTTCATCATGATGTTCCTCCCTCTTAGCCCTATAAATAGAGAAGTCTTCAAGCTTCATAAATCACACCCCAAGGGGGGAGCTCTCAAACACTTCTCTAGAGCTCCCTTCCCTTCTCTCCCTCAAATTCTCTTAGTTTCCTTTCAAGTTGTCAATTGTTGTAATAAATTGATTTTAGTAAATTTTCCTTCAAGTTTTCAAGTTCTACTTTAATTTTATTTGTAATGTACATTCTTTCTTAAGTATTCAAGTTTAATTAGTTTCCAAGTTTCAATTATGGTTTTTGTTCTTATTCATTATGCTTATAAGTTAATATGCTAGTTTGAATGATTGATCACCATTTAGGTTTGCATGTTAGCTATCTTGGTTTGAATTAAGAGTATACACCATGCTTTAATTCGAATTGAACTATGAATAGGAAGAGTATGTATGGACATTCGACAACAGGGATTAGATACATGCTTGGTTGTTTAAATTGTTCTTCTATGCTTAATGGGTTCCTAATGCTTAATTTTAGGTTAGACAACAAATGATCAAATTAGGGAATTAGGAACACAAGGTTTTGACCAAACACCATGGCTTAATCATACTTTAGCTAGAATCAATCCGTTAATCTAATTGAACTTGGGAACTTATTTGCTTGAGTTAATTTCTTTTCTTTCTTTCTTGTTTTATTTATTTTTCTTTCTTTTTCATTTTTGTTTTGTGTAGGGAAAATGAATTGGATCATTCAATCACCAATCCTCGTGGGATCGACCTCGCACTTACATATGCTATACTCCTGAACGGCTCGTGCACTTGCGAGTATCACAAGTTGAGGATGCAGCTGAATCCATTTTGGTGAAGCTAAATCGAAGCAACAATGATTGATGTGAGAACAAGAAACTTGGGAGAAGAGAGAGCTAGCCCTTACTCTACAAGTGGCCGGCCAAGGGGGTCTTGAGAGAGAGGTGTGATGTTTCGTCTATTCCAAATTACCAACTTGAAAAATCCTAAAATAAGATGGTGTTATGGCTTATAATATATATAGACCTATACATGTGACACATTTATGCCACACCTCCCATTTAATTGCCTATTTTTGGGCTATCTAGGTCTTTCACATTTATCCTATAATGTGTTACATATGTCTAAAGTCATATGGTCCATTTGTTTAATTATTTAAGTCATGTGGGACTCAATTAAAGTTCTTTAACTTTAATTGAATAATTAAACTATTCTAATTAGTTTAATTAGTTTAATGACTTAATAAATTAAGTCACTAACTTGTCTAACAAGTATTGATCCTAGTCAACCTTTGTTAACTGTGAGTGTCAAGTCACGGGTAACCTTTGACTTGACCTTGACTTTGACCAAGCCATAAAATCTTTTCTTCACTACTAATTCTCAATCCACTCCTTTTCAGTGTGCGATCTTATAGGTTTTAATTAGCGAGATTATGGGGTAAGTATGACTTCTTCTAAATTGAATATGAATTGTATCTCTCCATAGAATTCTCCCTATTGGTGAAGGTTAATTATAATTAGTCATTACAAGGCTTCCACAAACCATGGTTGACACCTAGCAGTATGTTATAGATACCCAAGCTAAATAGAATTCATTTAGAGAACATAATCAGTTTGAGGTTGCAATGCAATTCGGTCATTCTCTAACACAATACTCTATGTCGTATTGTTAGGATACAGTTAACTCATATCAAATCCCTAATACACATTTCAAAGTTATATGATTCACTTGGATGTGATTGCAAACATTCTTGTTTTAATTCTTATCCTATACTTTGGCCAAAGATTCAACGAATCATATCTCTAGAATATTATCTCTTCTTACTAAGAGTAGAGATTCCTTGTTGTACATTCACATGCTTTTGTGGACATGCTAGATATCTTGATGAGCACCTTTAAGTCATATATTTTGACACAACTATATAGTGTTCTTAAAGACAAATAACTCATACACAAGACAACTGTGATGTCTTAAGCCTGAGGACTAATTTTCATTATTGCAACTTAGAATTACTTGTTTGACACTTGTGAGTAAACCTTCCATGTGAGAATTCTTAGTTTGATCGCATTCAGTGAACTTCATCTCTTCTTGAGCACCCACACACTTGTCTCAAGTGTCTATACAAATGACTTGAGACTAGTCATCCATCCAAATGAGCAAACATTGCGTGTACCAGTCTTTGTGGATCACACCATTGTCCAATTAGTGATCCTTTGACAAAGAACATTTTAGAATATGATATATATATATATATGATGGAAAGGTCTCGTGAATTTGAACTTCTTTAGATTGCTTTCCGTTTATATCATTATCCATGGACTTGTTAATTTGTAGTTTGTATATATTAGTTCCTAAAGTAACATTCATGTCCTATTAATTATAGTTATTCATTAGTATATCCTTAGAATTTCCAATTTTATATTGGATTCTAGGGCATATATCTAACATTCATAGATTGATAAGAGTAGAATTAGAGTTAACAATGATTAGGGTGAACACGGGTCGGGTTGGGTCCTTGGCAGAGGCCCAAACCGCTCATTGAACCGACCATGTCGGCAGGCCCATTGGGCAAACCGTACACCGCACTTTTAGGCCCAATTTCGAATGAAACTGAAACCCGATATGTCGGGTCGGGTTGGGTAGGGTTGCGGGTTTTCTACCGAGGCCCAAAAACAAGAACTGAGGGTGGTTTTTTCTAAAAAAAAAATCCATGCACATTTTTTTGGGGTCAGATTTCTAGGCCCATTCAAGTTTAGGACTCCTGTATATTTTTCCAGTTTATGTACTTCGGCATAATTTTAGCACATATCATTCAAATACAAATAAAAACCTGAAAATCATCATCCATCACATGTCCAAATTCACAGAAATATATATTCCAGACCAAGCAAATTGTGAGAGTAATCTCAATCACAATTTGCATACTTGCAAAGTTAAAAACCTAAGAAAATCATCATACATCACACAAGTCCAAATTCATAGAAATTATTACAGACCATAACAGAAAATCAAATCAAAACAAGTAAATTTTCATTACATATAGAAATAAAATTCCATGAGTTTCATACTCCTACCTCAAATCAAATTAGCACCTCTGCATAAGAGAAAAAGAAAAGGTTAATAATAAATATATGAATTAATAAGACAAAGAAACTATAAATTTTGATTAATGTAGAAAAGAAATAAAATATTTTTCCACTTTTTCCAAAGCTTGGTAGAAATCTAACTCATCCAATGCGAGTTCTTTGTAGTAGCTAAACTTTCCGCCCTTAACCAATCACTAAATTTATTACTCTCATCAATCAATCATTAACAGACAAAAAACATAAAGTTACATATATGCAAAAACCATATTGAAGCAGACACTAAAGTTTAAGATCTACAACAAAACTACCATAAGAAGTCCCATAAAGATTCGTTAAAACAAAGCAAATTAGTAAGGACCCAAACGATATGACGAAGATATACCCAGATTACAATATCCAAATTGGTAACCAAAAAAACTAATTTAGTAAATTTTTATTATAAAAAAAAAGGAGATTACCCAGTAAGTCAAATACAGCAATTAACTCATTAATCTTCAAAACTTAAAAATATATAATATAGATGGTAATCCGGATAAAAAAAAAAACCCTACAATACCAATTCCAGTAAAAACAAATAAAGGGTAAATTACAAACCACATGAAAATATAAAATAAAAACCCATAAATATGAAGAAAAAAAAAACAGAGGCACAAGCAGAGAGAGTGCAAAAAAGAACAAGAAAATGAAGAAACAAATTAGCAGATGCAATACCCAGATGAAAATTCAGAAGGAAATTTCGCAGAGAAGGCGCATTCTAAGTGGCTTCAGGAGACACAACCAGCAACTAAAAAAAGGCAGCAACCATGATTGATGAATGGAAGGTTTCAGGTAAACTATAATTTTTGTAACTACAAATAAGGCAGCAACTAAAAATAACAACTAAACCAAGAACCAAAAAAATACAGAAATTTACCAGAGATAAAAGCACAACCAGGAGCAACTAAAAATAACAACTAAACCAAGAACCAAAAAAATACATAAATTTACCAAAAATAAAAGCACAACCAGCAGCAACTAACTTCCTTTCCTTTGCCTTCAAAATCAATCTGTCCAGAAATAAAAAAAAATCACAACATAGTCAGAACTCGGTGAAATCACAACCAGAATAATCAATCTGTCCATAATAAAAATCACAACCAGGAGCCCTAAATTTTTGGAATCAAGTTTTCGAGATATTAGTACCTCAAAGCCCTAACTCGTGAAATGAGAATTTGCGGCTCAATTCGACAGTGAGAGAATGACCGTGAGAGAGTGAGAGTGACAGAGAGAGAGCGAGAGTGACCGTGAGAGAGAGAGAGGAGAGCGAGAGTGACCGTGAGCAAGAGTCACTAGAGAGAGAGAGAGAGAGAGAGAGAGAGAAGAGAGCCACGCCTGGACTCTCCGGGAGTGACTGAGAGAGAGAGGGAGCGACAGTGACTCCGAAGAAGGAAGAAGAAGTCGACGGATTTGGTCTGGGGGAGAGAGGTTCAGTGAGAGGCAGATTTGATGGAGAGAAGAGAAGAGACTCGAAGAAGGAAGAAGTGAAGAGAAAAAAAAAAATCGAGCGCTGAATGAATGTTAGGGTTTCGCGCGTTCCGAGTGTGGCAAGGCGTATACTTGGGATAAAATGGATGAATCCGGCGGTGCCACGTATATTAATTTATTTTTAAGTAATATAATTTTAAAATGTCGGTCATACGGATTTTCGCCGGTTGGAGAAAAATTAAACCGGTTAAACCCGATTTATGGCCGGTTCGGCCGGTTTTTTTACCGGTTCATGAATTTTTAATTATAAAAATCAAACCAAACCACCAAAAACGGTCTGGTTGAAATGGGTTCGGTCGGGTTTTCGGTAGTAATGCCCACCCCTAACAATGATGTTTTCTTAACATCCATATGCTTATCACCTTCAATACCAACCTGAATACCCTGAGCATCCATGGACGACTGAGTTTCTACATTACTATCTTCAACACTAGTATCCCTAGAGGTAACAATTCTCCGGGTAGCCAACGGCTTCACTTCCCAAATCTCTCTTTGCAAAATTAGACTCAGAAGTTCCTATGTGCAGGCACAATAGTAGCATTGGTCAGCTCTAATGTAGAGGTTAGAGTGGAATCCTGAGTAGGGTTTAAAACTTTAGCTCTAACAAGGATGTGAGATTTAGGGGTTTTACGAGGAATTTTATTGGAAATTTCTGTCAGTGCTTTTGTGGGCTACCAAGGTTCTTTTTGCTAGTCAAGGGGGGAGGGAGATGGTTCATTGCAAGCACTAGCATCCTGTTTTTAAGTATCTGTCCTATTGTTGGTCATCAATTCATCTTTACCAAAAATAAACCCTTGTTCACCATCAATGATTTCATTCTTCAAGATATTAAATCTAGACCCAAATGTATCAATACATCCAGTAGCAGAACCCGCCTCATTTCCAGCCCTCATTTTGTCTTTCTTGGAAATACTTGTGTCATGCTCAATATATATCTCTTGCCTCTTTGGTGTTGCCTCGGGGTGAGTCCTCTTCCTCTTGCCCTTAGTAGTATGAGTTCCAATCTTATGATCATTCTTCCAACCTTTTCTATTAGGGACCACATTCCAGATAACGAACCCATCCTTATTCCCAGTGGGGTCAATAGGGCCGCTTTGATTGGCATCAACCTTTTTCTTCTTCATCTGAGAACCTTTCTCCTATAGAATACCATCATTCATATGCACGTTATTTTCGTTGTCCTGCTCAGTAGAGGTGTTCAGGGGGCAAAAATCCTTATTGTGACCAACTCGGCAGCATCCAAAACAAATAACAGGGAGACTTTCATATTCCACACGCATTGGACGTCCTTCAACCACAATGTAAGGGATGAGAGGTTGGGCAAGATCAATTTCTACGCACACTCTTGCAAACTTTCCTCTCATATGTTTGTCCTACCGTATGAGCGTCTACTAAGCAGAACCAATCATATTCCCAGTACACTGGATAGTCTTTGTGTTTAAGAACTTAACCCCCAAACAAGTTAATCTTACCCAAACTATGAGGCGAGTGATATGTTCCTCGGCTACACGGAAATTAAGCCGCCATTTTTGTATAGCAATATATTGTCCTACAACAACCCAAGGACCTCCAGTTAACACATACATAAAATTTTCCTATAAAACAAAACGAACTATGAAAACCCCATTTTCCAAATCAACTAATTGCATCAATCCCTTAAGTTTCCATCACTATTTCAGTCTGGTAAGGACAAAGTTATAGGAATGACTCTTACCTACAAACTTGATGATTGCAGAATTCCTCCAAGGCCTGTAGGTTTTATTCTTTACCAAAATCAATCACTTCATAGTCACCAAAATCAATTGAGAAGTTTTCCTTCTCCATTCCTTCGTAACAACTAGAGCTCAGAAGTTTATCCTTGAAGTTGAACAATGGCATAAGAGAAATCGGCACTGATTGGTCTATGGCATTAGCATTAGCTTCAGATGATACAAAATTTTCAAGACGAGGGCATTTGGAAGGTCCATCCTTCAAGGTAATTAGAATCACTAAAGGGCAACGGGTAGAAAATGTGAAATCTGGAGATCCAGGCGTAGTAGGAACTAGGGGTGAACACGGGTCGGGTTGGGTCGGGTATAGGTCCAAACGGCTCACCGAACCGACCATGTCGGCAGGCCCATTGGGCAAACCGTACACCGCACTTTTAGGCCCAATTTCGAATGAAATCCAAACCCCATATGTCGGGTCGGGTTGGGTCGGGTTGCGGGTTTTCTACCGAGGCCCAAAAACAACAACTGAGGGTGGTTTTTTCTAAAAAAATTTCCATGCACATTTTTTTGAGGTCAGATTTCTAGGCCCATTCAAGTTTAGGACTCCTGGATATTTTTCCAGTTTATGTACTTCGGCATAATTTTAGCACATATCATTCAAATACAAATAAAAACCTGAAAATCATCATCCATCACATGTCCAAATTCACAGAAATATATATTACAGACCAAGCAAATTGTGAGAGTAATCTCAATCACAATTTGCATACTTGCAAAGTTAAAAACCTAAGAAAATCATCATACATCACACAAGTCCAAATTCACAGAAATTATTACAGACCATAACAGAAAATCAAATCAAAACAAGTAAATTTTCATTACATATAGAAATAAAATTCCATGAGTTTCATATTCCTCCCTCAAATCAAATTAGCACCTCTGCATCAAGAAAAAAAAAAGGTTAATAATAAATATATGAATTAATAAGACAAAGAAACTATAAATTTTGATTAATGTAGAAAAGAAATAAAATATTTTTCCACTTTTTCCAAAGCTTGGTAGAAATCTAACTCATCCAATGCGAGTTCTTTGTAGTAGCTAAATTCTTCTGCCCTTAACCAATCACTAAATTTATTACTCTCATCAATCAATCATTAACAGACAAAAAACATAAAGTTACATATATGCAAAAACCATATTGAAGCAGACACTAAAGTTTAAGATCTACAACAAAACTACCATAAGAAGTCCCATAAAGATTCGTTAAAACAAAGCAAATTAGTAAGGACCCAAACAATAATTAGAGATATACCAAGATTACAATATCCAAATTGGTAACCAAAAAAACTAATTTAGTAAAAAAAATTTATAAAAAAAACAGAGATTACCCAGGAAGTCAAATACAGCAATTAACTCATTAATCTTCAAAACTTAAAAATAAATAATATAGATGGTAACCGGATAAAAAAAAACCCTACAATACCAATTCCAGGAAAAACAAATAAAGGGTAAATTACAAACCACATGAAAATATAAAATAAAAACCCATAAATATGAAAATAAAATAAAAAACACAGGCACAAGCAGAGAGAGTGCAAAAAAGAACAAGAAAATGAAGAAACAAATTAGCAGATGCAATACCCAGAATGAAAATTCAGAGGAAATTTCAGACAGAGAAGGCGCATCTAGAGGCCTGAGCTCCAGGAGACACAACCAGCAACTAAAAAAGGCAGCAACCATGATTGATGAATGGAAGGTTTCCTCTGCTAAAAGGCAGCAACCATGATTGATGAATGGAAGGTTTCAGGAAACTATAATTTTTGTAAACTACAAATAAGGCAGCAACTAAAAATAACAACTAAACCAAGAACCAAAAAATACAGAAATTTACCGGAAATAAAAGCACAACCAGCGAGCAACTAAAAATAACAACTAAACCAAGAACCAAAAAAATACATAAATTTACCAAAAATAAAAGCACAACCAGGCAGCAACTAACTTCCTTTCCTTTGCCTTCAAAATCAATCTGTCCAGAAATAAAAAAAAATCACAACATAGTCAGACTCGTGAAATCACAACCAGAATAATCAATCTGTCCATAATAAAAATCACAACCAGGAGCCCTAAATTTTTGGAATCAAGTTTTCGAGATATTAGTACCTCAAAGCCCTAACTCGTGAAATGAGAATTTGCGGCTCAATTTGACAGTGAGAGAGAGTGACCGTGAGAGAGAGTGAGAGTGAGAGAGAGCGAGAGTGACCGTGAGAGAGAGTCACAGAGAGAGAGAGTGAGGAGAGAGAGAGAGAGAGAGAGAGAGAGAGAGGGAGCGACAGTGACTGGAAGAAGGAAGAAGAAGTCGACGGATTTGGTCCGGGAGAGGAGGTTCAGTGAGAGGCAGATTTGATGGGAGAGAAGAGAAGATACTAGAAGAAGGAAGAAGTGAAGAGAAAAAAAAAATCGAGAAGCTGAATGAATGTTAGGGTTTCGCGAGCGTTCGAGTGTGGCAAGGCGTATACTTGGGATAAAATGGACGAATCCGCGGTGCCACGTATATTAATTTATTTTTAAATAATATAATTTTAAAATGTCGGTTCGGTCTGATTTTCTCCGTTTGGAGAAATTAAACCGTTTCAACCCTATTTATGCCGGTTCGGCCGGTTTTTTACCGATTCATGAATTTTTAATTATAAAAACCCAACCAAACCACCAAAAACGGTCCGATTCGCAATTTTGGGTTCGGTCGGGTTTTCGGTAATAATGCCCACCCCTAGTAGGAACTACTAGATTTGGGGAGGAAGGTCACACATGCAAAGAGAAAGAAGGGGTGCGTGAGGCGCGTTCAGATCCACTCATCTTTTAACTTTTTTGATGCTAATGTACTTCTTTTCATTTTCATCTTAAGAGTACTCGAACTTGAAACCTCTTCAAACATTTATAAAAAATAACATTAGGCTATGTGCTATTTGGTTGTTTAACCTTTCTTCGTAAGAAATATTTTTGTCGCTTAGTCCGGTAAAAATGCAAACAACCAATGGGCCAACGGGCCTAAGGATTGAATTATGGGCCTCAGCCCAAAAGATTTAGTGAGAAGGCTTAGAGCCTGTTTCTTGAAACCATACGAGGTGACGTTTGAAACCGAGTGGGCAAGTCCAAAACTTCTCCCAATGCATTGCCTTCAACATCAGGCTTGTCTTGAGCCGTTGGATGCACAAAGCAACAAATTGAACGAAACGACTGACCGTATCCAAACCCAAGCAAGTGATCAAAAATATCAACGGCCCTGTCACCTATTCTACAGTATTCGATGGAAGCGGGAAGCCTTCTCCGTAGTCCAATTCCATGGACCCCAAAACGCCCTCTCCGACGTCGTCTTGGCCCCACTTTCCCGCGCCCCATTAGGGCTTTGAATTCAGATAGTCGTTACAGAGGCCCCAAGCCACAGAGAAATTGGGTGGCCGATTGGGTCTCCAACAACGACGACGCCGTTCGGAGCTTGCCGATTTACGCGGGAGGCGCCTCCCTCTTGGCCGTCCTCTTCAACCGCACCGTTTCGGACATCGCTCTGGTCGCCGACGCCAGCAGGTAACCACGCAACGCAATTCTCTCCGCTTAATTTCTGCGTTTTAGTATTATTTTCAGCATTTCGAAAATTACTGTTTCAGTTGGTAATTAGGCATTGTGAACTTGTGATATATGAGCCTAATTATTTGTATGAAATTATGTTTAACTTGTAGTTCACAGTCTAGAGCTGATTTGTTGACGTTGGGATTGGCTGTGACCAACATACTAGCTGGTCTGGTATGGCTGTCAATCAGACCAAAATCTATATCTAAGGTGAGAAATTGAGGTCATTGGTTTTTTTTTTTTTTTAATGACTTAATTGCTTATGTATTTTATTATTTGATTCAGGTGAATCCCGAAGGGATCGAATGCGAGAGAATGCATTCTAATCTCCCAAACACTCTGCTTTCTGAGTTATTGTGGTAACACATTACACATGTTATGTATCAATGTTTGATCAAATTGTGATTTCTAAGCAATGTGTACCTTTTTCGTAGTGGCACGAAATTCCTGTATTTTCATTCTGTAGCATTACATTCTGTTTTGCAATGCAATCATACCTAGTTTGTAGGGATTAGAAGATTAAGAAATCACTACTTTGTTTAATATGTGAGCATGGCTGGTTAATTGTTGCTTTTCATTGCTTGTTCTCAGGGCATGGGAATCTCTGTTGGATGTGACGTGCTGCCGGTCTCTTGTTATAGTTTATGATGGCAAATGTATCCTTCAAATTGGTTTTGCAGCAGAATCTTCTAATGGTGATGGCAAGGCTGTGTCTGTGGATGCTGATAAACTGGTGCAAGGATCACTCTATCAAGGTGTTATGAAATCAGGAGTTCGTAAGTACTTGCCAAGGACTCTGCATATCATCTGTTGAAGTTTTTCAACTATTTTACCATGTCTTATCTGAACTAGACTTCCACCAAATGTTTGATAATCTTGAGACCACCTGCTTTTTCAGAGAGCTATTTGGCAAACCTATATCTTTATCCTGGGAAGTCTGAGCTGCCATTTCTGCCTTCAAATACACAGGTTCAGTTTTCTTCTTAGATTTTTTTTTTTTTTTTAATCATGTGTATCTGTTCAAGTAAATATGTTTGTTCATCCAGTGATTCGTTCATCAGGAATACACACACCTAAACAGTAACTGATGTGCACAGCCAGCTGAAAGATACATCTTTCTTAGTTTCTTCAATTATGTGCATTAGAACTCACCTTGTATATCTGCTTTTAACGATTGATAACATGATTCCCCACTTTGCCAGGCAGTAATATTGCAGCCACTTGGAGACAAAGGGATCACAATAATTGGTGGTGACACAGTTAGAGGATTCACATCCGCCGATCAGGTGTGTGTCCTTTTCGACTTTGAAAATATTGAACTCTGAAAAAAAGAAAAACTTGTAACTGTCATCTATACATTAAGAGAGTGCAATTGTGTGTGAGTTTCAATCAATTGTTTTGACACAGTTAGACAAAGGGCTGTTGTATACAAGGATCATATTCCTTCATATTTTTTTCTTGTTGTGTGTTTTTGATCGTGTATATATCAGTAAACCTATATTCTTCAAAATGAAAGTATTTAACTTGTGGCTGGTTGATCAAACTCGTTGACATAGTCAATTAATTAAGCACTGTCTGTTTATTTATTGTTATATGCATTTATCTATTTTTCATGTAGTTGCACTAAAAATTGAAATGTTTACAGGCATGGATTTCATTAATTGGAGAGAAGCTGGATTCTACTCTAGCAAAATATGTGGATAACCCCCCATTAGTTGTGCAAGATCCAGTTTTCAAGTAATTAAACTTTGAAGCTTGTTGATATTATCCCTTTATGCAATGGCTGTAGCCTTAAGCCAGGTACTTTCTCATTTCTGATTTGTACTGACTGCAACACACAGCGTAAAATCATTTCAAATTATTACACTTGCATGGGAAAAAAGGTTTATGTGACGTATTTGCAGTCAAGTTTTCAATTTGAGCATAGAGAATATATATAAAATATCTCTCTTCTATCGAATTTATAAGGTGTTTATTTGTTTGTTTTCATTCTCAGGATTCTCAAGCAACAGATTTATCATAACAGAGAATGAAGAATGGTGATTGTTGCGATCTTATTCTGGTGCCAGGAAACATAACAGAGAACGAAGAATGGCGATTATTGCGATCTTATTCTGGTTCCAGGAAATTCTGCTGCAATACCCGATTGATAGCACTGTTGTCCTTAGATATATAATGTGTGCACATAATATGTTTCTTGTACTATCAGTCAGTTATAATATCATGGATCATGCGCATAAAGCGGATCAAGCACCACATTTTGATTGTAAATGCACGTAATTTTGTTCAATTTCTCTAGTAAGAAGAATGTTGAATTAGCCAAGTTGTGCTTTTATTGCGGTTTTAGCACCTAGCTTCAATAGAAATAGATTAGACGTGAAGAACAAATTCGCATGCGTTGCATCGATCATGTTCGCTGCAAAGCCTGTCTTCCTAATCAATGTGTTATTTGTGATGTAAATTATTGAATAATCTCTTTACCATTAATTACCGTCCGTAAAATCATTTGGTCATTCCAAGTTTCCAACGTTCTTTTTTCCCGCTTTAATGAACTTCGGTTCATTTCGTTATCACTGAACGTACTTAATGTTACCTCCAATTTGATTTCCTTAAATCACATCAAGAGCATGATGACTAAAATAACACCCAGAAAACAGGGAGAAAAGAATCCATAATTCATTTATTTTAATTAAGAAAATGAATTAGTATACATTCTACAAGCAAGGAACAATATGGAAAAAAGGAAAATTTTCATTTCATATTGTCACAAAATTTACACCGTATAAGAAGAATTCTGTAATTAATTCATTGCATGTGTATGAAAAAAAGAAAAAGAATAATCAGATAAAAAAAAGGAAAAAATTACAATGAAAAGAATGGCTTCTGTTCTGTTCTGTGTGTGATTTACTCTGTGTTATACATGGGCGCCAATCTGAAAGCACCCAGCTCTGCAATTTGTATTTGTCACAGAAGAGACTTCTCCCATGGCAGTGACCCAGTTGCAGGATCAGCAAAGTAACCCAAAACATAGTCTTTAAGGCCAGTGTCCCAAACCTCGCAGAACCTCAACCGCCAATTGGGTGGCTCAATGGCCTCTGTTCCTAGCCCAGGTGCCCTATCTTTTGACCCCTGGTTTTGATCCTCCTGCCAATCAACAACATAGGTTGCTACCCTTCTGAAAAACTTGGCCTTAAAAGTCTCCCAAACCTGGTATTTGTAATGGTTTATGACAGCAACATTTTCAGGCACATTCAGGTGCCCGAAACCTTGTCTCAGCCTAAAATGGTGAACCACATTGAGCAGAGTAACATCAAGCAAATCTGCCCTTACTATAGACTTGTGCCTCTCAGGGCTTTGCAGCCTGCAAGTGTACCCAACAGTGACACCTTGCGATGGATGTGAACTCAGCCCAGATGGCCCAAAGCTATGGCAATCTGTTCTGATCTCCCCAATCGTCGGCGAATACGAATAATTCGAAACAAGGTTTCGAAGCGAGTTTTCACCAGGAACACCGTCTCCTCTGTGGTGCCGAAACGCCCTAGGGAAGTAGAAGAACTCGTCGACATCAAAGAAGCCAACCCAATGGCACTCGTCTCTTGCTCTCAAAGCACAACGCGAAAAGCCTGCTTCTTGGGTTTTGATCCATGGCCAGCTCTGCCTGCTGACATTGTAGGCCTGCAACTCAAGTTCCTGAACCACATCTTCAATCCCGTCGTCACTGTTGTTGTCGTAAATGAACCAGCGCTCAACTCCAAGCCAAGCGTGGTACATAACCCACTCTTTTAGCGCTGGTGCTTGGTTCCACAACATGGTGCAAGCACAAAGCTCGTGCTTTTTCTTCTGGTTTTCGTTTCTCACAGTGGATTTAGAACTGTAAATTGTGGCCACAGAAGGCAGAGTGACATGAACTGGAGCTCTGGCGCTGCCAGTGTTGTAACCAATCGTGACCCGAACTCCATGGGTCTTATCCGGGTTGTTTCGGATTGTCCGGGGCAGCAAGCACCGGACAACTTCCTGAGCCGCCGTGACAGCTTCAGTGGTGAGCACAAAGCCCTGGTCTTTTTCCCAATTGCCATTGTTGGCCAACCCGAAATGGCAAGTGAGTCGGGTCGGATCCGATTTCTTGTGGGGCCTGAGGTTCAACCCCTTAACGAACACAACCGCCGTGTCTCCATCAATAACCGCCTCGTAAACTACTCTGTCCCAAGGATAAGCCGTCCCGTTAATCCCAGCCGTCCAATCGTAACCGCCGCCACGCCTCCGCAAATCGACGGCCTCCGAGTAATTATTCGAAGGCAGCGGACACCTGGCTATGGAACGGAGCTCGTCGTAGACGTCGGTGGACAAAACCGGTCGAATAGCAAAATCCAGGTGCGGATTCTTTTCTCCATCTTGAAGCTCATCTGAACCGTTGGATAATCTATGGTAAACGCACTCCAATTGGTCGTTTTGGCGAAACCTATTGGGCACAATGAGAAGAACGTGATCGGGAAACAAGATTCGATCTTGAACTCGAAGAGGGGACGAGTCTCTGGTGTTGCTGTTGCTGTTGCTGTTTCTGTTAGTGAAAGACTCGAGAATCGAATTGCTTGCGGTGGAGGATAGGAGGGAGAGGGTGGTGGTGGAGGCGGTGAGGACCGGCCGAAATGACGCCGGACGGAAGCGTTCGGAGGAGAGGAGCAAGAGGAAGATGAAGAAGGAGAAGCAGAGAATGAGAGGCCTTCTCAGGGACAAGTAGTGCTTTGCTTGTGAGTAGGACCGAAGCATGCGCTTCCGCTTGCGGCGTTGCTCTGATGAGTCCATACCTGACATTTGTTGCCAAAAAAGTGGGAGTTTATCTGAGAATAATTAGAAGGGGTAGGGGATTGGGGTGGGTTTTGAATAGATCTGCTGCTGCTGCCGACAAGTGGGTTTTTATGAAAGTTGAAAGCTTTCGGGGTTTTGAGAAATGGGTCTGGCGTCTCCGACCATTTGAGGAAGAGAGAGAGAGAGAGAGAGAATCTATAAAAGGGGGCTGCTGGTGTGTGGTGAAGAAGAAGAAAGAAGTGTTGATTGGGTAAGGGGCAGAGGGTGGTGGTGGAGATTAACCGGTGATTAGTTAATGCTAATCAGTCTTGATTATTAGTTAAAGTGTTTTTGCTGAATTGGGATGGGACTATGAGCCAAGAAGAAGAAGAGAATAAAAATGGCTGACCGACCGAAATAATTGGGATTTGAGGTGGACGCTTTTTTAGGGGCTTCGTTTTTCTGAGTATATGATGAGAAATCACTTTAGCTAACCATATTATAAGTGATAATTGATATGTTATGTCACGTCAATTAATAAATGTTGTTATGAGACCACTTACTAGGAACGTTATAGTTTTTTAATTAACATGGCGACATTCATTAATTGACTTGATATGACACATCAATTGTCATATAAGTGTCAGTTAAAGCGGTCAATATTGTATGGCTAAATAGCATTATTTGTATAATAAGACTTGAACTAGAAGACACCGTACATGATTTAGCGGAGGAAGTTGCTCAGAAACTACACTTTTTTTTTTAACTTTTGTTGTTAATTGTTGTTACTGCACTGCTCTCCCTTCTCCATACATATGAATGCACTCTTCATCAACTAAAACTTCAATTCCAATATCAAAAACATTGATAAGAAAAATAGTAATACTTGAATAGTTAAGTAGTAATAGTGATAGCTATATTGTTTATGTAAGGGGTTTTTTTATTAGAAACATGTTTACATTTTTTTAATGTAAAAATTACTTTTAAATTTTTCTATCAAATGATACGAATGCGACTTAATTTTACTCGAAATTAGTCAATGGCAATTGACACAACACCCACCTCCATAATTTGTAATTTGATTATGTCATTACTAGTGTACAAAATATAAAAAAATATGGGAAGATAAGGTGCCCTTGGTCATAAATTTTATTTTATCTTATTTTTATTCTTCAATGGTGACAACCATAAGGTTCATTCACACGTCGCTGACCCATTTATTCCTCTGCTTAAGCAGCCAGTGGTTTATTACTTGAAAGTTCGATGATTCTTCTACGAATGCTCCTGTTAAGGTGAAGGTATTTCGCAAAAGCTCAATAAAATAAAACGTGTATTGCATAGCTTTAGGGTACACGTCTGTCTTTTAACAATACAATTTCAAATCTAAAGTGTGATTTGGAAATCATGAGAGATTTTATTTAATGAAAGACATTTGTGAACTTTAATGCTTGTGTTGCTTTAATTTCTAATTTGTTTTTTATTTGGGAAAGTTATATTCTAAACTATCCTAATATAAACTGATTTGCAAAATGTTTATAGCTCAAACAGTTAAGACCATTTGCAAGATATTTGTAGTTTATGTGTCCGCACCACCCGTCCCTAATCTGATCTTACTCACATCTGCTAATTTCTCGTTGTTTTAAACTTCGTAAAGTTTCTATAGCCTCTTTTAATGTCCAAAACCAGATATGACATATACAATCCCAAAATTTTCACAAGCATTTTAATATTTACACAATGAAAAAAATAGTTTATAGCAAATTGCAAGTAGGAGTAGTTTCCACATTGACAATTGGGTATCCATGTGTTGTCTAATGAGCTGGTATTGGTAGACATTCATTCCACAGGAGCATGTAGCTTTTTCTTTTCTTCTTTTTTTCTCGTTTTGTTTTTTTGGTCAAGAAGGGGGGCCTATTAGCTATTAGCTGGCAAAAGGGTTGGGTTTTAGGACTACAAGGATACCGTGGCACGAATTAAGGCGCATAATTTCCCATGTTTCAACATGTGCTTCCCACGGTAATGCGAACCACCTTTCTCTCTATCATTGTGATTCATTTCTTGCATAATCGGAAAGATATATATTCTCTGCAAAATGAATGAGTCAACGCAGCAACTGCCAATGGTTTTCTTTTTTCTTTTTCTTTTTTTTCTTGAGAAAATAAAAGAAAAGGAAAACCATTGGTAATTGAAGAGCCTTGAAGCACTCATAGTAATTAGCAGAGCAACGGACAGTGACTGGAAAATGCGTTATTGGGTGCATGTTTTCTTGCCCGACAGAAGTTGACAAGAAAAGAATAACTGATATATAAAAATAAATAAATAAAAAGAATAATGTTGGCGTAGCTTTGAATTTGGGCAATAAAATTATGGTTCGTCCATTTAAAGCTTGATTTTGAAGGGCTTGTAGTCTAATTCAACATAGTAATCAGAGAGGCTAGTGAATAAAAGCATTTATAAAGTAAAAGATGACATATGCCTGGTTGAAATTTATGATAATTCAAAGGGATATTAATATTATTCAAGATGCAACTCCATATTCTCAACTTTCTCTATTTCTTTCTTTCGAATTATGATTAGAATTTAAGAGATAAGAATCAAGAGGTAGAAAAAGGCAACCCCTTTCAATACATCTGAAATGGGCCTAACCCAGTTGGAAAAGAGCGTTGACTTGCATCAGGTCTAGTTTGAATTTCAAATGACACCTTAATAGTGTGTGTGAAAAATCCCCTTTTTTATTATAGTTTAAACTATAACTTGTATTTTTATTTTATTTTTAAGATACACTGAATGTTGAAGAGCATGGGGTCAAATTCTATAGTTTTAAAATTTAATTATAGAATTAGGAAAATGCTTGGGGTGCTTGACAGACTTGGACAGTTTAGAAAACGAAGGAAAATGTGAGTATTTTTATCGTATAATAAATTTATGGGAAAGACTGTAATGACAGAGAGATGAATACATTTGGCGTTTGAGCATATTCTTTAGGTACACCATATACCACTGCGGCACTGCCGTACTGCATAAGTCCAGTTGAAGGGGAAATTATATTTCAAATTTGGTCCACTAGTTCTTAAATTAATATCAAAAGATTAGAATATTTGTACATTATTATAAGTTAGGAGGAGGACAGGGGAATAATGTAAACTGATAAGCCTGTCTGGCATAGTCCAGCCCCAAATGGAGACTTTCCAAGTTGCAGGTCAAAAATGGCCAAGTTTCTATCCTGCGTGCCTTCTCCAGAGCCCAAACTTGTTGTCCCCGAGAATTAGGTCATTTTCTGACCTAAAGATAAAAGGGGTTTTCTAAATGCACTCAAACATTTGACAAAGTGCATGCAGCATCCGAACAAAATTCCAAGTTTTCCATAATACCCTTGGTTGGGCTGGGTGCTCATTAGCCTACTTTATAACTTTTGCATTTGCATGCAGATCTTAGGCTAATTGGCAAGCAATGTGCAGAGAGGCGAAGTTAGAATTGTAAATATTAGTTTGAAAAATACGTATGTATTCAAAACTTACATATTAAAGCTAAATAATTTTCCGTTTTTTATGTACAAATTTGTTGGAAGGGGGCCATATAAACAAACTTCCTCTTACTATTTATCCAAAACAACATGTAAATATAGATAGGAATTTAGAAAATTGGGGGGGCCAAGGCTACCTTCCGCCAGCCAACGGCGCTACTTTGCACTCGAGTTCAATCCTCTTTTCATAGATTAAAGTAATTTATTAGAGTAATTTAGACTATCCATTCTATTTTTTATTTTTTAAAACTTGCATTTGCATGACTGGCTCCGGCTTGTAGAAAAAGGGAGCCCAAGAACATCAGTTTGAGAGTTTGTTTTCCGTCCGGCCCAACCTGGTGCCCATTCGGGCCACTTCCAAGGCGAGACCATATGTTTAATCATGCATGGGCTTTGTTTGGATATTAACAGTTTGCGTTGTTTTTAAGCCGAAATGATTTTTCTTGTTTAGTGGTGGAATGGGCGGGAAATTAGATTAATGTTGAAAGCCATGAATTGTTATGGCTATAGACTTTTAAACCAAGTTCAGGGTTAAGGGGTTTAGTTATGGAATTATTTAGGTGGTGATGGCACTTGGGATCGCTTGAAGCTAAAGCCAGCTGTACTACGACATGAGTTGCACACAGTTGTCACTTGCTACAAACAAATTGTTGCTGAAAAATCACCATGCCGGTGTGACAAGCTTATTTTTTAATATAGCAGCCCACGTTCTAATAGGTGTATTGTATGAACCAGACAGTCTACGGACGCGTTTATAATTGCAGAAATAAGAAAACTCATTTACTGATCTCATCATATATACAGCAAGTACGGTAACAACAATCCAAGAAAAATATGAGTTTGTACAGATTTAGTTTCCCTCCCTTTACCGGCAATTGGTGCAGGTAAGTAATAAATATAACACATGCTACAAAGACTCTACTCTGGTCTATTGCAATTAAATCTGAAAGCTCCTTTTAGGAGGCAGAGGACGACGAGGACGACGAGGCACATGTAATTATAATTATAAATGGAGCCCCCTTTGCTCCCACTATCCTGTGCATCAATATGCTACATTGAATTAGAAATTTCATAAATTATGCGCACCTACATATATAAACACTTGATCGGCATTCAATTTAATGTCTTCAGATCTTTCCATGCCCCCCATGATGCTTGTCTCTCTCTACTGAGAAATTGAACCATCAATCATCAAACATTTTCCACTTCAAACAATTCTATGACTCTTCTATCTTAGGCGGATGATCTGAGAAACAAAAAGACAGAGTTGCTTTAAAATCATATCATTGAGGATAGCGTGCAAAGTACAGAATTATATGCTATAGGGAGAAAATGATCATGGAAAAGAAAACACAGAAAAGCAAAAATCAAGCAATCAGAGTTCCCAACATAGTGGGAAGTTGATTTACGATTCAACTACTTAAGATCATTGCAATGAGTACTTCAGTGAGAAGCTGCGTTGTATATGATATGATGACAGCTCCACTAACCAATTTCTGTGGAACGGCAACCTTAATATAACGGAAACAAAAAAAATATTGCACTCAAATAGTTGCAGGGTTTAAAATCCTAATAAGATTGTTAATGTTTTGCATACATACTCGACAACCCACAATTGAAAACTTCGCAATGTCTTGGCACTGGGTGTTTTGTTAACAGAAGATATTTAATCTGCTTCACAAAATTCTATTAACAGTGGTGATCTTGTGCCAACAATTATAATTTCAATGCAAAAATATTTTCACTACATTGTTGCAGAAGATCCACTAAGAAATTCCGCATAGGAATTATTTTGAGTAAAACTACAGCTATGTATAAATGCAACAAAAAGTGAATCCAGCAATGTGTTAATAGGCAGACAAGAAATTTAATGAAACAACAGAATTAGCAGTACAAAATACATTGCTAAGTTCTGATATCAGTTATCCTTACCTTCTACTCGGGTTCCTTGATGCTATAGACGTAATTGGTGAAATCCCAAGCCGACTGGCATTGCAAGCTTGAACCCTCTCAGCATCTTGGACTATGGTCTTTGGTGTTTTGTCTGGATAGTGCCTTGTATTCAACCTTTGGGCATCATGAATTTCTGCCACTGAGTTTACAGTAAATGCACCCCTACTTTGGTGCTGAAATCTTTCACTGTCAAACACACATGATGCAGCACTGTTATCTCTATTAGGTATGTTAGGAATTGCATTGAGTGAGGGGATGGGTCCAGAAGAGAGCCTTGCAGTAGAACACCGCCCATCAGTTCTACGCCAGAACTTGGAACTCAAGAATTCTGCACCAGGCAGCTTGCAGCATGTGTTTTCTGCAGATTCAGTGTTTGGAATCCTTCCACTTGTTATGGCCAAATCGTATGATATTTCATCCAGTGCCATCTCAAGGCCATGTACACGTGTCTCAAGAGAGTTCAACCCACTCTGAGAGCTCCCAATAAATCTCTGTACACATTTTTAACAGGGGATTAGGTCAGCAGACCAGAAGCTTTCTAAGAATTGTGCATCACTATGAATAATGAAATATTCTCCTGAAGCTTTTAAGTAGGTAACAGGATATAATTTTTAAGAATAAAACTTCGAAATGGAAAAATTGACTAATAAATCCAGTAAGCAGAGAGTAAGAGAAAAATGGTAAGACTAACTTTCATCCAAAGACATAAAATCTTAAGACCAACTAACAACGCCTGAAGGCATGTTTTATCTCATTCCCATTATCAAGTTTTTAACTTTGCGGAGAGCAGCAACAATGAGCTATGAGAGCCTCAAGTATGTAAATCAAAGCAGACTAACTTCAATTAAAAATAATAACACCACCTTAAAATAAAGTTGAACAAAAAAATAAAAGAAAAATACTTATAATGCCTCAGGTTGTGCTAAAATCCTCTGGTGCAACTAACATTTCTGGTTAAGAGAAAAGGTAAACAAGTATCAGGAACATACCTGGAGAAGGTTTAATAGACTGGACTGCTGGTTTTCAATCTGAATAAGTTGTTCACGGATCAAATTGAGATCTTCAGCATCCTTTTGGCTCTCATAAACTTCTTCTGCAGCATTGCTGACTACAACATCTGAGTCAAAGTTCTCATCCTCATTAAATGGAACCACACGAGACCCAGATTTTAAACCACCAAATTTGTGTACTTTTTCATCATGGATCTTACTGAAGAGAACACGTTTAGTTTCTGGCATGTTATTTCCAATGTGCTCATTCTTTCCTGCTTCCGGATCTCCAGAGTCACTCCTTAGAATATCATCCTTATGGGCCAGCTTTGAAGAGGGAGAGTTTGGCATTGCGATTTCAATTTTCCAATCAGCGGGTTTCTTGTGGTCCTGCTTAGAGAACAAGGATGTTTCTGATTTTCTCTCGTTTCCTTTTTTAGCTGTGGTCACCAAAGAACCATCGGATGGAGGGGACCTGTTTGTGGTGGGGACTGTTTTCTTTGGTTGAGGAGTCCTAAAACTGGAATCATCGGAAATTTTGGATATGGGAGGAAAGCATCGACCAAACCCATTATCTGGCCCCATGGGAAAAAGTCCAAAAGAAAACAGAAGAGAGGCAGACAGAAGATTAGATGACATTAGACAGGTTCAAAAGGTGTTTAACTTCAAAGGTAATAGCAGAATGAAGAGCACAACAGGACTTACTGAAATTGGACAAATTAACACCATACGGAAATAATTTCATGACTAAAACAACAGCTTTAGAATTCAGATTCATTGGAAACAAATCACATTTTCTCTTTTGTTTGCTTTCTCATGTGATAAAACTGTTTGACCAAATTTATGAACAAGTAATGAACTTGCAGGCATCTCTGTCGTTTATAACTTGATGTTTCTCAAACAAAGAAAATGCCTTACCAGTTGAAGATCTGGATTGAATTGGAGCAGAATTCTCTTCGGAATCTCCTGCAATAAGAACCTTCCACAACTCCAATGTATGGTTCATAGTCTCCCGGACTACCTTCACCTGTTAAAGAATGAAATTAGTAAAAATCAGGAAAAAAAGTACATTCGAAAAAGAAATACAATTACTGAAATGATTGAAGTCACAATAATTTTCCCTCTTCTCCCACCCTTTCTCAGCAACCAAACAACCGATTGGGGAGGAGGGAAGACAATATACCTTATCAAATCTCCGACTTTCCAGGACATTCAAACACGAAGCTTTATACATCGCCGTCAAATCTCTCTCCACCGAGGCCACCTTCCCAAGCGCCTCAGCCGCGGCCTTCCTCACGGCCCAGTCCTCACTGCTCAAAAACTCAACCACGCACGGCACAAGCCAGTCCAACACGCCGCGGTTCGACGCTCCGCCGGCGCCGACAATGCTCCCAACAAGCACCAGAAGCGCTGCCTTCGCCTTGAAACTCTCGCTCTTCGCCAGCTTCCCCAGCCGCGCCAAGCTCCTCTTCAGCTGCGCCGGGTCAGGGTCAGGCGCGGCGTCGATCGCTGCGGCCAGGCACAGCGCGGAGCCGATCTGAGAATTAGAGTCCTGCTCCATCGCCAGCGTGTCCATCAATGGCTTTAAAAACGCCGAAGAAAACGACGGCGTCGTGATCTGGGATGACATCGCGGCGATGGCGTCGACGCAAGCGGATCGGACGGCGGAGTCGGGGTCGCGGAGGCGGCGCTGGACGGTAGAGATCATCTTGGACAAAAAGGGAGCCAGAACGTCACCGTGAGAGTTGGACAGTAGAGCGAGGAGAGAAACGCACTGCTTGCGGACGGGTGGCTTGGAGGAAGAGTCGGTGTTGTGAATGCAGATGAGGAAGGTAGCGAAGGAGTCGTGGGAGAGGTTTCTGGCAATGGCGTCGAGCTCGGCGGTGGCCATGGCCAGAGTGTCACGGTCCGCGAGCTTGTTGAGGCAGGTTATGACTCGCTGCTTCAGATCCGGGGAAGACGACGGGGCGGCTGGTTGCGGCGGGCTGCCGAGTGAGAATCTTCTTGAGAGAGAAGACGCCATTGTTTGTGTGGTTAGGTGGTTGATGATATGCTGCAATGAAGTAGAAGGGTTGATTTTAATTGAGGGATGAGGAGGTAGGGTTGTTTGTTGGCATTGGAATTGGAATTGGGTTGAGGCGGTTGAGGCGGTGGTGGGGTTGTGGAGAGTGATTTGGCGGCAGAGTTTGGAGGAGTGATGGGTGTGTCAGTTGGACTGGTCTTTGTGGGGGTTTTAAATGTTTGAGAGGGAGGAGTGCTGAGTGGACTTGGTAGAGGAAGACTCAACATTTCAGAAATTATTTATTTATTTATTTTTACGCGGGGAAAATAAATACCCAGTGTGCCAACCAATGGGCCAACTTCATTTTTCTTTTTACTAGTTTTTAATACGGGGTAAAATCAAACCCAGGTGTAAAAGGACAAATACATTATTTTGAAACAATGGTACATCTACTAATAATAGCAGCTTTGAAATTTAGGGTTTTAGACTGCTACATGTATAATTTAGTTGAACCGAGTGCAAAAGAACAGATTATTTTTTTGGATGAGATCCAATGGTGTCCACCGATAGCAGTGATTAATCCCTTTCGCCGCGAAAAAAAACACATTATTTTGACAAACTAACATAGTATACATTTATTAATAATAAAAAACTTTAAATTTTAGGGTTTTTCTTTGTTGGAATAGATGTTTTATTAAAAAATAATAAGCACCATTCGAATATACAAAAGATAGAACTGAAAACAATCAATAGTATCCAAAATCTAAACATAAGAGACATGAACAAATGCGTGAACTCGCACTTGAAAACTTAAAGGAAACGCACTTGAACAAGGCTTAAAGGGAAACCTACAAGGAAAAGAGGAAGCCTGAACATCCCTAATCTGCACATCAACAGAATCTTGACAACACCAGAAACTTGCACAGCCTACAACAAACACAAAATCAGAAAACACAAGCAAAAAATGAAATAATAAATAAAACAAACTAAAAATAAAAATAAAAATAAACCAAAAGGACATTAAAAGTAAAATTTAGTAAAATTTAGGGTTTTATACTACATCTATTGCATTATTTTTTGAGTTGTTCATATGCTTTTATTTTTTGGGTGAGGGAGTTGTTCATATGCTTTCTTGGATAATAATTGAATCTTAAATTTTACGAGTTATATATCATATATGGCAGTTGGATTATTGGAGTTTATTTCTGGGCAAGCACATGCATGGAAATATATATTTCAGATGCCACATGGGAAGGAGAGAAGCCAATATACGAACGAAAGAAATTAGCAGGCCACTTTGCCAAGAGCCAATGAGCTTATAATGATTGGCAGGGTTTCCAACTTAATTAAGGGGTTTGGCAGTCCACTAATTATTGATTAAGTAAATCTTATCCAAAACTTATACGACAACATGTTAGCCAATGTGCTATGCATGAAGCTAGGAATAAACACACGCATCACACATATATTCCACATGTGATTGCAGGGCATGAATTTGAGCATCTTTCTGTGCTTACCTTACATCTGAGGGTAAAAAAGATTTAAAAAAGGATTTAAAAAAATTTGTGGCTTTGAGTGGAGGTATATTGTATGAGTTTGATGTTGTCAATAAACCCTTCTATTTTAGTTGTAATCCCTTTATGGCTAATGTATTTGTATTGCCCCTGTGGCGTAAGTTATGAATACAATCTTCCTGTAGATTTACAAAGAAAATTTATGAAGGCTAAAGCCAAAAAGAGTAAATAAGAAAATTAGATACTGGGGAGCATGTGATCGAGAGGGAGAAGATAAGAGAGGCACAACCTTGTTAAAGTGATCTAGAACCAGGAAGTCACGTGACACCTAAATCTTGAATATTCAATGAACTAAATCTAGCAAGAGTGTCTCTTCTCTTCTAGCAAAAGCAAAAAAAAAAAAAAAAAGTTGGGGTGTGGTGCGAAAAAGATGCTTCTGTTTCTGACTTCAATTTTACTTGATGTAGACTCTAGTTGATTAGGACCCACTACCTGGTTTTGGTTGATCTTTTCTTTGAATTTTTAAATTTTAAGTTATGGGATCTGCTAATTAATTTGCTCCTTTGTGAAAGAATAAACTCATGTTATGCTAATCACGATGTTTAGTGTGTTTCATTTAGCTGGGACCTAACCCTAGAGATTCGGCTGTGGGGCTTAAAACGGGGTCGTTGAAAGACGACCCTTTATCCATCTTTACCTACCAAACCTAATAGCTAGCTCTATATGCTAATACAAAACCTGCAATATGGCCATATCGCAATTACAGCATATTTGATGCTTTTCAACTGAAAGAGCCCCAAGTTGGTGCAAAAGATAAATAAAGAGCCCCCGTGATTTAAGTTCGAATGAACGAAATTATGAAAAAGAAAAAGATCATCAAGGAAGCTAAGAGAGAAAATGCTAAACTGCAACTGGCATGCATCATAAGGGTAGCCCTAATTTTAAGGGATTGTGTGTGGTGACGCTAAATAAGTTAGAATTCATGTGACCTCTCTATGATTCTTTTGTTTTTTGATGCAAAACGGTTTGGCAGCTTCCAGTCCTCCTCTGTTGCTTTCGCGTACGATATTTCGATCGAAAAAAAAGCCATATTTGGGTATTAATACTATTGATTGAGCATATTCAAATTAACCCTTCTTTTTTAACTAGATGTAGTCGTAAACAGGGGCGAATCCACATAGGGGTCAGAGGGGTTTAATTGACTCTTGCAAGCTCGGAATTCACTATTGGAGGAGAAGATGTTGACCTTTGCAAATTGCCCGCAAACTGCTAAATGAAATGTTCTAGAGGGCGCAAGCACACCAGGACGGCAGGCGTTATACAGATTACCTTATTTTTATTTTTCACATTTAAGTAAATGTCTTTGTCCTTTTACTTTCATTTATTTTTATATTACTCCATTTACTTAAGTTTACAATGTAAATAAGGAAGTACCTTCCATTTGGATTCAAATACAAATATTAGAAAATCAAATTCTCACAAAATCAAATATTGGCTAAGTATGAAAATCATTTTTCATACTTAGCCAATATTTTTACATAAAATAATTTTTCATGTATGATATGAATGCATGAAGAGACCTAAGGTCAATCTAGGTAAAAAGCCTTAGATGTTCAATCTACAAAGAGTTTTACACGAATAACCTAACTCTTACGTACTGAAGAAATATTTGCTTGAAAAAGCTCCCCCTAAGACAGTACTCATACGGGTTCAAAGTTTGAGAGCTAGAGCCTAAAAGAAATGCAAATAAAGCCCAGAATTAAAATGATGACGTACCTCAAAAATAACGTAAATGCCCTAAAATGAGCATGATTGCACTAATATATGCCAGCTCTTAGGTCAAATAGGACGAGACGCCTTGGGAGGCGAAGAGTATTGCGCTAATTTTTTTGGTTTATTATCACATTCTTAAAGATATTTCTGGTTTATTGCAGTGTGTGTTTAGTTTTTGAAGTTGATGCAAGTTCTCTTTGATAATGAACATGAGTATTTTGTATGGTTTAATCTATTAACTATGAATTAGAATCCTATTATTTCATTTCAATGGGTCTATTTTGAATAGAAATTTTTTTAAACTTCTACACGTTGACCCCCGAAATGAAAATCTCTGAATATGTCAATAGTTGTAAACTTGTAAGTAATATTGGTCATGAAAAATGATATGCATTATGGAGGTTAGATTAGGTAGCTTGAGATTCCGAGGAATTTTGAATGGTTTTAAGATGAATTAAAAATACTAAAGCAAGCAACAACTGAGCATGGTGTTTGGAATATATCAGTTTTTGTTTGTGCTGCTTTTGCATAAAGTAGTAGTTAGCAAAAGTAGAGTTAGTACTACAACGAACTTTTGGAATGTAATTGCTCTAATTATTTAATTATGCCCCATTTGATTGCGTAGAAAGTGGAAGACATGTAGGGAGAGAGAGAGAGAGAGATAGCAAGACAACTAAACACCCAATAAGCACAATTAGCTTAACAAAGATGCATGCCTCATACTTAACACAACATGTATAATCATTAAAATTAACACGTTGAATAGTATTCTAATGTATTAATTAAATATTAATTTAAATGATTGATTACGAGAAAGATACTAAAATGCAAATTAAAATATTATTTAAACATCCATAAGCCTTACGTTATCTTAACTAAAATATTGAAGTATATCCATAACCCTTGCATACTTGCCTTCAAAGCTGAAACCAACGTTCATGAATCATGATATATATATATGGGTGATAAGAATCAGCAAGTCGATCTTTTCATTTGTCAACTTCGTACGTCCACTAGACATATTCGATATCGTTATAGCACGGGAACCTAATCATGAGTGAGGGACATGTTTCTTCAGAGGAGAGAAAACTGAAGATGAACATGCATGTGAGTTTGAATTTGAGTCTCTCTCTTGAGATATGAAAGGCAAATTCACGGGAAAAGGAGGAAGATCCTTCTCTCTTTTCTCATCCCTCCTCGCTTTTAACAAGTTTTGACTTCCCGCTTCATGATTATAAAAAAAATCGGAGTTGTAAGAAACTTGTAATTTAAATGGTTAAGAGCAATTATTCTTGCATTTAAGGTGATGTGTTCGAATTCCTTCCTTTAATATTTGCTTGTATGTATAATAAAAAAATTGAACCAAAAACTGATATCTTTGAACGCATTGCATGGTAGGTGATCTTAATGTACCCGGAGACTCGTTTAATGCAGCTATATAAAAAACAGTGGCATATAGATCTAAAGAGCTATAGTGATAGTACACACGAAGATATAACTTGAGTTGGGTCGATTGGTCCTCCTGATCTCATGTTTGTCAGTTTTAAGTGTTGTTGTCGTCTGGACTTGTATGCCATAATATAATAGTGTCAAATAATAAATGTTTCCTTTTAGATGGCCTACAAGCGCGGCCTTTGGACTGATTAATAATGAAAACAAGCACACAATTCTCTTCTGTGGGTGCAGTCTTTTGATAATTAACCGACACAAACTTTGTCTATTGCTCCTTGTCAAATCAAATTAAAATTATGGAAACTCATTACCTAACTAAAAGACCACTTGGCAAAAATAATAATTCGAGCTCTCGGACCTCCAAATTTAAAATAATTACATCTTCAATAAGTATTTTATTATATTTTAAATTTTGATCATTGAACGATCGAGATTAAAAGCATTAACTTAAATTCTTACCCTTTCAAGGAAATTGGGAGATGGCTCTAAATTATGTCTATGTATATTGGATTGGGCGCCTGGCCTGCCAGTGGTCCATGGGCATGCATGGCCATCATGTTTGACTGAGAAGCAGACCCCATCTGATCAGATTTTGTCGTTGGATTGCTGCTAGGCCTTTCACATGGGGGAGGCCGAAATGCAGACCAAAACCATCGAATTCCTTCAAGTAAATATCCCCTACGTCTTTTGGCTTCTCGTCCATTTCCATGTGTGTTTTCCCTCTCACTCGACACTCTCACAGCAGCTTGTGTTTTCGTATAAATTTGAATGATATGGACAAATATACTTATTTATCTGCTTGGTTATTACCAAAACTTAATTCATCATCAGTTAGTATATACAGATGAGATTCAGGAGGCATATATGATAATGAGGCAATGCATCCCCACAAAAACATTCTCCACTTCTTCTCTTAACCCTGTTAGTATGTTAGCATGCAGCATTTGACCACGTCTCCATTCTCCAACTATATAGTACCCTTTTTATGCGTGTCACAAATATTACATGTATGTGCTCAACGCATATCAAAAATATATATATTCACTGTATATGTTGGAGAAGTTTGAGGATTGCCATACCCTACAGGCTCTATTGGTGGGCAAGATCAGCAGAATGAGTTGATCGATAGAAACTCTCATGTAGCGGTGATATCACTTTTTACTATGCAACCGATAACGCAATGACACGTATAATAACATTTTTATGTGTCATTGTGTTATTGGTTAAAAATAGCAAAATAACGTTGTTCTCGTTATATGTAAGTTTTTTTTGTGAGTTAATCAGCTTAATTAAATTTTATGTTCGATACTCCAAAGTAAATGAGATTAAACATGCATATGTATCATAGATTTGAAAGTTGACACTCGAGTCATTGTGAAGTCTCTTTATGAGATTTAAGCAGCAATGTTATGAGCAAGTATAATACACAAACTATACTGAGCTGAATCAATATAATAACTCCTGGCCGTTGTGGTTTCACATAATATTAGCATATATAATTCGTCAAATAATTGTGGTGCAAATAAATTTATGACTTGATGTAGGTGAAAGCTATGAGACGTACACTAGTGAGACTTAAATGGAATTAAATATATGAACCCTTTCTTTCGCTGCCCTATGATTAAGAATCTAATAAGATGCATGATTGATTGGGGATCTGTCCTAGAGTTGTAGGGCACTGCCACTGGAAATGGGACCAGAGATGGGGTCATAATTCTACTGTTTACGTGGTACGCACAATGTTCGGAATATATGTATCATAGGAATATTTAATAATTCCACATGGAGGGAGAGGAGAAGGTGGCTGCAACTTCAATCAAGTGCAGCAAGACAAGACAAGACAATCATCTACTGCTTCTGGTTTTGGTTTTGCCTGCATATGCTAGAATGGGCCTTCGCAGTTGGTGAAGGGGTTGGGTCTCATAAAGATAGGGAAGGCCTCTTAACTATATGAAGAAAGGCTCAGGGGGTCTACTTACCCAGCCAGTGATCATGGCTTATATACCAGTTACCCATGGGCCTCAGCGGGACCCCGGAACGGACCCAATTCCCCAAGTACGTTCGCTAGTAGCTAGGAAAGCCCAAAGACCACAATGCCAATTGGTTTTTTTAATTTTTTATTTTAGAATTAAAAAAATATAATGGGTAGTTGTGTTCATTAAAAATATAACTCATTATCTGATTTTATTTTTAATTTTAACAAAATTTAATATGAAAATATGTGAATTTACCATATTATCCTTATTTAATTAATAATTTCAATTCTTAATGTTTGCATTAACTAAAAGAATTTTTTGATATTTTGAATGTTTTACCATCCTCTGCCTTTTGCTTTATATATATAGATAATAATTAGTGCATAATAACTATTTTGGCCTGACAATAACAATTCCCTAATGTCATGTTTGCTTATAAGGAATTAGGGAAATCAATGAATCAGAGAACCTAGCTATAGAAATTATGGAATTGAATCAACTACTCCCCATTCATGATTTTGATAGTATTTGATTACTGATTTAATTTTATATTCCTTATATTGCACTCTTTCCTTTTATAAGAAGAAGTGCATAATAGGTTTTTTTGAGTGGCTATAAAAGCTCCCTAGCATATTTTTGTATTCAATTTAGGGTCAAGGCTCTGAGTTGGGATTAGGGATTGGGGGATGAATTTCGGAGATGGGGGATTTGGGGTTTGGAGATTGGAGATTGGGTTTTGGTCTTGGGTTACTTGGGATTTTTGGGAATGAATCTGGGCAATGATGGAGGTGGAGGTGGATGCGGCGATGATGTTGAGGCTTTGAGTTGGGATTAATTTGGGCAGTGGCGTGGGCTTAGGGGTTGGAGTCGGGGAAGGGGGTGGTTTGGGGATGATGGGGTTTTTTCTTCTTCTTATTTTTAAATTGATTTTTAAATATTATATGAATATTTTATTACACTTAAATAAAAATATGAGACCCATAAATACCACGTATGCAACGAACATGAGATTTGATGGAAACTCTAACATCGAAATCATATGCAATAAATTAGAAAGATTGAGGTATCTAATTATAAGAATAGATATTTATAAAAATTCAGAAGATATGAACTAACATACCTTACGACTGAAACCACATTATACCAAATTGGAATTGTCCACAAAACTTAGTAGTTCTCTCCACTCTTGTCCCCAAGATCCAAGGGATGGGAGAATCTCACAAGGATTCAAAGTTCAGGCTCTCATACATCTAAGGCACCATTGGGCCTCCCTTTTTAAAAAATAAAACAAAAATTTATGAGGCATTGGGGCTCTCCTTGAGTGTTGATCCATTATTATCCTTTTGGGCTTTTATCTAACTGCCCACATAAATAGGGCCATGTTTTCAGTTTAAATATTTTGACAGTAAAAGTGGATGAGGAAAACGGATCTTCCTGAAAGGGCTATTCTCTAGTGGGAACATCATTTTGCAAACCTCTATATGGGAACACCGTTGGATCAAATCTAACGGATGATAAGAAGCAATTGTAACTCAAAGTGTGTAAAACGATTTCACTGGAACGTGGCTTCCTCCCTCCAAAACAGACTCATTGTGCTCTTGAAGACCACAATATCTCCCTCCAAAAAAAGTTCTGTTTCTCTGTTTGCCCGTCTGTCGAAAACATGGTTTTCTTCTTTTTTGGTTTGCTATTCTGTTTGAGGAAAGAGAGCTGTTCAAATCCCATGGGGAGAGCTTTAACCTTAACCTCTCCCCAGCTTCGAGTGATTGCACACTTTGCCACCATTTTTTCATCAAAAAAGAGAGCTGTCAGTTTTCTGGTTTGGTGATTCAAAACATACAAAGCAAGGTATTATCCCGATAAGCACATGCAATGTAATTCTTTTTGTGTTTTCATTTTTTTGGTTTGATGATTCTGTTCTGTGCACTTGTGAACCCTTGAGGACCCATCTAGTACCCATCTGTGCTCTTGAAGACCACAATATCTCCCTCCAAAAACAAATGCTCTCTTGAAGAACACAATTTTTTTTTTTTTGTTTGATATTCTCCTCCCTCCCTCCCTACGGTCTACCCCTCTAATTCCTTTTTTTTCTTTTCTGGTTTGGTCATTCAGAAGTCAGACCATACAAAGCAAATTACATCTACCCCTCATTTGTCTAGTTTGGTGATTCTGTCTAAGCATTCGTCAAAGTGGCCTTGAGTTCATTACTTGACGATTGGAGACCACAAATTGAGCACTTGGCTTTGGTTCTATACTGTTGGTTTTAAAATCTTTGAGTTGGAATCCACATTTGTACAAGCTTTGTTGTTGCTTCATTGTCATTTTTGAGGAAGTTGGAAATATTTGGGGTTGAAGTTGAGCTCTGTTGCTGCTCCATTGTCATATTTCTACAAATTTGGAAGCTCCAAATTCTAAAGTAAGAGATATCCTGTATTTGTGAAATTGAGTATTCAAGGAAAATGTTTGACCAAGTATATGGCCATTAGTTACGCAACTTTTCTTTTGGTTGAATAGTTACGCTACTTTGGATGTTGGTTGTTTTATTGTTTCACTAGAGACTCACAAAGGCTTCCTATGTGGGGCAGAACGATGTTTGTACATACTAAGATTGACCAGAAAAAAACAGATTACGAAGAAACTATAGTATTGTTGATTAGGACAACCGATTAATAGGAATGCCATACATCAGTAGTTTAGAACTCTTTCACAGATTAAGAATAAACTATGCTAGCAACAAGCTGTGTTAACTGGTTGATTTGCCATACATCACAAGTTCAAAAATGGTTTTCACATATTAAGAATAAACTATGCAAGAAAAAATCTGTGTTCAAGGTTTCATTTGCCATACATCAAAAGTTCAGAGTACAAAAAGAGTTAAAGGACAACATGAGAAGGCAGCGGGACGACATAAACGTCGATGCACTGAGTAGTGCAGGATAGAAGAAGATGTCCAAGACTTGCGAGCCCGTAAGCAAATATATCGTATATATTAGTTGAATATATTTCCTTTTAACGATTTGTCATTATTTATGCATTTTTGTTTCAATGTTGCAGTTCATGTCCTGACGCATACATTGGTGCTCCAGTCCTGCTAGAATATGCAACTCACTCAGAGGGCGTAGAACACTTAAGGTACTCAGCCAAGTATGACACATGCATTTATGAGGGAGTTTGATTTAATTCACGGACCCTGCATTTGAGTATGTAGTGATACCTTTTGGCGTTGTTTTTGAATGTTTGGGAAGCTTTTGTGACATTTATGTAATCGGTTCATGTCTGTTAGGTTTTTTCTTGGTTGAAAATCAGCGATCCTGATCCTGAAGATGCCTAAGGGACCCAGAACATTGAACGTATTCAACCAAGTATGACATGGGCATTTATGCATGCATTTGATTTAATTCACGAACCCTGAGTTTGAGTAGCTAGTGATACATATTTATGTTGGTTGTGAATGCTCGGCAAGCGTTTATGACACTTCTGTGATCGGTTCATATCTGGTAGGTTTTTATTTCTTTGTAGAAAATTAGTGATAATGATACCTGAAGGTGCCTATGCAGAGGACCCATAACAGTGAACGTACTAAGCCAAGTATGACGGGTATTTCTGTTGTACAATTAAACACTCTAAGACCTTGTTTTCAATGGATTTATGAACAAATAATGTAAACAAGGAATAAAAATAGTGCACAAGAGATTTAACGAGGTTCAACAAACTCTTGCCTACGTCCCCGGAGGGATGATTTCTTCACTATGAGAATAACACCAGGACAAGATCCGTTTGAGTTAAATCAACATAACCCAAAACCCAGCTACCCTTGTACACCACTCACAGTATTTTTAAGAACCCTTCTCTCTCACCCACAAAGATCACTCTCTGTTCTTCCTCTCACACCCGTGTATCAACCTTTGCATCTCCCCACCTAAAATGGCCGAGCTTCTGCCCTTTTAATAACCAGGAAAAGGAATGGAGCTGGATGCATGTGATATCTCCACTAGTTGCGTGAGAACCAAGGAGGCAAGTTGCCCTCGAGCCTCACAATATCCTTTGAATATCCTTTTAATACTATAATATTTTCACCAACTTTTAATAGGGATGGTTACAAGTGCCAAATTTGGAAGTCCCTCTCCTCATATAATCCTGCCACCAAAGAATCACAGCACATCATATCCCGAAAAAAAAATTCACAGCACAATCAAACAAAGGAGATTCACAAACTTTCAAGGACTATCAAGATTTGCTAATTTTTCTACCATCAATCTGTACAATTACCTTGCTTAGAATGGTTGAAATTTTATCAAAACTGTGAACTAGATACAATGAACCAACAACAATATACCCCTTTTTTCAGAACAAGTACAGAAAAATCAATCAGGAAACATATTTAAAGAAAAAACAAATTGGAGTTTAGGAATTGATACAAACCAAGAGCGAGAGAGTTACTAGAATGAAGAGGGAGAGAGGAGACAAACCAACCCAGATTCTGCAAAAATAAAAACAAAACTTGAAACCCAAATACGAAATAAGAGATTGAATTCTTGAAATGCATACTTACAAAGCAATCATATTTCTTCTTGGAGACCATGTAGCCACAGAGAGAGAGAGAGAGAGAGAGAGAGAGAGAGAGAGAGAGAGAGAGAGAGAGAGAGAGAGGAGAGGAGAGAGTGGTTGTGAGAATTTTAAGGTTTGGGTCTGGAAAAGAGATAAGGAGAGAGGAGGAGGGAAGTGGTTTCAATTTGGGGATGAAAAGAGAGAAGAAGCGTGAATATTTTTAGGATGAGGGAACGAGAGGGTTAGCGCAAAATTAGAATTTTCCCCAAAAAAAAAGAGCTCCAGCGAAAAAAAATGGGGAGAAGAAATCAATGTCTATGACGCACATGCCATGTCATAGAAATCAATGTCCAAGACTCTGCCACGTGTCAATCTATTATATTTCATATTATTTCTCTATAATTTAATTTCTAAAATTCATAATAAATTAATTTAAAATCAGAAAAATACCCAAAAAATTCCTATGAACATCTTGTGATATTATCTTCTCTTTAAAGCACAAAATTGCTAATTCTAAATTATAAAAATACAAATCAATAATAAAAACTCAACTTTGTTCATAGATAAATCAAAACATTCTATCACATACACTCTTGTTTTTTTGATCAAATGATTCTCATTAATTTAAATATATGAAATCATGTTTAAGAATTGTTTAAGATAAAACACAATAAATTACAAAAACATGACACGTGTTACCATCTTATAAGGCCACACACGAGAACCGCCGATAGGGGTGCTCTTTAGAAGCTACCACATGTCAATCTATTATATTTCATATTATTTCCCTACGATTTGACTTCTAAAATTCATAATAAAAAAATTAAAAACCAAAAAAATACACCGAAAATTCATACAAATGCCTTGTCATATTCTCTTCTCCTTAAAGCTCCAAAATTCTAATTATGAATTACAAAAATACAAGCACAATGATAAAAACTCAACTTTGTTCATAGACAAATCAAAACATTCTATCACATACTCTTGTTTCTTTGATTCAATGATTTCCATTAATTCAAATATGTAGAATCATGATTTTTGGTGTATTTTTCTTATTTGTAGCAATTTTTGGTGTATTTTTCTTATTTGTATTTAATTTCTTATGAATTTGTTAAAGATAAAGACAATGAATAACAAAAAAAAATGACATGTGTCGCTATTCTGATAGGGCCACATTTCTAAAATGCTGACGAAGTGGCTTTAGGAAGCTGACACGTGTCAATCTTCGACTATTTCATTTTATTTTTATACGATTTAACTTCTAAAATTTACAATAAATAAATTACCAATTAGAAAAATACACAAGCCATAACATATGGCAAATTTGAGAAATGATACAACTAACACCTTGTAAACCCTAAACCCTACAACTAACACCTTGTAAACTCTAAACCCTAACACTTTGTAAATTATTATTGACCCTAAAGGGTAATAAATTTTAAAGTGTAAAAATTAGAATTAGGGGCTCATCCCTAAATGTGAATTATGCAAATGAATATACTAGTAGACTTTGTAAACCCTAAAATGTTGTTTGGTTGATCACATAAATTCCGCATCAAAATTTAAATGGAAATGTGAAATTTGAAGTACGTGATCGTAGGAAATGTAGTACCAGGGCCGGCAAATTTTTTTGGGATTTGTTTGAATTATTATTGATTTTGAAATAAATTTTTAAGTGTAAACAAATAAATAATTGAAGGAGATGCAAGGTGGCGGCATCCCATGCTAAGCCGTGGAGGTGGATAGAAGGATACAATTTTCATGCACTGACACGTGTCTCATTTGTTATAGTTTAATAATATTTTGTTGTAAAATCGTTAGAAAATGGAAATAAAAGGGAAAAATTCCTACCTATTTGTTACCCGAATACTTCGTATGCCAAGTCCAAAGAGTTGCTTACAATTTTCCATGTGTACAATTAAGGGCTCATCCTTAACTTACAATTTCTTGGTAAGAATTGTTCAGGTATAAGGTTTTGAACTCGTGTGGTATTGCCAACCGTGTGAACACACATACAAAACTGTTTTGAACACGGTCAACGTGAATATATTAGCCACTGTTTTAAAATTCACTGTGAACACAGAGGTGCGTGATAAAACTGTTATTTTTTTTTTTTTTAAACTTGAGAAACTGAAGAAAATATTTTGGGTTTATAAACAGTTAAAATAAGCATGGCTGGCTTCCCAATGTATCTGAAAGGTGGGTGAAGTGGTGGTTTGGGTTTCTTTACCCCTTTCCCATTGAGCACTTTACAAACAAAATGCTTATAAGCATTGAAAAAAGACAAAAACACATTCTTCACAGACGACCAAGGTTTACCAAACTTAGGGATTCGCCGTTCACCATTGTCACCAGACCCTTATTATGCTTCATGTCGTCCTTTCTCCTATCAACCTGCATATCAGTCAAATCTATTGCAGCATATTTCTAAATAAGGACATACCAGTTATGCATCATAATAGATAGTAAATGAACCAACTGAGCATCCATAATTATTATCGTCCATTGAATCATAACAGATAGCCAATGCTTCATAATAGATAGGTAATAATACATCATAACAGATACCAAAAACAACATAACAGATAGAACATGCATAAAAACAGATACCAAATGCATCGTAACAGATACCAAAGGTATCATAACATATAGCAAATGCATCAAAAGGGATACCAAATGCATTATAGCAGATATCAAATGCATCAAAACATATAGCAAATGCATCACAACAGACAAGTAAGCTATCACTCCATTGATGGAGAAAAGCTAACCGAAAATTCATATAAAAAAACTAATTGGGCCTCTCTGTTGTTTCGTTTTCTTAAGAAATTTATTTCAGCCAAGACAAACCAAATAGCTGGGAATGCCTTAATTTCCCTCAAGCCCCATACTTCAAGATCTTAAATTTATATTTCCATCAATATTTAATCAACCAAATACAAAATGAAGCATCAAATATTAGTCCCACCAAGCAGTTATCTTCACTTTTGTCAAATATCCATACTTCTTCAAAGTTAAAATAAGAAGAAGCCGTTTTTTTTTAATTTTTCCCTACATACCTACCAATGGGTACTCATTAAGCTAAACTGAAATCTCATAATAGTGAGCAAATCACAGATAGCCATCAAACCACATTGAAAAATAATGAAGAATTGACGAAACTGAAAGCAAAAGAAACAAGGCAGTGAAGGTGAAATTTGACATTACATTTTGTGGACTTTATCTCTAGGCGTCTCTTCTTAGCTGCCCAACGAGCATCAGATTACAAGGTCGATAAGAGCGCTGCTCTTTGGGGACTTTCATCGAGCAGTTTGCAGGAGTCAATTTTCTCCCCTCTAATGGAAAATTCCAGAGTTGCAGGGGTCACTTGACCACCCTTGCTCCTCTGCGATCCGTCCCTGCATGTCATACCCATATCCACATTACTCAAACTATTTTCAACACATCAAGATACAGACAACATACCCATATCCATACTATTCAGACTATTATCATTAAGATACATAAATGATACCCATATCCACCATATCCATACTACTCAGACTATTATGAACACATCAAGATACAAACATCATACCCATATCCATCCAACTCAAACTATTACAAACGAAGACACAGACATCATACCCTACTCACACTATTATAAACACACCCAGAACCCCTAAAGAAATGAAATCCTCTGCTAAAAGATAATTTCAACCAATGGAATCGGTTTCTTAAGGATTCTCAATTACAATATATAAACTTACATGAATATAATCTTTTTTTTTTTGGGATGCCTGATGATTTTTTGATATTAGAGGTCGATTACGGGGCTTATGTCCGGAGCATTAATTTTGGGCAAATCGTTCATGATTCTTGGATATCATAGGCAAACTCCGTTGTCCCTTCATGTGTTGATATCAGAGGCAACGATCATTACGGAGAACTTGAGAAATGTTGTTAAGAGATTTTGGGTGGTAGCTGGGTTGTAAGATTTTCGGGTTTCTCCGTGAACTTAAAAAATTGATTGAAGAAAGGAAGGAAGAAGAAAGAGGCTCCACTCGATCACGGAGAAGTTGAGAAATGGGTATTTCAGAAGTTGATAAATGGAGTTCAGAGATCTTGGGTTGTGAGATTTTGCATAAATGAAAACAATTTTTTCTTTAATCTGGTTTTTGGGTGGAGTTATGACCTTTTGGGTATTTGTGTTGTGAGATGTTGGGGTTTGTAGTTATAATTCATAAAATAATTAAATGGCCCAAGGAATGAACGAAAAAAGGCGCGAACGGCAAAAGAGAAGCTGCAGCGTACCCGATTCTAGTGTGAGCTTGGTTTTTTCCTCCAGCCGTTGAGATCACTTCAATGGCTGAGATGGAGCCCCAAATAGAGGTTCGCAAAGAGATGTTCCTACCTGAGCCGCGTCGCTTACTGAAATGCATGATTGTTGAACTACATAGTTGAGGTTGGATTCTAGGACCCTGTCGGCTTTTGAAGTTGCCCTAGCTCTGCTTAAAAGCAAAGCATTCTAAATCTAAATCACAACACGACTTAAGTGAGCTCCCCAAACCCAGAAGGCCTTCATTAACCAGAGACCCAGCCCATCACAGTTTTCACATCGAAATTGTAGCCACATTCTCAGATAAATCATGCACAAAACTGTTCTTTTTCCATGGGAAACTCATATTTAAAGGCTAAGCAAAAGAAGAAAAAAAAACCCCAAATCTGAAAATTGATTACAAAGCTAAATTACTCTTTGACAAGTGCTTTGTTAGACGCAATTTCATCATCAAAAATCATGATCTACAAAACCCACCTCCATTTACTACAACCACTCACAGACTCATACCAAACCAGCAGCACCCATAAAAAAAAAACACCAACAACAATAACAACAATATAACAGATAACATCTACGGGCTTCCTTCCTCCCCCTTTTGCCTTTGCCCTAACCCTAAATCGCCAAAAGCAAGGCATGCCCCAAATTTTGACACATCCAACACTCTCACCTGACCCTGCTAAAAAGCCACAAGTTTAACAATGTGACTCATATACCCCTAACACATCAACTTAATCACCAAAATTCGCCACTGCCCCCTTTGTAATTAACTCGTGCCGAGGAGTTAAGTACCTCCTAATAGAGACAAAAGCCCTAATTTTCATTACGTGGGAGGACCTTAACCGCCTATAACCGGTAAACACATCCTAATGCGACCGGGAAACAATTCTAATGTGACCGGGAAAAAAATAAACGAAATAATGACTTCCTTCCTCTCTCTCCACAGCCCAATTTTTTTCCTTCTCGCTGTAGGAGAGTAGTGTTGCCTTATATTTATATCCCCATATTATATATACCACATTTTCTAAACTCTCTCTCTCTCTCTCTCTCTCTCTCTCTCTGGTTTTCTGTTTGTCTTCCGAGAAAGATAAAAAAGAAAAAACGTAAGGTGAAAAGTTTATAATTTGGCTTCTTAATATCGTATTCCCTCCCACCTTGGGTTGCTAAGAGAATCACGATAATTTTCGTAATATAACTTTCTCCTTGTGTGCTCTTTTGAGTTTGGCTTACAAAAAAGCTTGTTCCGGAGGACTTTGGTGGCTATTCGACGACTTAACGATCTCTTTGTAATCTTCGTTTCCAGATTGTCCAGTATTTTTCCCGGAAAATTTTCTCTAAGCATTGCGTTATCTTCAAGTAAATGTTAATTACTCTCTAATTTTCTCTTGTGGTTAGGAATTTGGCTGCCGAAAGGTGATCTGTTCGGAGCTTGGGATTAGAATTCTTGTTTGTATGTCACTTTTGCTCACCTTTTGTGTTGCAATTTTTGTTGTTTGGTTTTAGATCTGCTCTGTGCTTGTTGCTTGTGTTTGAATGAGCGAGTTGGTTTTTGTAGGATTACCTTGGGTTTTGAATCGCAGTTTGAAGCATGATTTGTGGTTGAAGAGGGAAAGAGTTTGTGACGGAGATGAAGAGGTCCAGAGAAGACGTTTTTATGACCTCGCAACTCAAGCGGCCCATGGTTTCCTCTCGAGGAGAGCCGTAAGTTCTTCATCTCCTTCTCTATTTATTTTTTCTTAATACTTTTTTGTTTGCTTTAGTTTTGCTTTATGTTAATGTTTGTGGTTGATTATCCTTGTATATTCTGCTTGATGATGATGTTTGAATTTGACGAGTCCCTGCTTGTTGATTTACTGTTTGTGCGTGCACTTTTGATTTTTATATTAAATTCAGATGGTAATTTCACAGTAAAAAGCTTCGAAATTAAACGTTTTTGTTTGGCTTGCTGACAAAAGATCAGATTTTTGTTTAGGTCTCTGGACCAATTCTTTCAGAAGTTTCAATCTTCCTCGGGTGTGGATAGAGGAGACACCAAAAATAGAAATTATTATCCTTGTCATGTGTGCAGGCTTTTCTTATCTCTCCTTCTTGTGGAATAAAAATTAAGATGATGTTTAATTTTATGTGAAAAATATGTTTTCCGGGCTATTGATCTGCTGGAAGAGTTTGGAAATGATGCACGTTAACTAATTTGTAAGTTTCTTTCTGTGCAATGAAGTTCGGGGCAACCCCAGATGATGGGCGGAGCAGCTGCCCAGAAACTGACAACAAGTGATGCCTTAGCATATCTAAAGGCGGTGAAGGATATATTTCAAGACAACAGGGATAAATACGAAGAATTTCTTGAAGTCATGAAAGACTTTAAGGCCCAAAGGTTCGATTATGACACATGCTTTACTTGACTTTATAAACTTATTTTACTTGATGGAGGGTTGGGTGGACATTTGCTTATATGAGCTTGTGTTGTTGACTTGAGTTTGTGTGTACTGTGTTGATTGTAGAATTGACACTGCGGGTGTGATAGAGAGGGTGAAGGATTTATTTAAAGGGCATCGAGAGCTAATATTAGGTTTCAATACCTTCTTGCCGAAGGGATATGAAATCACCCTCCCACTTGAGGACGAGCAACAGCCTCCTCAAAAGAAGCCTGTTGAATTTGAAGAAGCTATCAATTTCGTGAACAAGATTAAGGTGGGAACATCACTTCATAGCTTAATCTGCGGTCACAGGTTTTCTATAAAGTTTTCTAACTTAATGAATTCTCTACCTGCAGACCCGATTTCAAGGAGATGACCGTGTTTATAAATCTTTTTTAGACATTCTGAATATGTACAGAAAGGAAAACAAGTCCATCACAGAGGTTTACCAGGAGGTGTGTTGGTGCATCTTTCGCATACCTTATCCCTTCATTTGGTTATGTTCATTCATCTCATGTTTCAGAAATTCAATTTGACCTTTTGCAGGTTGCAGCACTTTTCCAAGAACACTCAGACTTACTTGTGGAGTTTACTCACTTTTTACCTGATACTTCAGGAACAGCCTCCATTCACTTTGCTCCATCTCATAGAAACTCAATGCTCCGTGATAGGAGCTCTGCTATGCCCCCTATGCGGCAAATGCATGTTGACAAGGTTTATTTCATTCTCAGCCTCTCAGCCTTGTGTCAACTTTTTATGTTTTATTTTTCATATTAATATCTCGTTGTTGAAGCTAACATCTGGTACATGTGCATTGTTGCCAGAAAGAAAGGACCATGGGTTCTTATGCTGACCACGATCTCAGTGTTGACCGTCCTGATCCTGACCACGATAGAGCTCTGATGAAAGTGGACAAAGAGCAAAGGAGGCGTGGTGAGAAGGAGAAGGAGAGGGGAGAAGATAGAGAAAGACGAGAACGTGACCGGGATGATAGAGATTTCGACCCTGATGGCAGTAGGGACTTCAACATGCAACATTTTCCCCACAAACGGAAATCTGCTCGTAGGACTGAAGACTTGGCTACTGAACAATTGCATCCAGGTGGGGAAGGCGATGAAAACTTTGCAGAACATCTCATTTCATCCTCTTATGATGATAAAAATTCTGCCAAAAGTGAGGATTATGATGTTTTTGAACTAATTTACGTAATAACCAAAACTTATTGAGATCAACTACTTAGTAAAGAAAAGCTGTCCATCTAGTAAGAAATTTGCTTTATTCCTATATGTATTTGTGTGCTTGTGTATGTGAGAAAGGGGGAGGGGGTGGGGGGAAGTAAGTACTGGCAGACCTTGGATAGCCAAGGTCATTTCACAGGCATAAGTTTAGTGTGAATATCAAGTATAGTATTGTTTCTACATTCTTTCTTTTTTTGTTGAGCACTTTATCTGCCTGTTTGTTCTTGTTCCTTCAGTAGCGTCCTTTACTCATTACATCTCATGGCAGGTATGTATGGCCAGGAGTTTGCTTACTGTGATAAGGTGAAGGAGAAGTTACGAAATCCTGATGATTACCAGGAATTTCTGAAGTGCCTCCATATTTTTAGCAAGGAAATTATTACAAGATCCGAATTGCAGTCTCTGGTAAGACGTGCATGTAATATAGATATAAACTGTTATTATCTCCTTACTCGTTTAAGGACATTAATCAGAATACAATCTCTAATTTGTAGACTTCTGCTTTTGTAGGTGGGTGATTTACTTGGAAGGTATCCGGATCTTATGGATGGGTTTGATGAATTTTTGGCATGTTGTGAGAAGAAAGGTAATGGTTTAGTCTAATTTTTTTTTACCTGCTCTATGTACCGTGATTAACACTATATCTAATTGAGTCCTGTCCTGCAGATGGGTTCCTTGCTGGTGTCATGAGTAAAAGTACGTAACATAATTTGTTCCCTTTTTGTTCCAATAAGTTAGATCCTCCTCTTAGTTTATCTTAAGAGCTCGGGCACTGGCACGGGCTTCCTTTTATTTTTTTGTTTTTTCTTAATTCAATTTGAGGTTTACATGCATTTTGAGTTTTGTACTTTGTCTATAGACCTGAAAATCAACTCTTAATTCTTGATTCATCACAGAGTCCTTGTGGAATGAAGGACATTTACCCAGATCAGTGAAGGTAGAGGATAGGGATAGGGATAGAGATCGTGAAAGGGATGATGGGGTTAAAGATAGAGAGCGTGAAACTCGAGAAAGGGATCGACTTGAGAAAAATGGTGCCTCTGGAAATAAAGAAGTCGGAGGCCAGAAGATTTCTATATTTTCCAGTAAGGATAAATACTTGGCAAAACCTATTAATGAGCTTGACCTCTCTAACTGTGAGCGCTGCACTCCAAGCTATCGTCTCCTTCCAAAGAATGTATGTGATGCTTTCTTAGATAATCATCTATTTTTACTTTTGAGGAGGTTTGATGCTTTTACAGAAATTTGTATTTATATATGTCTTGCAGTATCCAATACCTTCTGCTAGCCAAAGAACGGAGCTTGCATCTGAAGTATTGAATGATCATTGGGTATCCGTCACTTCTGGAAGTGAGGATTACTCTTTTAAACACATGCGCAAAAACCAGTATGAAGAAAGCCTGTTTCGTTGTGAGGATGATAGGTTGGCCTTAGATTTTCAGTATCTACGTTGATTTTCTCTTTATTTATTTGTTTCCAAGAGGCATCAACTGAATGTGGCTGTTCTCTGTTTTTATTTTTTTGCTCCCCAATTGTCTTCATTGTCATTGGCATATAGGTTTTATGTTGTCATTCTTGCACTTAAATTGCATACTGATTTATAAATGATGAAACCTGTGTTTTGTTTCTGACATTTGTTTTCTGGTAGGTAAATATCGAAAAAATAGAGAAACTTGTGCATGTTGTTTGCATCGATATTTTACCCTTTATTGCACTACCAATTATTTGAAAGGATTTCCAGTTTTTGGCTATATTGACTTTGTCACTGGGTAATTTTTCTTATTGTTTTTCTTAGGTTTGAACTGGATATGCTGTTAGAGTCCGTGAATGTAACGACCAAGCGTGTTGAAGAACTATTAGAAAAGATCAATAACAATACGATCAAGATGGACAGTCCAATCCGTATTGAAGAACACTTCACAGGTTATATTCTTTTTAATGACTGAATAGAGGAATGCCTGTTTATGTAATCTGAGCTCAGTTGTTGATTTTCTTTATTCTTTATATATATATATATATATATTTGATGGGACTCTTCTCCTCTCTTCTTTTCTAGCTCTGAATCTGAGGTGCATTGAGCGATTATATGGTGACCATGGGCTTGATGTGATGGATGTGTTGAGAAAAAATGGTCCATTAGCTTTGCCTGTTATATTAACCCGTTTGAAGCAAAAGCAAGAAGAGTGGGCAAGGTGTCGTTCTGATTTTAATAAAGTTTGGGCTGATATATATGCCAAGAACTATCACAAGTCACTTGATCATCGTAGCTTCTACTTCAAGCAACAGGACACAAAGAGCTTAAGCACAAAAGGTAATCTAAAAACTTCATATCGCAGTTTCCACTATAATTATGTATGCTACTTGAAGAAAAAGATCAATGAGATCATATTCTACACTGTTAATCTTTCTTTTTGGGCAGGCCATGCTATTCTTTTTATTGATTAAAGCAGGCTTTTTTCGTTCGTTTCCTTTTAATTTATTAAGAATCTATATTCTTCCATTTTTTGCAATCACTCTTTTTTACTATGGGAATTATTGATTGTTTCCACTTTCCTCTCGTGGATGTGAACAAATTTTTGCAGCCTTGCTGGCGGAGATTAAAGAGATCAGTGAGAAGAAGCGGAAGGAAGATGACGTTCTTCTCTCAATCGCTGCTGGAAATAGACGACCTATTATTCCCAATTTGGAATTTGAGTACCCTGATCCTGAAATCCATGAAGATCTGTATCAACTCATCAAATATTCTTGTGGAGAAGTTTGCACTACCGAGCAATTGGATAAAGTTATGAAGATATGGACAACCTTCCTTGAACCAATGCTTGGTGTTCCTACTCGGCCTCAAGGTGCAGAAGATACTGAAGATGTAGTGAAGGCAAAAAATCATACTGGCAAAAATGGTACTGTGAGTGCGGGAGACACTGATGGCAGTCCTGGTGGCGGTGCTACTGCAACGAATTCCAAACAGTTAAATTCGTCAAGAAATGGAGACGAAAGCATTCAACCTGAACAGTCAAGCTCTTGCAGGACTTGGGCAGTGAATGGGGCTAATGGGGTTAAAGATGAAAGTTCCCTTGACATTGATCGTGCTGCGTGTAAAGGTGATACTTTCTGCAATACCTCTCAACAAGGTAAAGTGCAGAGTAATGCATCTACAGCCGATGAAACGTCTGGAGTTAGCAAACAAGACAATTCCAATGAAAGATTAGTCAATTCTAATTTATCACCCCCTGGGTTGGAGCAAAGTAATGGAAGAACAAATCAAGAAAACTCATCAGGTTTGCAGAATTATACCACTGAAAGTTTTTGTCTGTACTAATCGGAAATATTGCTTCTTTTGTTTTCTTACAACTATTTTCGAAACTATGACTAGATTTCTGAAATACCCCACCCTTTTTTCTTTCTGAAAGGGCTTAGTCCTACTCCATCCAGACCAGGTAATGGCACTGTTGACGGTGGGCTTGAGTTACCTTCATCAGAGGTAAGGTTAACTGTGCGGTGATCCATTTATGGTGAAACTAATTTTAGTTAATAGTTTCATTACTCATGGTTGAAGGTTTAGTAAGAGAATATTTAACTCTGCAATGTGTGAATGGTTTTAATTTTGGTTCTTATGTATATTGAACATTTTAGTTAAGATGGGAACAAAGAGAGTTTCATATAGTATATTTTTTGATTTTGTACACGGGATTTTTTACAGTATGTTGTGGCAGACTTTTCTACTGATTTGCGGAATACTGTGCATGGCATGTTGAGTCTTCTCGTGAGTTTGTTTGGTAAAAGCTGAAAGATTTCTAACAACATACCTATCAAATGAGCTAAAATTAGAGCCTACATAAACTGTTGGCTTTGCTGACAAATTCTGTAGCCTTCTTGTTTAGATTTTATTGAGATCATAAACTTGATATTTAAAGTTATCATCTTGGAGGTATAGTTTAGAATCTCGATGCATTGAAATTAGATGGTTAAATAAATCTGTGGTTTACTTGTATATCATAAAATAAAGTCTTATGCCAGCTTTTAAGAAGTCAATCCATTGATTGTATTCCTTACTACCCATGAATCTGGCGTTTGGATTGACTATAGCTGATGGTAGGTCTTGGATATTGATCTATGTATTGTCATGGTAAATATCTGCCTAAGATTTTTATGTTCCTATTGACGTCACAGGGTGGTGATTCTACAAGACCTGTTATATCCTCAAATGGAGCAATCGGAGAAGGCACCAAAGGTCTCAGATATCTTGAAGAGTCTGCTAGACACTTCAAGATTGAAAGAGAGGAAGGTGAAATATCTCCAAACGGAGATTTTGAGGAGGATAATTTTGCAAATTACAGAGAAGCTGGTTTGGAGGCTGTCCAAAAACCAAAGGATGGTGTTGTTGGCAGGCAATATCAAGCCAGACATGCGGAAGAAGAAATATGCGGTGGAGAGACAGGGGGAGAAAATGATGCTGATGCTGACGATGAAGGTGAAGAAAGCGCTCAGAGGTCATCAGAGGATAGTGAAAATGCTTCCGAGAATGGTGATGTTTCTGGTAGCGAGTCTGGTGATGGAGAGGAATGTTCTCGTGAAGAGCGTGAGGAAGATGGGGACAATGATGAGCATGATACTAAGGCAGAGAGTGAAGGTGAAGCGGAAGGGATGGCTGATGCCCATGATGTTGAAGGAGACGGAATATCTTTACCGCTTTCAGAACGTTTTCTCCTGACTGTGAAGCCTCTTGCAAAGCATGTTCCTCCAGCTTTACATGACAAGGAGAAGGACTCTAGGGTTTTCTATGGAAATGATTCGTTCTATGTGCTTTTTAGGCTTCACCAAGTAAGGTTTCTTCTACCACACCACAGTGTGTATGTGTATTTCTTACATACTTAAAGTAACTGCATTTCAGCGATTAGATCATATATGAACTTCCTAGATACATAGTGGATCAAAGTGGGTTAGTTGTATCTCAACCGTCCATATCTAATCTAATGGCTTTTTTGCAAGTACTTAACTTTGACCAATAGATTGTCCTTTGTGTGTGTGTGTGTCTGTATTCTTTTGAATTTAGTGGATGTTGGTTTAGATATACTTGTATCCCAACCCTTTCACTAATTTGACAGACACTATATGAGAGAATACAATCGGCAAAGACTAACTCATCATCTGCTGAGAGGAAGTGGCGGGCTTCAAATGATATGAGCCCTTCGGATTCTTATGCTAGGTACCTTTGCTTTGGTCTCCTTGTTTTATTCGCAACTTTGAAGTGAAGATACTTCCTAACTCCTTATTATATGGTACAGATTCATGAATGCACTTTACAATTTGCTTGATGGTTCTTCTGACAATACAAAATTTGAGGATGATTGTCGAGCCATCATTGGGACACAATCATATGTTCTATTCACATTAGACAAGCTCATCTACAAGCTTGTTAAACAGGTTCGTTGCCCTTTAATTTTCTTTTCTGTTTTCCCCTTTCTTCAAGTTTCTTTCCCTTCTCCTTTGTTGACCACAAATATTCTGCTTCATGTACTTTTTTCAGCTCCAAACAGTCGCCAGTGATGAGATGGACAATAAACTTGTTCAACTTTATGCATTTGAAAAATCAAGAAAGCCAGGAAGATTTGTAGATGTGGTTTATCATGAAAATGCTCGAGTTCTTCTTCATGATGAGAACATTTATCGTATTGAATGTGTAGGCCCTTTATGTGGTATTATAATTTGTAGTACTTTATAGGATTATAGAATTCAGCTCTCTAAATTTATTATCATGATTTGTTTCTTTGCAGTCATCCTTACCAACCCGGGTGTCTATTCAGCTTATGGATTTTGGGCATGATAAGCCTGAAATGACTGCTGTTTCCATGGACCCTAATTTTTCCGCTTATCTGCAAAATGAATTCCTCTCAGTTCTTCCTGACAAAAAAGAGAAGTCTGGGATCTTCTTGAAGAGGTATGTTGGCTATAATTAAGAGTGTGAAGGTTAGGAAGCTGAGTGTCATGACTAATAATGCTTTGGTGATGTTTGCAGGAACAAATGTGCGTATGGTAGTAGTGATGAATTGTCTGCTATCTGTGAGGCCATGGAAGGACTAAAAGTCACCAATGGTTTGGAGTGTAAGATAGCTTGCCATTCATCCAAGGTACTTCATTTAATACTCTGCTATAATAGCTAGTTATATTTAGGTGCATTATGATGATATGTTTTGCATTAAATTGTGGCATTATGGGTATTGTCTTTCTATTATTCGGTTTGTTTATCTGGTTTTCTGCTTCTGTTAATCAATTAGAGTTTTGTATGTGGTAGGTCTCATACGTTTTAGATACAGAAGACTTCCTGTTTTGGACAAAAAGGAAAAGGAAAACTTTGCATCGGGACAGTCCATGCCAAAAGCTGGCCAGGTCTTCCAATGGTTCGAGTAGAGTAGAGCGGTTTCACCGGTTGCTTTCTGGCTCATGATATGCCCTATTTTGACCATCAAGTAAATATGGTATATACTTATCTGTTTTTTGCTTTTTGCTTGCATGTTTTTAATGCCAATTTTCTTCCACTCACATGCTTGCAGTAGACGCATATAAGATGTTGATATTTAACGGAAAAATAAATGTCTCGCTTCTTAATCTCGGAACTTGACATTTCATCCATGCAATTGGAAAAAGAATATTTAATTGCTTTTCGTTTAAATGCCAAAACTTAATTTCTTTCACATGTTGAGATGAAAGGAGAAGCCTTATAACTATTTTGTAATACATTTGTCTTTCGGTTCTGCAGTAGCATTTTGCACACATTACATACCCTGGCGCTGGAAATTCGAAAAATTTGAGGCGCCGTGAGCGAAAAAAGCTTTTGTGGGATTACCTTGTATTCTAGTAGTTCTGTCTCTCCGACCAAATAAAGCATTGAGGAGGATACGGCTCGAAATGTGTATACTTTGAGTTGGCACTTTGAGCCGCATTCATGTAAATATAGGTAATTTGTGTTGTAAACTCGAGATACATTTTCAATTTATTCATCGATAATTTTTTTTAATCTTTTATAATTTATTTTATTTCTGGCGTATTAATTTTTTAGTGGACACTTCCCTTGTATGTTTCGGTCGTTAAAATAGCCTGGCTGATTTTACTTGCTGTTCGTATGAACGTCAATTGTTAAATATTGACTTTTACCTTTATTTTGCACCATGCTAATTGTTGGTCCGTAGGTATGTCAATGTCAATGAGAAATGAGGCTTCAAAGAAGAAGAAAAATTCTTGAAAAATTCTTGAGATATTTGTGTATAGATCGTGCATAATCGTACTTTTTGTCGAGTTGTACATCCTGTAATTTTTGTTTAGTATTTGCAATGCGTGGATTGAGATTGTTAATTATCTCGAACTTGTATGGCTCTACACTATTTTATAAATTCTGAAATTAGTCCTACTGGAATGCTCGCCAGAGAGCGGTTTCCATTCAAAGGGCCCTCGCAGTGTTTGATTCTTTTAAGCCCTCCGTCGAGGAAATCCATAATAATGCAGTAAAATTTGGATGACAATGAACAGTTTTGCTGGAACCAATGATAAGCTTAAAGCTTGAAACAATTGTGTCTTAAAATTGCAAAAACATATAAATAAATAAAAACATCGTGTTTAGGTTGGCTTTGCTACACAGCCATATCGACTCGTGAATCCGAACAATAAAAGACTCATTTGGGCATTCTTGGGCATTCTTCAGAATAGACTAATCATTTGTACAATTACTTTCTTACCACCTCTTTTTCCTCGAACAATAGCAATGAAATTCTTAAAAAATCTAACCTAAAAACTTATTTATTGATTATATATAAAGGATACTCCCCACATGATGAGCAGTAGAAACTGAATTGATTGTACAAGATAATTTTACTGATACAATTACAGCTGATAAAAGATCATGATGATACCAAGACTACATTCTGGGAGACTTTACCTTTTGTTTGTTTTAGATATCGACTTTGAACTTGTTTTCTTCAGATGAAAAAAGAATGAAAGAGCTTGATTGGCTCTGGGACGGCCAATAGGCACAGTACACGATGTTATGAAATTGTTGGTCTACAAATTTCATATTGTTAGAATATAATGTCATTCATCCAGCCAGCTCACTTATGGGAGGACGGTCCATAATATTTGACGCCGTCTTCGCATTGCTTTGCAGCAGTGGGTCAATGTCAGGCAACTTAGGAATTTGCACTAGCAGATCGATTGTTCGTCGTAGGAGCCGCGCTAAGTCACCCTCATCCATCGCGCAGTCCATCATGATTTCCCTCCAGGTCAACCCAGAAACCCAGGCTTCAACCATACCTGAAAACTGGGTGTCCAAATAGCAAGGCTTGTTCACACCATTCTTCTCTTGAAGCTGCAAAAAAGAGCTTCTCTGCTCATCCAAGAAGTTGACCACGTCGACTACTGTACTAGAAGGTTCATATATGTAGCTGTTGTTTTTCCAAGGACGAACTTTGATTCCTTCAGATACTAAACTTGCACAGACAGCAGCAAGTTCCGGAGGCTTCAAATCTATTAGGATTTTATTTCGAAGAACCATGGCAAGCCAGAGTTCATTTTCTCCTCGAATGGCAGCTGCAGTTACGCCAAGTGGAAACATGACATGAGTATTAATATCCAATGCTCGAGTCTCGTGTATGACATTGCTGATCTGCAAGAACTCCTTCCAACCAGAGGGTTCAATTTGCTCAATTCGATTAGTCAAACGTCTTGATCTACCCTTTAAGCGTTTAATCTTTTCCTCTGTAAACTTGGCCATGTCAACAATTTTCTTGTATTCTCTGAAGCCTTGTGTGCGTGATATCTTCTTCTTCAGACGTGAAACTTTATTTCTTTGATCTTTGTAACGCTCTACAGCGTTATGATATGCTTCTGACTTATGCAAAAGCTCATCATGTTCAGAGAGACTATTCAAGACAGGAACATTCAAACTCCAAGACCATGTCTCGAGAGATCCTTCCATGTTCCGAAAACCACCAAGTTCAGACTCAGCAAGCTTCTCCCACTTCAGTTCTGTCTTATCCAGAAGCATACTCATAATTTCCCGAGGCAAAGCATCTCCTAGAGCTAAAGCAACATTTGGGAAGCCCGTCTTATAAACTGTTTTAATCCACTTTTCTGTAAATAGATACCAAGAATTATCTGAACCAAGAGCCACATAATATGATGGTTCAAAAACTAAATTTGATTCAAACTCTGAGGTTACTGCATTTAGTGCAAAAGCGTCATCAGCACAAACCATGTGCTTAAGCTTTGAACCACTGAATGAGTCAACCTTCCCCAGATAAACAGCCGGGATAGAGTGTTGAACTCCTTCAGAATCCTTGTACTGCAGACACAAAAAGGGCAAGTGTCCATTTTCAAACTCCTCTAACAAGGGTCTCAGTGAAGATAGTTTCTGAGATTCCATTCTTCTTCTAAGTTCAGTTCTTAGACGTTTCTCTGCTCTTAATTCTTCCTGTAGATCTGCAATCTCTTTATATGCTGGTCCAGATAGAAGCTTCCTGCTCTTTCTATCGATGGCATCATCGCTAATTTCCAAAGTCAGTATCTCAATTTCTTTCTGAATTCTAGTAAGCTCCTCTTTTGCAGCAAGCATAACATTGCTGCCAACATAGTTTCCAAAACTTTGCTCGACTAACTTTCTAGCTTCTTCCAAAGTTCGACCTGATTGGGAATCTTCCGCATCATCGGATTCCTTTGATCTATGGGTAACTTTTGCACCGGCAAGAAGATTTAACACCATTCCATATGAAGCTGTAAACTGGGACACCAAAGGTTCAAGCCCAGCAAAAACAATCTTGCAACAGGCTTCAGCACCTTCATAAGGACTTTGAACAAGCACTACGTGACCCCTTTCATCAATCCCTCTACGTCCAGCACGCCCAGCCATTTGAAACAGTTCATTTGGGCTTAACTGGGTACATCCACTGTCGCTTCTTTTGCTGAGGGATGCAATAATGGCTGTCCTAGCAGGCATGTTGATTCCTGCAGCAAGTGTTTCTGTAGCAAAGACAACCTTAACAAGTCCTCGCTGAAACAGCTCTTCTATGAATGATTTCCATAAAGGTAGACAGCCAGCATGATGTGCAGCAACCCCTTGCAGTAAACCCTTCACAGCAGTCTCCCTGATAGCATCAGGATACTTAATGCGGAACCTCTTCAAGGCTAGTTGAACCTCACTCATCTCACAGTCATCCAAGAGATTGTTATCTTGAACATACTGAACAGCGGCATCACATCCTTTTCTGCTAAAAATAAACCATATTGCTGGCAGCATATCTCGAGACTTAAGGTGCCATAATGTATCAGTCATTTGAGGTACCTAAAGAGCAAAATGAAACGGAAAAAAAATTCAAATGGTCAAATTTATTGGCCAATCATTTATGGAACACTGATCTCACAGGTCAGGTACATAACATCCTTAATCAATCAGTGTGTCCCTAGCAAAACCAAAACAAAACGAAAACAAGGCTTGCTTTTGTATTTGTCTCACAAGATTAATGCATGAATCATACTTGCGAACGGTGTATTAAGTTGATGTCATTCTTTGAAAGTGGTCGTCTAGACATGTTACCAGTACTGTCATCATAGCTCATCTCACTTGCACGTCTTCTTGAACTCCTCCTTCTAGACCCATCATCTTTGTAAGATTTTGTTCCTGAAGCATTAAGTTGAAGATAATTGACTGACAACCTCCTGTTCCATTCAAAGAAAACGGAAACTTTAAATATTAATAGATGGTCCTATATTGGCAGAGCCTCTAAGAAATCTTCATGGTAATTGCAAGATAAACCTTAAATTTCCACCAACAGAATGTTGGGCAGAATAACTCTGATGAAGCTTAACCATGTAAATCAGATAAAGCTGAACTTGCCCAATCTTTTCTCGAAAAAGAAAGTCAAATGGAAAGGCATTGCTACTCGTATAACAGAAGAGAATCTCCAAGATATTTTGATTGGGTAAAAACTAAGAGTTAAGTATACAATAAAAATAACAAAAACTAAGAGTTAAGTATATAATAAAAATAACAAAAACTAATCATAATGAGAAGCAAAGTACCTATTCATGTGCTTTCCTGTCTTATCAAGAAGTGGTAACAAAGAAGTCTTCGTTGAGAAATGCCAAGTCAATGGTACTGGACGCCTTGATGAAGTTACCAATTCAGTTTTACCATGAATCTGGAAACAGGATGAAAGGAGCGAAATACTGTGTGTCAAAATGTATATATCTTCAGTGAATGTAGAGCATTAAATCATCAAAGGAGCAAAATACCTGACCAATCCAACCAGCCAATTCATCTGGATTTGCAACTGTTGCTGACAAACATATGAGTTGAACTTTTTTGGGGCAATAAATAACCTGAAATATTTCATAGATTATATAACGAAACACTATGACAATATCATTGGCATTGAAGCAGTTTCCTGGAAACAAATTGCACTTACGATTTCTTCCCACACAGTACCCCGGTACATGTCACTTAGATAATGAACTTCATCCAGGACAATGACATCCACATGAAAAAGCCCATCCCCAGAAGAAGCCATTCCCACGCTGCATTAAGAAGCTAAAGTGAAATACCATCCCTTATTCCAAGAATAAACTCAGAAGTTGAGCTGCAAAACTAAGAACATAAATCTATAAACTACTGCTACTAGGACTGATTAAATAAGTTGTTTATACCTCTGATACAACATGTTGCGCAAGATCTCTGTGGTCATAATTAAAACCTGAGCATCTTTGTTCACTGCCGAATCTCCAGTAAGAAGGCCGACATTGTCGTCGCCAAAAGTCTCACTGAAATTACAACAACGCATCAGCTAATTCAATTCAACGTATCATGACTTACAAGTACATCACCTACATTGCTATTTTCAAGGACCAATTACTTCAGAATTTTACATAAACTTCACCAAGAAATGTATATATTCTTTTCTTGGCAGAGTAATATGACTCGCATACCGAAATTCTCGAAACTTCTGATTGGATAAGGCCTTCAGCGGAGTTGTGTAAAACAATCTCCTTCCTCTGGCTACGGTTGCAATGGCAGCAGCTTCTGCTATCAGAGTCTTTCCACTGCTCGTGGGTGCCGATACCACCACGGACGAACCTCTCAAGAATGCTTGTATCGCTAATCTCTATCCAAAATTAATCAAAGAAAATGTAATTCAGAATTCATACGATTCATAAAATCTTCAATGGTGTATTCGAAATTGAAACTCACCTGAAATTTATCGATTCGGAAATCGTAGATAGAAGCGAGCTCTTCGTCATCTATCATTTCCTCGCCGAACACTTTAACTTCGCCGCACAGCTTCTCCACTCTCTGCCACTTGAACTCCTCGGGCCGAGTAGACGGCTCTGCGGCCGCCATTGAAGTATCGATTTCATCGTCGCTCTGTTCGAGTCCGTCCGACATAATATCGCCGTGTACGTCGTCGTACTCATCCGCCGCCACGTCTTCGTCGTCGTCGTCGTCCTCTTCGAACTCGTCTTCGTCTTCTTCTTCGTCGGCATCGGAGAGTTGAGATTTTGCAGGGAAGGCTGAGCTTGGGGATTGGAAAGTGACTCGAAAACGTAGTGAGCTTGGAGAATATGTAGGAGGTGATTTGGGGGAACAAAAACCTAGGGCTTGGGTGGTTTGGGGGAGATGGTGAAGCAGGGGATAAGAAGAGCGTTTGAGAGAAAGGAGGCGCGTGAAGGTATGAGGAGGTGTGAGGATAGAGAGAGTGTCCATGGCGGGAGAGATTTTTGGGCACCCCAGCTCCAGCTCAGTTGTGGGCTTATCGTTTTTTATTGATATTTTGAGAGTGGACAGGACAGTGACGATGCGACGTCGCTTCCGTTGCGTAACTGTTTTCGATTAAAGTACCGTTGATTTGAGTTGAACAATTTGTTCGTTACTGTTGATTTGGACCGGGATGTTCAAAAGTAGCTGCCGTTGACGTGTAGATTTTCTAAACTAGTTAAGTAGCTACACAAGTTGGGCCCAATAATCGATTACCAGGGCCTCTATTGGGCTCTCATTCATATTTGTAAGAAAAATAAGGATGAAATAAATTTTTGAGTTTTGGGTTTCAACTTTTGTTATATCTGATTTTCATTTTAATTTTTTTAACAAATATTCATGCTATTTTGGTCATTCAATTCTCTCATTTGTGAAATTCAATTATTCCATCAAATTTAATCATGTGACGTGCTTTTTAGATGTAAATTCAACTTTTGAGTTCATTCTAAGCAATTAGAGGCAAGATTAGGTTTTATTGTTGGGTTAGCGTTCAAATTTGGGCCTTTTGGAGATTTAAGTGAGTTAGGTTTCAATTTGAAGGAAATGGGATGTACAGGTCAATTTGGGGTAGTAGAGATATGGGTAGGGTGTTTCAGAAAATGTTTGTGCCCAAGTTTACATAATGTGACAAAATGACTGAATTGACACGAATGAGGATAATCAAAACGGTACGAAAATTAGCAGAAGAATCAAAATAAAACTTGGGTATAAATTCATAGACCTTTACCCTTTTTTTCTATGTAATTTTATTTGTTTACCTTCGAGAGCTTATTGTGCATCATATCATATGTATATTAAATCTAAAGTACTTTTTGAGCTAAGAAGGCCATCATGATTCATTTGTATATTAAAAAACTTGGTGTAAGATATTGGCGAAAAGAACAAGAAAAGGGAACGCACCCAGCCACCAAAATTTGTAGGCATATAATTGTGCACCCACCAAACAACATGCAGCACATCTTTGCTTACTTCCACCAAACCCCAAAATGGCATTTCTAGCGTTAGTACGTAAATTTAGAGTCAAACATATGCACAAAATTTATTTTTGTGTTAAGTGAAATTAAGAAAAAAAATATTAGAGAGAGGAAGACACACCTGCACAAGTAGGAAGGGAACAAAAATTTTGGGGGAAATAAAAATTATTATTAAGTCAAAGATATCACTCCGCCACAAAATAACGACAATACCCAACTAAGACAATTTTTTAATTATTTAATAATTAAAACATTTTCGATTCCTTTCTACTACTTTCCTACCAAACACCCACCCCCCCACCCCGCTCTTCGACAAGCCCTCCTTTCACCAGTCTCAGCTCCCATCCCACACAGCCGGAAAACGATCCAACGGTCAGAGATGGCTCTATCCCGCCTCGCCTCCTCCTCATCCTCCGGCTCCAATCTCCTCAAACCCCTCACCTCCGCCCTATCCTTCACCCCATCTCTCCGCCGTCCGATCTCATCCGCCGCTGATGACTCCACCACCCTCACGATCGAGACATCTATCCCCTTCACCTCCCACAGGTGCGACGTGCCGTCCCGCACCGTCGAGACCACGCCCAAAGAGCTCATGACGTTCTTCCGCGACATGGCGTTGATGCGCCGGATGGAGATCGCCGCCGACTCGCTCTACAAGGCCAAACTCATCCGTGGGTTTTGCCACCTATACGACGGCCAGGAGGCCGTTGCCATCGGCATGGAGGCCGCAATTACCAAAAAGGACTGCATCATAACCGCGTACCGCGACCACTGCACCTTCCTCGGCCGCGGCGGGACCCTCCTGCAGATTTTCTCCGAGCTCATGGGCCGCCAGGGTGGCTGCTCTAAGGGGAAAGGTGGGTCTATGCATTTTTACAAAAAGGACGCTGGGTTCTATGGCGGTCACGGTATTGTTGGGGCTCAGGTTCCGCTGGGATGTGGCTTGGCTTTTGGGCAGAAATACTCCAAGGATGAAACGGTGACGTTTGCTCTGTATGGCGACGGTGCGGCCAATCAGGGCCAGTTGTTCGAGGCGCTTAATATTTCTGCGCTTTGGGATCTGCCTGCCATTTTGGTCTGTGAGAATAATCACTGTAAGTAGTGGAAGAATTGTTTCTTCTTGGTTTTTTTAATGATAAGAAACAAAATTAATTACACATTTTGAATGATTTGGGCGTGCGTTTGACACAGATGGAATGGGTACGGCAGAGTGGAGAGCAGCGAAGAGTCCATCATACTACAAGCGTGGAGATTATGTTCCTGGCTTGAAGGTCGGATACAATCTTGTTTGTTGCATTTCATTGGTTGCTGCTTATGTATTTGCTTTGAAGTTCAGCTACGTTAAGAAATGATGGTTGTGTGATTGGTAAAAACATGGTAGCTGTATACACTGAATCGATTCTATCGCTCGAATTATAATGGTAGAAACATTATAGGTGATAATTTCTAGTATTAATTTGTTTTCATTTGGCTAATGGTTTGAGATCAATCTTCAGGTAGATGGCATGGATGTATTTGCGGTAAAGCAGGCATGCAAATTTGCTAAGGAGCATGCTTTGAAGAATGGACCCATTGTGAGTTATTTCTCCATTTGTTACTAATAGCAAATTATAGCAACATGGATTGCCTTAACAAATCTTCTGTCGGTTTGGCTCACAGTTCCACATATAAAAGAAAAACATGATTGTTGGTAGGTAGGCCAAATGAATTTTTGCAGGCGATCTACTAATTGCATTGTGATTGCAATTGTATGCAGTTTATGCTATAGCTGCTAGAGTATGCTATTAGTATAGTAGATTGAAGCTACAATGAGAGATCAAGCGTGTGGTCTATGAATTAATCATGTCCCTAGGGAAATTGTCTTAGCTCGATTCCAGGGGCAGTTCTGACAGTAATTGTTTGAGCTATTCTCTTAGTTCTAGGAATTGCAACTCTAATAGCACCCCTTCAGGAATTTGATACATGATCCTTTAGAATTCTAGTATAAACTTGGGTATACAGTTGTATGGACCCTAGTAGTTTGTTGGGTAAGCAATGCAGTTGCTATTTCAAGAGTTGCCTTTGCAGCATTTGTATGCCATCTGTGAAAGGAAAGAGAAATAGAATGCTTTGCAAATGACAAAGGACGTGAAATTTTGGTCCAAGTATTAGACTAAATGGAAAAAAATTCCTCCCTTTTTTCAATTCAACATCATTGCGGTAGTTAAGAGAAGCACGATGTGGCTCATTGATGAATACCTTCGTTCAGACCCAGGCTGTGGGTTAGATCAAGTTTTTAGCCCTTCAGGATTACTTGGGCCCTTTGAAATGGTCTGGTTATGTGTGATATGTGAAGTCATGCGAGATTTTTCCAACTTTTCTGGCTCTGACTTGTAGACTTTTTATAATTGTGTAATTTGTTGTCGCTCTACATGATACTTGTTGCCTGACAAGTCTTCTTGCTTCTGGTGGTCAGATTCTTGAAATGGACACTTACAGGTACCATGGGCACTCCATGTCTGATCCTGGGAGCACCTACCGTACACGTGATGAGATTTCTGGCGTGAGACAGGTTTGTTATGTGTTCCAAACCTTGTTCCCTTTCCTTATTTTGGAGATTATGCCACAATTTCATAAAGGTGTCTTTTTATAATTTTACTTGGTTATATGATTTAGGAGCGTGACCCAATTGAAAGAATAAGGAAGCTGATATTTGCTCACGATCTAGCAACTGAGAAGGAGCTAAAGGTATATTCTTCAACTAGGGTGGTTTCTGTATTGTATCTATCTACTGTCATTTCTATTTTGTTGAATAATTATTTTCATAACTGAGGGAAAATTTTAGAATGTGGTCTCATTCCTGTCTCTCTTATTGATGCTGTGGGGGTCTGAGAAAACTGATATGTATTTATCCTTTTCTTTTCTTTTCTTTTCTTTCAGGATATTGAGAAGGAAGTGAGGAAAGAAGTTGATGAAGCCATTGCTAAAGCCAAAGTAAGAAACTTTATGTGGTGGTCATTCGATTTCATAAACTCTCGTTTTATTTTTGTAAATTTTAACTGAATGCATGTAGCCATCTTCATCTAACCTCTCTTTAGCTTTTACAATAGGTATTGTGACTGGATATTGTTCAGTGACCCTGTTTTTGATGTTTGTTGTTCCTGTTTCCAGGAAAGCCCAATGCCAGAACCCTCCGAACTCTTCACAAATATCTATGTGAAAGGCTATGGGGCTGAGGTAATATTTGCTCCCTTGTGTACAGCAACACACAGACACGCACACGATGTTCATTATCTATGTTGTATCACTATGGGCAGTAAACAGAAGCTTCTGTCTTCTTTAGTTACTGCCTGTAGAGACTACTGCTTTGGATGGGTATCTGATGCTAACCAATACAAGTGTGAATATGTGTTACTTATATTTATAAATCATATCTTAAAAGTCTGGTATTAGTTTTCCCTGGGTATAAAAGAATTTTGATCATCTATGTCCAACGTCTATTAGGTGAAAGCGAGATCATGATCATTGGAGCAGTATAGATTACATTCTTGCAAATTATAGAAATTGGAATCGTAACATAAGAAACTTAAAAAGCTTTTGCAACTTCTTCTCTTTTTTGTAACTGGTAAAAAACTTGAGAAAAGTTTTCATACAAAAGTTATGCATTGAAATTGTAACCATATCTTTGATGATGTACTTGGTGAGAGTAAAGATAACTTCATCGGATCTAGCCTGCATTTGCTTCCTCTGTTTAGATTCTGCAAATGTTATGGTTGACGTGCTAAAAAGAAATACATATAATAGGTCAAGTTGTGTGCCGGTTTTTGGTTGTGAAAACCTGACAAAACTAACCCCACCCACATATGTATTGTAAAATAGTCATCTGTCCACATGGACATGGTTTTGAAAGGATAAATTCTGGCTTGTCCCTTTATTTACCCCTGTTTTCTCAAGAACCGTTCTCGATCACACCCCCTTCCCCCCTCTCTCACCCTCCCTAACAAATTTTCAAGAAGTTGAGGGTATGCTTTTAAAGACTGATCAAATGACTCTACAATAAAGAAAATAGACATAACAAAGATAATTGCTATTCTTTTGGGTGACTTCAAGTTTATTGAATGGTGGGTCAGGTCAAGATTAGTATTTTTACGGTAGATTTAAAATTTCCTTGGCTTGGTAGCTGATTGGTATCACTTGATTAGGGTGCATGATGTATTGCTTACTCTACTAATTCTTTCATTCCCACTGGAAGATTTTCTTACTTTCTTCCTTACCGCAGTTGCAGCTAAATTCTGACATGTAATGCGGTCACTTGGATGTATTGCTTACTCTATTACTTCTTTCTTTCTCACTAATAAATGTTTTATTGCAGTCATTTGGAGCAGATAGGAAAGAAGTCAGAACTGTGCTTCCATGAATCTAGAGTGGAAAGTTGCCGATGAACAATGACTCTTCCCTCCCTCAAACCTGAAGGTCCCTTTGTTCTCATAAATGAACCACACCTTCCAATTTCCTGGAAAAGAAAAAAAAAACAATAAATGGTTCGATTTAAGATGGCCATCCCTTCCCGGCTATATATTTTGATGTTCACCTTCTTTTTTGTATAGGATTTTGATTCTTCTCACAAGTATTCAGAGGCTGACTCGTTGCGTGCAAGCAATGTAGTTGATCTCGAGACTTGAGAGGTTTATGAAAATATTACCCAGTTGCTCATGGGAAATCTGCATGTTTTCCCGCAGTTATGTTTCTGCTCAATGCCGTTGGATGTTGGATGCCTTTTTGACATTTGATTTCTTGTTTCTCCCGGTTGTACTTGAAGCTTATTAACTGGCATTACATGCCGTACAATTATTGGATTAGGTATTTGCGGGGCAGTTTTGTTTACTTTCAATGTTTTGTTCATCTCATTTCCACCTGCTCTTGAGTTACAACTATATTGCCTGTAGTTGGACTAAAAACGTTCTAAATTATTTTTTTAAATCTAAAAACGCAACAAAATTGTTCGTAAGAAGATGGTTTGCTAAGTAATCTCTGATTATATTGGTCATTTCGTGGTGTTTTTTTTAACTTTCTTAAGTCCTTGTTCATGCCAAATTGAAAAATCTCAAGTCCTTTACGTAACAACAAACAAATGGATCCCCCGATATGAATGAAATCTGGAACTCTCTCTCTCGAAAGAAAAAAAGAAAGAAAGAAAGAAAGAGCAGAGCATGAAACACGCTTGTTTCACGGGCGAGCAAGAAGAAACACTTACAATTTTTTTTCTTCTTTCTTTGTTTGGTGAGGAATGACGATGGCTTTGTTTGCATCGCATATATCCACGTGGTAGATTGAAAAAGTCACATGTGATGTGAATGTGTACAAACGGCACCGTTCGTCTGTCCAAGTTCCAACTGCTGGTGGTGTGTGGTTGTTGCATCATTCAATTGTGGTTGAGTGCTGTGGCCACCGTCAGAGGCTCAGAGCATCCAATGCAATCCCCCACTTTTGCCACCAAACTTCCCCACCTTCCATTTTTCTTTATTCTTTAATTAATTAACTTAAAAACCTACCTCCCACACGTGCACTCAATTATCCTTTCATTTCATCCACTCTACTGTTACTGTACTACTGTTACTACTGTACAGTCCATACTCTGACTTGGCGATTTTCCACACCAATCCTGACCGTCTAATTTGGCTTTCTAGATCATCAATCGTGTAACCAAAGCAGACATTCTGGATAATATTAGAGTTTGCAGGGTCCAGCAGCAGCTGATTGGGATTTGTTATGACACTAATTTTTGTTTTATCTTAAGAGAGGAGAGGAGAATCCCATTCCAAAACCACAACCTCATCACTTTAGGCAAACTTTTATTAGGTAAAAGCATATTTTCAAAAGCTTTCTGGATTTGTTTTGTTAAAATGACAGTTAAAACTGTTACTCGTACTAAAACCCTCAAAAACACAAACCAAAAAATAAAAAATAAATACTGTTTTTCTAGAAAACAAATTAGCTTTTGATAAGTTATTAATTAGCCAGGATGAGACAAAATAGTTTTTGATAAGTTATTAATTAGCCAGGACAGGAGGAGGAGTTTGATTAAAACAAGTTGGATGGTTCCCGGAATCTCAATCAACCTAATTCCAATATTTAAATTACAAATACCTGTTGTCGTGTATGATAAAATAGTATGACTCTATCAGAAAGTGTTGATTGGGTAGGCCATATTATCTCTTTTTTAAAAAAAAAAATTTAAATTTTGATGGACAGCTTTATGGTTGAAGAGTTCACGGACCCATTCCACATCTATTTATATTATTATGCCTTCATTTTTCTAAAAATAAACAATTATATATATACATAGCGAACTTGCGATTCAATGGATTATGAATATGACTTCATACCACCCTAAGCCTTTTTGCATTTTTTAGTTTGATATAAATTTATACAATTAAGACGTTACCACGTAAAAAAATATTAACGTTATAAGTGAAGTGTTTGATTGTAAGCTATAACGATATGTCAAACTGTATGATACGATATTATTAGGTCAACAACTTTGAAGATACAAAAAGACTTAATTTGTACGAACATACAGAAATTCAAGTATCGTTTTCTTTACAAAGCAAATTATAATATAGGAGCCATACATATTACAAAATATGAATCAATTGATTGTGTTTCTTGCTTGTATAGTAGGGCAGTATTACGTCAGTTTGAACCAAATGCTTAGTCGTTAAGTATGGTTTTAACTTTTAAGCATGGCATCATCTTTTTTGATTGAATTTCCTGGTTTCTTCTTTGAGCAGCACAAGCAATGCTTTTTGACACGTATAAAGAACGAATCCATGGAAATAAATAAAAAATAATTTGGGTTGAAATTGAAAGTGAAAAGAGAGCGACATTAAAATAAAAGTAAAGAATTGATACAATAATTGTTGGAGACGGAATCTTCTAGACCAACACAAGCAAAGAATTGTCTAATTCTTGGCGTCCACTCAACTAAGTAAAGAAGTTACTTATTTTGGCCGTCGACTTTGGTGTTTCTAATAATTAGCATATCTGAATTATCCAATTAGACTAATTTTCTTTCTTCTAAATCATGTCATTTTTGTCTTAATTTTGTACATAAAAGTGATTAATATATTGCTTTTCTCGAATGGGATGTCACACCCTCTTATAGCAAAAATGTATTTGTCATGTGTCGGTAATTCATAATTTATGTCAATTTAGTGATAAGCAGTCATAAGGCTAAACAAATCATCTCATTCCAGCTAACTATTTAAAAAGTATTAAATATTAAAGAGGAATTTTGTACTTGGAATTGTCACATCAGTTGTTATATCATACTTGGCATGCATTCATTTGTCACTATATCATATGTATTTGATTAATGTATAATTTATAGTCTATAGTATCTGTCGTCTATGTAAATAAATAAATAAATAAAAATAACCATATATATGGACCAATGTTAGCGATCTGTTGCCATCGAAAAATAAATAAATAAATAAGTTAAAGAATACGTAGGATGCATGAAAATGATGTTTGATGTGGTCTTCTCTTGACTAGGTAAAAATGCAGGTCATGGATCATGGTAGGTGGAAATTATTAATCACACCTTAGGTTCATGAATAAAACAAAGGGTACAGGTTATAGTGGAGAGATGCTAGACACTGTCAAATTATAATATTAATTATTTATCATGTCAAATATATAATCTACCAACATAACACGTTAGACACGTGAATTATCCTTCACAATAAAGAAAAATACAGAGTCTAGACTAGAGTAGTAATGTTAAAAAATATAACATATCATACCGTTTGGGAAATTTTATTTTAGGTTTATTATCACAAAACGTCTATAAAGTTTACGAAACTATCAAATTGCATTCTTAATGTATTTTTTGTGTCATTCGTGATCCCAAGGTTAGTATGTGGGATCACAAATGGTCTATGTTGTTAAGTTCTGCAAAAACTCCGTTAGTTTGCTTATGTGACATATATATATATCACAAAACATTCCTTGGTTCACGCACCTATCGCAAATGGTCCATGCAAATTTTTAAAATTTTTAAATTTAAAATTCATAACATTTTGGTTTTAAATTATTTAAAAATATAAATTATATTTTAAATACATGTGACACTATATTTTTGTAGATATGGGCTCCATATATATATGATACATCAACAAACTAATGGAGTTTTAAAAAAATAATTTAAAATTCATAAAATTTTAAAATGAAAAAACTAAGGGTTTAGGGTTCATAAATAGTCATCAAGATTAAAATCCTTCTATAAATGATTTTTTTATTTATAAATAATTTAAAAAATAAAACCAAAATTTTATGAATTTTAAATTTTTTGTAGAAACCATTTGTGATATGTGTGTGAATTGTAGAGATGTTTTATGATATATATATGCCACGTTAGCAAACTAATGGAATTTTTTACGAAACCTAATAGTATTGAACCATTTATGATCGCACATACTAACTTTTTGAACGAGTGATAAAAAAATAAAAAAAATAAAGATGAAATCTGATAGTTTCGCTAACCTTAAAGACGTTTTGTGATATTAAGCTTTTATTTTAATCACAATACCGTTTGAAAATTAAATAATCTTAATTTGAATATATATATATATATATATTTGCGTGCGTTTAATAGAACGAAAAAAGGAGAAACAGAAACTGCACTTGTTACTTATTATTAGGCAGTGGAGAACTTAGGAGCACGTGGGGGCACGTGGGGCATAAGCGAAAGAGGCAGAGGCTCTGGAGATGCTTATTGCCAGCCGCCAACAGCATCAGTAAACAGCTGGCATTTGGTTAGTGGAGGCGAAGAATATAAAGCTTTGTCCCAAATTTGCCACAACAAAAAAAGGTAAGTGATTGCCCGCCCATGTTGCTGAGCTGTCTTTTGCTGCTTTCTCTGACCTGGCACTTCGTTTCTATCTTTCTTTTCATAGTGTTTTTTGTTTACAAGGTATTTTCTCCTTAGCTTAGTTGTCAAATAAATAAATAAAATATAATATCAACTAATCTTTAGTATGGTGGTATTTTTTTACATTTGGTTGGACGAAGTCTCGTATTCAACTCACATGAATATCAATAATAACGGTATACATTTGTAAGTAATGACTTCAATGGCAAGTTGGTTTTTGCCAGTCTTATTGTGAGTGTATGAATTTATTTAAAAATAGAAGAATAATAGTTAAAATTAATGTTCAGTTGTCCACACGATCAATCTGTAATGAATGAGAATTAAGGCTTGTTTGGTGGTGGTGGTGACAAGGAAAACACTTGTGATTCTGGAGATGCCGTGCGAGAGAGAGAGAGAGAGAGTTAAAGAGTATTAATTTTGACATTGAAGTTTTCAATAATGCATTAATGAAATCAATCTGTATACCTTTATATGTTAAATTTAGTTTTTATTTAGCATGCCCATTAATATTAAATCAAAATCCCAACCCCTTGTTCTTCTTCTGCAAATTGGAACAAAACTGAGCGTTGTTAGTAGGGATGACAATTTTCCCCGCGGGTAAGGGTCTTCGTGGGGATTCGACCCTAATGGGTCTGGTATGAAGGACAAAAAACGGGGTATGGGGATGGGTATGAGGAATTTTTTGGGTATGGTGTTCGGGGGGGGGCGGGGATGATATTTTAATCCCCAACCCGAACCCTCCCCGTTTAGAATATATATTAGATTTTTGATGAGGTATATATATTATAGTATATATAAATACGTTATTAAAGTGATTGTACCGACTAAGTTTTATTTTTTATATTATTATATTATATACTTATACAAATCTTAAGCCACACTACTTATTTATTTAGTTAACTTCCAATACATATATAAATATTCTTATATTGTCTTATAAGTATATATTATATATATTCATTATCTTTAATTAGTACTTTTTTTTTCAACAAAATAGTTATATGTTGGTTGTTTCTTCCGTAATGGGGCGGGTCGGGGAACCCATTCCCCAACGAAGGTGGGGACGGGGAATCCCCAATATGAATATTGCGGGTATGAAGGCGGGGATGGGGAAAAAAGCTTAACGGGAATGGGGATGGGAATGCCATACCCACCCCCCATTTGAACCCATTGCCATCCCTAGTTGTTAGACATAAATGGAAATTAATTTCATTAGGGCAACCCTAATCCTAATTTGGAAGTTTAGATTCATCATTTATGCACACACTTTTCCAAATAATTTCCATGTACGTACGGTGCTATTGTTACCTAATTTAACCCAGTTACAAATATTCCCACAATACCTTTTATTTAGTGGATAGCTTTGATCTAATAACCATTTTTAAAAATTATTTTTTGATTTTTGATTCAAGGATAGAATTGTATAAAGATTGAAAAATAAAAATAATTATAAATTTGTAATTATGAATTTTTTAAATTATGGATAATCTTTAGCATCATTAATATAGAGTTTCGACGTCGTTTTTTAAAAACCAGAAATCATGGAAAAAAAACAGAGAGAAAAACGGAGAGAAAAACGGAGAGAGGAAGGAGATGCTTCCTTCCTCCTTCTGTCTCTGTTTCCGCGTTTCGTTTTTTTCTTTCGAAACGCATTTTTGCAACAAAAAGCGTGTCTGGCTTTTTTCTTTCCTTTTTTGTTTGTTTTTTTTCCTTATTTTCACATTATGATTTGATTGCATTTGACCTTTCTTATTAATTATTTGCTCTGCTTAATTAGTTAATGTACAAATGGCAAATATCCACAACCGTCTCTTTCCTCTCTCTCTATAATAACTATCTCCACACCCAGACACCCAGACACACACACACACCCACCCACCCCACCATTGCTGTTACAACATTCATTTTCTCCACCCAAAAAAGAAAAAAGAAAAAAGAAAAAAGAAAAAGAAAAAGAAGAAGAAGAAGAAGAAAACACAACAAACAAATCCCATTTCTCCTCCCAAAGCGGCGAGCAATGCTCCCATTCCGGCTATACGCCGCCGTTTTGTTCGTCCTCAGTATCTCTCTCCTCTTCCCTCCGTTCTGCATCGGGATTCGCTCCTTCCCGACCAGGGAGATCGACGGAGGAGATGCCTTCGAACTCGCCTCCGCCGCCTGGGCGCGATTCTCTGAGGCGCCGGACTACCGTAACGGAGCAGACTGCGCCGTTTCGATGAACAAGGAAATGGTGTCCTCCTGCGACCCTTCCCTGGTCCACATCGCCATGACTCTCGATTCTGAGTATCTCAGAGGCTCCGTAGCTGCCGTACACTCGGTTCTCAAGCACGCTTCTTGCCCCGAGAACGTCTTCTTCCACTTCATCGCCGCCGAGTTCGACCCGGCGAGTCCACGGGTCCTGACCCAACTCGTCCGATCCACCTTCCCCTCCCTCAATTTCAAGGTCTACATCTTCCGGGAAGACACCGTCATTAATCTCATATCGTCTTCGATTCGGCAGGCGCTCGAGAACCCGCTCAACTACGCCAGAAATTACCTGGGCGATATTTTGGGGCGGTGCGTGGACCGGGTCATTTACTTGGACTCGGATTTGCTAGTGGTCGACGACATTCACAAGCTCTGGAACATTTCGCTCTCCGGATCGCGGGTCATCGGAGCCCCGGAGTACTGCCACGCCAACTTCACTAAGTATTTCACCGACGGGTTCTGGTCCGACCCGGTTCTTTCCCGGGTCTTTTCCTCAAGAAAGCCCTGCTACTTCAACACTGGGGTGATGGTGATGGACTTGGTGAGGTGGAGACAGGGAAATTACAGAAAGAGGATTGAGAACTGGATGGAGTTGCAGAGAAAGAGAAGGATTTACGATTTGGGTTCTTTACCACCATTTTTGCTGGTGTTTGCCGGGAACGTGGAGGCCATAGACCACAGGTGGAACCAGCACGGGCTTGGCGGCGACAATGTCAGAGGGAGCTGCAGGTCTCTTCACCCTGGTCCAGTGAGTTTGCTACATTGGAGTGGCAAAGGCAAGCCTTGGGTTAGGCTTGAATCCAAGAACCCTTGTCCGCTTGACCATCTTTGGGAGCCTTATGATCTTTACAAGCCACTCCGTCATTACAACGCAGCAAAGTTCCAAGCTTTATCGGCGATTTCTGGTTCTACATTGATTGGGTTTTCCAGCTATTTGTCATGAGGCGGGGTTATGATTCTTTCATACATTGTTCAGAGATTCTATTCTTTTGATAGCCATAGGGCCAGCCATGTACAGATTGGTTGAATTTTAGGTGAAATTGTTAGAGAAAATTCATGGGTCTTCTTCTTCACTGGGTTTCTTGTTTCTGAATTTTCTTGGTGCTTCACATATATGAGACAGATTCAATTCAATTCCTATTTTGGAGGTTCCAATTCTTGGAACCATTTTGGCGATTGAATGATTTCTTTGTATGTAATCTGGGTCTCAAGAGGGAGGAATATCATACACTTGTTCTTGCTTCTTTCATTTCAAGTTCCATTCTTTTATTCTTGCTTCTTTCATTTCAAGTTCCGTTCTTTTATTTTTGTTCATCTTAATTATTTACAGGCTGTGTTTTTGGTGTATGATCTTCCCTTTCACTGACTCGCCATTATTGCCATTATTGCAAATTTGAAAGTGACCCCAAGAAAATGAATGACAATGAAGAAGATAGTAAAAATGTGGACTGTGAATGGGTTCACGGACCTTTCTTGGTTGGGAGCGTCGCAGCCTGACACAACACAAAACTCTTTGTTATTTTCAACCCAATTATAATTCCAATTTTTATATAGTTTGTATTTGCACAACTCATAATTTTAATTTATACTAACATAAAGACGATATATTTTTATTAATTCGGTTTCTGGTGGAAGATGTGCGTCAACACAAGATATTAAAATGGGTAGTTTGGGAGGCTTTTGCAAATTTGTGTACCACGTATTCATGTCATGATGCCGAGAGAGAGAGACGCCAATAAGCTACTGCCAAATTCCCTAAATTTCCTAAGAACATCGTTAGTTTGAAGCTTCTATTCTTCAAATTGGACTTTTTCCATCCAACTCTTTTAGCTTAACAAAACCAAACTTGCTTCAAGGTTTAGGGTTTTGTCAACGACGTCTAGTCTAGCTCATTTAAATAAAAACGATAAGTTAATTTTGCAAGTGACTGACAAGCGCTGACAAAAATGTGGTTGCTTTATGATGATGGGTACCAAACACTAAACATAGGGGAAAAGAACCCCTTTCTTGTTTTCGTGCCAGCGAAGAGGTGCACAATAAAACCAATTGTTTTTTTTTCACTACAATTGCAACTTGCACTGAGTAAATGAGCTGGGATCCAATCACTTTATTCTTTCAATTTCTACACATGCTTCATATTTTCCATCAATTATATATATATATGTGGACTGAAAAACAATGCTTATGTATGTATTGTTTCTTCAAACAATTACAATATATAATATATTATATAGTAGGCATATATGTGACCGTTGGCATGTGTATTTATGTGAAAACCTAACCTAAACTTTCCACTTTCCACTTTCCACTTTCCTCGCAGCCATATATGCAAAGGCAACATGTACAATATATAATAATTCAACCTCCCAAGTTCCTTCGAATCCTGGCAACGTCCACGTCACTAATTTGAAAAGCTTTCTTCAATATCTCAACTGGGATTGAAGGCTTTGAAGTGAAGGTGGCAAGTGAAACAATCTGTACACCAGGGTTCTGGCTACTGAACCCGGCCAAGGCCAGTGCTGGGTTCACGGAGTCGTAGTTGTACACAAAATGAATGAGGCCCTTTGGGAACACATATGACTCACCAGGCTTCAGTTGCTGGGTAAACACACGGTTGGAGGTGTCCACAAAGCCCACAAGAAGGAGCCCTTTGAGGCAGATTGCGACTTCTGAGGCCCTTGGGTGCAAATGTGGAGGCACCATCCCATTGGCCGCTATGTCAACCCGGGCCATGGTCAGGCCCAATGTGTTGATCCCGGGTAGGTTAAGCGTGTTCGTTAGGGTGGCGTTGAACCCGAAAGGGTTTGCTTTTGTGTTGCTTGGCTTGGATAGGGCAGATGTGGTGAAATGGTATGAGGCTGCTAGCTTTGGATTAATGCAGGGTGCACCATTGAGGTAAAATGCTGGGGAATTTTTGTATCTGCTACGCAGTAATCCTGAAGCGGATCCGGGTCGGGTTTGGCCTGGCCCAATAGAAGAGCTAGGGTGAGAAATAATTGGACAAAGGAAGAATTGATTCTCATTTTGGCTGTGTGGTTTCCAGCAAGAACAGTTTGGAGTAATATATATAGAGCAAATGTGGGACAATGATGCTTAGCAAAATTAGTGGTTAATTTGGGGGAAGATGATTGAGTAGCTTAGAGGGCAATAGAGGAGGAAAATACAAGGCAAGTTAAAGGAGAGATAAAGCCCAGAAAGGCTCATGCAGATTGTTGTGATTTTGCTATCAGTAAGTTCGTTGGGCTTGCCCCTTGGGCCCATATGTTCACCAGTTGTCTCTTCCAACGACGTCGTTTTACTCTTGTTTTGTGCATTCTCCTCTTTGTATAGTTTGGTTCAACGACCAATTGAAAATTGAATATGGGTAGGGACCACGTGCAGCCCATGTAGCTAAGATAATTATTAATTTTAGATCTTAGATTAGAGGCTTGGAAACCTGTCACATGTAACTTTCACTATCATGTCTTTGTTTACTGTAGTGCACTCTAAAGTGGTCCATCTACCATATTTTCATGCCTGATCTGATCACTGTCTCCAACTTCTTGGTGTCTCTCTGAAGCCCTGAAAGGAGAAATTTCCACAGGTATCATCATTAGTACTTTTTTCCCACCAAAAAAATTATTATAAGTTTGTTAAGATTGACCGTATTAATCTTTGTTTATTCAATATGGCCACTCTAATTTGTTGTTGAACCCTCATAAGAACCCAACTAATCTCTATTTTCCTATTAATTATACTTCCATTTTGACATTATGTGCTGTGTGTTTTTGATTTCCAAATTTCCAGTCATCAATTCATCAAGTACTTGAGACTGAGAAAGAGCCTTTTCATTTCAGAATGGTGCAAGTAAAAGCCAAATCTTTTTTGGAAACATATTGTGGGTCATCTCCAGCTCTGAGCTTTTAACTTTCTTTTTTAATTTTTCTCCCATACAATTGTCTTGTTTTGATGATTGATTGGCTTTATCATTGTAGGAGTTCCCAGAAGTGCTAGAAACATTGGAAAAGGTCAAGTGATAATGCTACTCTAGAAAAGGTGCAGAGGAGAACACATGGACATGTTTTTTTTTTTGTTTTTTATTTATTTATAAAATTCTTTTCTTCTTGCAATTTTAAAGTCTTTTTCTTTTTGTCCCCATTCTGGTTTTTCTTACTCTTGGTATATTTTTCTTGCGTGATCCAATAGATTGGTGATATGCCCCCATGCTAGTCAAAGCCCCACAGTTTGTGTCCTGCTGTGTAGGTCTCTGGTAGCTCAACATTTGAACCCCTTCCTTGCAGAGCTAATGGGTGAATCAATAGTAGATTTCGCAAATGATGCTGTTGAGGTACACTTTTTTGTCCCTAGATTTGATAAAAAAAGCGACCCATCTGTATAATTTGTTTGCAATTATTGTCTTTTGAGCCCTATGTTTTGTGGGTTGCTGATTGATTCAAAATATATGATTGCTAGATTTGCTGGTTTGTAGTCACTCTGTTCTTGCTTCAGAATATGCTTTTGGATTTTTGGTTTTTTCTGTTGAATAAAACAGGTGGGAGAGGCAGCTGCTTCAAATTCTTCAAATCCTGATCTGGAAGTGTCGGTTTCGTTCGGTAGGTTCGAGAATGATTCACTGTCTTGGGAGAAATGGTCAACATTCTCACCGAACAAGTACTTGGAAGAAGTTGAGAAGTGTGCTACGCCTGGTTCAGTGGCTCAGAAAAGGGCCTATTTTGAAGCCCATTACAAGAAGATAGCTGCTAGGAAAGCTGAGGAGCTTCTGGAGCAAGAGAAGCAAATGCAAGAGGATCCCTTTAGGTCAGATGATCAGAAGGGTGGAGATCAGATCGATTTCGGGACACATTTTGAAATTGATTTAACTAACAGTCAAAGTACTGCCCAAGCAAATTATCAAGAAGCCAATTTTGACAATGAGACAATTAGTACTCATGTGGATGATCTCAAGGAGGATGATGTTATCACTATAGAATGTCAAAGCTCATTGACTGAGGGAGAGAAAGAAGAAACTGATAGCTTTACGGCTAGTCCCAACTTGAAAAATCCGGAGGAACTTGTTTTGGAGAAAGAAGCAGAGAATGTCCCTGCTGAGTCTCAAGGGATACAGGAAATTCCAAAGAGTTTGGACAATGAAATGGGAAAGGCTCCAGAAGTTAAAGAGGAAAAAGAGGAAAAACCAAGATTGCATCTTCAGAAGGGATCTCAGAAGGTGAAGTAATTATTTCTTTAATCTATTTAGGAAAACTTATCTGCAGATACCGTGTTCTATATCTCATAATCTCAGAACTTGTTTGGTTAAAGTCTGATGTCTTATATCTTTTGCATTTTTCTGTTTTATAGGTTACTACTGGAGTGAGCAAGGAGAGAAATGTGGCAAATGTTAAGAAGAAACCAATTCCACAAATAACTAAAACACCACAGAAATCCACCCCTAGAGTGTCAAAGCCTATATCAACTTCCACCCCTAAAGTGTCAAAGCCTATATCAACTTCCACCCCTGAAGTGTCAAAGCCTATATCAACTTCCACCCCTAGAGTGTCAAAGCCTATATCAACTTCCACCCCTAGAGTGTCAAAGCCTATATCTTCTTCCACCCCCAGAGTGTCAAAGTCTTTATCAACTTCCATTGCAACCCCTGCACCACGATCCTCAGTAAAAAAGGGCAACACTTCATCTTTACCTAGGAGCAAAAATCCTTCCAGTGAGGACACCAAGAAAGTTCCTCCTAAGTCTTTGCACATGTCACTTAGTTTGGATCCCGCAAAGTCTGATTCAGCTTCACCGACAACCACCAGAAAATCTTTCATTATGGAGAATATGGGAGATAAGGACATTGTCAGACGAGCATTTAGGACATTTCAAAACAATTACAACCAACCGAAATCCTCCAGTGAAGAGAAATCTTCAACACCAACGCAGGTTTGTCATTTAAGTACGTTTTATTGTTTGAAGAAATGACCAGCTACCTTAGTGTTTTTCTTTTTATTTTATATATAAGTTTTGCATTAGCGTGTCTAACATCAAAGTTTTATTTGTGGAAATTTCATTATCAAGCAGCTCTCTACAAAGGGGAAAGAATCAAGGGTTTCCACTTCAGCGCTCCTGCCAAAAGCGAATGGAGGGTAATGTCTTAAACTCACATTTGACTGCCAGCAGATGTATTTATAATATACATCCTCTGTGCATCATAATATCACTCTTTGCATGTTATACGCTATCTTATTTCAAATTGTGGATTTAAACTTTATTTGGTGTCTGAATTACTTTATTTGCATTAAATTTTTCCGTCATAGGTCTCTAGGTAAAGGAACGCCTAAGGCTGCTCCATCATCTTTTGGTTTGAGAAATGATGAAAGAGCAGATAAAAGAAAGGATGCAAAATCCAATCCCAAAGAGGCAGAGAGATTGCACTTCCAACCAAAGTCAAAGGTATATCTTACAAATAACTATTCTTTTAAGGAGCATATTAGCCTATGACTGTTGCTATATATAACTCATCAGAAATAGAATTATATCATAAGTACTACAAAAGTTGAAAATGTTATTTCTAAGAACTGTATGCTTGTCACAGGCTCAAAACGAAGCAGAGATAAAAAAGCTGAGACATAGTCTTAATTTTAAGACTACTCCCACGCCAGGTTCTTACTGCGGACAAAAAATGTCAAAAAGTACTTCAGAAAAGGTATAGCGTAATTGTGGTTTTATCTTATGGCATAAGATAATTTGTTCCATTTTGTATATTTTGAGTAGATCCATGATATGCAATCCATCTATACTTAGAAATCATTCTTTTGCGAAGTTCCTCGTGTCACAAATGAGCTTTCATGTCTAACTTAAGCTAGGTTTAGGGGCTTGCTTTGCATTAAAGTATAAAGCCTCCCATTTGTTGAGCTCTTCAGAACAAGTATAAAAACTAAAGGTTGTTATGCATATGCAAGAATATAATAAGTTTAACACATTCAATGCACATGTGCAAGAAGGAAAGATGTATGTATGCCTTAACACAAGCTTTTCAATCTGTATAATGAGTTACTGCATTTCTGGAGCTATTTGTGTGGTTAATTCATTTTGAGGTTTTTTCTTTCCATAATTAATGTGAACTGTGATTATGGTATATGTAGGAAAGTTCCAAGAATGAAACCCATCGGTGACCAAATCTGCTACGCTGAAATGTTACACATCATCTACAGTGGAACACATCTTCAGAGGCTAGACTATAGAAAATATGTGTAAGGAATTGGTTCTCATCAAGGGTGCATGCAATATTATTGCTTAGCTGATGACAAAATGATCATGATGAGTGAAAAACTGTATATCTCGATGGCTAGACAAGACCTACCTTTGCTGCCATTCGTTGCCAAATTAGTCTTCTTACTCTACTTATCCCAAATAGTTATCAGAATTAGAATATGTTGTGTACACATCGTTGTACTTATTGCCTATGAAAAGATGTAACTGTGGGAAATATTAAAATTACATGGAGATCTTATAGTTGGTTGCAGAAATCTGGACAGTATATGATTACAACATAATCTCAGACCAAAGAATAATTGAAAGAATAAATATTTGTGGATCAAACGCATGTAGGCATTACTGGGAAAGACAGAAGAAGACCAACACTACGAGCTATTGACTGAAAGTTTGTAAAGGTTTTGAATACACTTGAAACTTTGAAAAATCACTCAGCTATATACTGATTGTAATTGAGCCTTTTGAAATCTATATACATTTTAAAATCCAATTCAGAAATCATTATCTGAGTCACTGTTAGTGCTCCTAGAATTTCCTGACATGAAATTTTTAGGCAAGATTGGGAACCTTACGGGGTTCCTTGGTGGTGAGTTTGCTGATGATGTTCCTAAACTTGTTGTCACCGTCTTCCTCTTCTGTATATTTCGAGAAATTTCGACACATGCTTGATCCACCATGCCTAGAAAATCTTTAACTATGACAAATAGTTGAAATGAGTGTGCCCCTTTATCCTTAGAAGCCCCTGCTTGATAATATTCTGTTGTTTTCTTTACTAACTCCGTCACATTTTTCTGCTGTTCTCTCACCACCGTTAGCTCTTCTTCGGCTGCTTGAAGAAAAGCCTTCATTTCTCTTACAAATCTTCCACCACCATTGTTCTCACGTTGGATTACAAGTTCTCTAATTTCTGCCACACGGGTTGTGAGAGCTGAGCATGTCCCTGCAAAGCTGTCATAATCTATAGCAGCTGCCTTCTTCACATTGGAGAACTCAGCACTGATGCCTCCAACCATAGGCAATCCTAACATCATATACTCTTTCTCTCTGTCCTCGTTTGGTTTTAGATTCTCGGAACTTAAGTTTCTGTTATGGCTTTGGCTGCTGCTCCGACTCAAGCTATGATTTGTGTTGATAACACACCGTTTCCCCTCAGACCGAACTACTTCTTCCACAACAAAATGAAGAAGGGTAGTTTTCCCATCACTGCTCCTAACGTCGGATAGCTTTCGAAGAGAACTGAGGTTGAAAGCTTGTGCATTTCCTCTTGAAGTTCCTGCATTCATGCGATTTCCAGCCTTGAGAATTGCCTCTAGCAGTTTCATAAACAGTCCTCGTGTTCGAAGTTCCTTGCATCCTAGTTCAAGTTTTTGTAAAGACTCCTTGAGGTTCAGAATCTCCAAGTCATAGTTGTATCTGAAGAGCATGGCATTAAGTCGAGTAAAAGCAGTTGGGACAGCTTTCAGAATGTGGTAAAGGAAGCATTCGGCATCGGCAAGCCTTGTGGGATCTCCACTGTACTCAAGGATTTGCGATTGTTCTTCTTCAGTTGGGGCAATTCTAGCAAGCTTTTCAAGAGTCTCTGCATTTAGACCTCTACCCTCCATGAGCACATCAAGGATTTCCTTGCGAGAAATGGTCAATGACTTTATAACAATTGCAATGTTCTGGGACTTCCTGGCATCTAGGATACAAATCTGTGATGATGGACCGACGTTGGTGCCTCTTGGGTTCACTTGGTTGCTGTCTCCTTTGGGAGATAACCGGTTGGTGGCAACATATCCAAAAAGAGCTTCCATAAGGTCACCATCAAATCTGAAAGTAGCAAGATTGTTAGTTTCAGAATATTCAAAACCAAATACAATTGGGGTAAGTGTTGCATATAAATCTTAGTAAAATTAAACTTTTATCATTACCTAAATGAACCATCAATCTTGTCCCAGACCATGGAATGCTGAGTATTATTAGTATTCACTTTGTCCCAATGCAGTGGCTTCAGTTTTACCTGACCATTTCCTGCTCCTGATGAAGACTCTGCTGGTTTACTATCACCCTCCATCCCTTGTGGCCCCGTAGACTGTTTTGACAGGGCGTTCAAACTACGTGCTTTAGGCTTTGGTGGTGGAGGAGGCGGCGGTGCAGAACTATTCTTAGCTGCAATTGTTGATGGTGGTGGAGGAGGTGGAGGTGCCGCGGGGCTTTTCTTATTTGAAATTGGCAAAGGAGGCAGCAGAGGTGGTGGCGGCGGTGTTGGTGGTGGAGAAGGGGGAGGCGGAGGACTTGATGATCGAATAGTTAGCTCAACTTCTGGCTCTGATTTCTCAACAGCCTTGAGAGCCATTGATCTAATTCGATTCGGATCACTTACTTCTGATACATCATTGATGTGGGACGATGAAGACTTTCCTCTGAGCAGAGGAACTTCTTGTATAGGCTCATGCTTTCTCCTTCTAATCCCTTCAGCGTCATCATCATCATCATCATCACTATTAATTTCTTCTCCATTCTTGGGATTGCGCAAAACCTCCTTATTGAAACTCTTCTTTGAGTTTCTCTCTTCAAGCTTTCTCCAGTAAAGCACATCCAGGCCATTCTCATCAACAATGAACCCCTTAAGATTTCCATCATATCTTGCAAACTCATTGCGATCTACCACAGGAGGCTGAGGCCGGCCTCCTTGGGAACCTGTGCTACTAGTGCCACTGCCACCACCATTAATCTTTCTTCTCCGCTTTGCAACCACAAACCGTTGGACTAAAAAGAAAACCAACCCAGAAACCACCAGAGTGCAAGCTGCAGTTGCGCCCACTGCTTTTGCAATCAAACTCTTATTGGATGACGACTTTTGTGGCGCAGCTGGCAGCACTGGCTGTGGCTGCACTTTTGGTTGTGTTGGCGGGGGGCCTTTCGGAGGCAATGAAGGAGAGATTGGAGCAATCTGTGGTATTGGAGCTGGAGCTGGAGCTGGAGTTAGAGCTGTAAATGGATAGAAAGTTTCAATATTTTGGCCATGACAGAGAGGAAGGACAAAAATACCATAAAAGCAAAAAACAAAGAACAGGTTGAGATTGAGATGCAGCAGCTGCCATGGCTGCTGAATCATCACAGCCATGAAGCTTTTGGTGGGTTTGAAGAGATGGGATTATTGAAACTGAATCTGTTGGAAGCTTCTGTATTGTTTTTGTTGACATCGAATGAATGAAAGTTGTCTATGTCTATGGCTTTGGATTTGTCGTGTGCTTTTTGGGGTTTGGTTGCTGAAAGCTTCAAAAATAGTTGTTAGTCGGTTGTCTCCAATTTTTACCTTCCCAGGCTTTTATAAATTCAACCACTCATAAGACCCTTCTAATTGGATTTTGTTCATATCCCACTAACTACAATCAAACGCTTTGTTAACACAAATATTGGATTTTTAATTCACATAATTAATTAAATAAATGATAAAAAATAAATAAATGGAGGGTGGTAGGTTTACTATTTCAAACACAAAATTGTGGACATTTTGTTGAAGTGGTAAATCACCGAATTTTTCTTATGTTGATATAATAATGGAATTTAGAGAGAGAGAGAGAGAGAGAGAGAGAGAGAGAGACTTGTAAGAAATGGTAAATGAATGAACAAATTTTGAAAGTCAGAAGAGGGAAGACTTCCTCATCACCTTAATTTCAGGGCTCTAATAATTATAATTTTTACCAGCCGAGAAAGGGTTGGCCGTTCACGCGTTGAAAACCAATTGAAGCTAAAGACGAAATAATTGGTCAACGACCCCGTTTCATATTGAAGGGGAAGAAGTCAAATGTAGGTTGATGATGACCTCAATGGATTTGGCCTATGATTTGGAGGAAAGTGGCTCACCAAATAAAAAAATTGTCTTTAACTGTTTGTATGTAGTGGTTGGAAGAAACCAGAAATTAATTACCAACCCGAAAAACCAAACAAGTGTAAAATTTGAAATGAAATAAAATATCTATGGGACCTTTTAGCCATAAAAACTTTGTATCTGAATGAATGGGTTCATCATTAACCCATAAATCAGTAATTTTGGTGATTGCATAATTGCATTGCATGGCAGTCACCAATTATAATTGCAATTCCTTTTATGGCTTCTAAATCTTAAGCTATGATCGAGGCAATTCTTCTCAATCTGAAGCCATGGCATAGTTTAAGTAAATAATTAAGATTATAAGAATTTTTTATGCCTTTAAATATAGGAATCCATTTGAAGATTTTTTAACTGCGGGGTTGGCTGGCTTACAAAGCGTTGTCGGTCTAAAAGTAGTTGGCCCATAACAATACTCCATATTACGAAAGTTTTTCCAACACAAATTAAAAAGTGAGTCCATCGCATTTTGGTTGTAAGTTGCAAATTGCAATGGGGCTCAAAAGCTCATTAAGAAAATTTTAAGTCCATCGCCTTTACTTAAAGCATCACTAATGGGAAGGTGTAAAGGCGGATGACAAGCTCTTTTACATCTCGTGTTGTCAAAAATTGTTGCAATGGAGGGATGCAAAGAGATGTAAAAGTAGAACATCGCTGGCAACATATGCGGGATGCCAAAGGAGGAGAGAGACTGCCCAAAAAAAAAAAGGAAGGAGAGAGAGGGTTGTTGGCACGGGTTGAGAGGCGGCAAACCATATCCACGTAAGCAACACTCTTAAATATCAATTTATGATTTTTTTATTTAAATAAAAAAGGCTCCATGTAATTGACAGAGTCACTATAAAGACCCATGCCAAGTAAAATGGTGTTTTCCAAATCTTGTCGGAATTTTAAAATTTTTAGGTCGATATGTATGGGAAAAAAATACTAATTAAATTTAACACAAAAAAATTTGAGACACTAAAAAGTTAACATAAGAAAATCAAATTTACATGTTTGATTTTACATTTTTTCCATTGGAGCTGAAACATGAAGTGCAATTTTTGCGGGCCTGTGACTTGAGTACTTGTATTTTGGATATTTTGTTTTACAGAGTTCACCCAAGAGAGCTTGAAGAAAGGTTTGACTTTTTTTTTTTGGTTGTAACTTGTGTGTGTGTTTTGGGTTGATTGTTTAGACTACATATGTGCTAGCTTGACCAAGTGGAGGGTGAACCAAGTTTCCATTGGGGTGCACCCAAGCGGAGACAGACATCGTTTGCTCTACCTCCAAATTCTAGTGGTGGCTGCATGTGAGCTTCTTTATCTTATAGGGATTTTGTTTTTCGAAATTTAATGTCATTTTTCCAAGTCAAAACTTTAAAGCTTCAAAGTCTGAGATTCAATAAAGTTGTGTTGAAAAAAGAAAGCAGATTTTGTCATGTTTGAGTCATAGCATCAGTATAGTGTGTGTGAACTTTATATAGTATCGCCCTTCTCAATAAGAAGGGTTGTCCAACAATACAGTTTGAGCAAGGTTTAATGATCAAACACCAACCATCGAAATGCAAACAAGGGTGTTGGGGTCTTTTTCCGTCGGAAGGCTCGTCTGAGCTTGTTGATTCTTGGACCGCCATAGAGTGGTGAATCAAGCATTCATTGCCCCTTTTTCCGAGTTAGTGAGGACTAGACCCAAAATATCCTGAGAGAGAAGCAAGTCCCAGGGGAGTACTCTGTTCTTCTTCCAGCGGCTGCGTGTTTGGTGCCGATGTTTCTGCAGCTTGACGAAGAGTTGAAGATGACTTGCTGATGTTTCTGGTAGCTTGACGAAGAGTTGAAGATGACTTGCTGATGTTTCCGGTAGCTTGACGAAGAGTTGAAGATGACTTGCTGATGTTAATCTGAGATTATATGAGCTTGGCATGAGAGCTTAGAGCATCCGCAATGGGCTCCCTAAACCACCTCCTTAGACAAATTTTAGGGAGGAATTGTAAAAATGCAACTCCAACCATGCTCCATATCCACCTCCTAAAATAGGGAGTCCTCTAGGAGCTCCTAAATCTGAGGAGAGAGAAAGTACTCCTAGTGGCTCACTATAATTTAATGCTGCCTTATTTAATAAGCATTTCAAACATTTATTTAATGCTAACTATTTTTTTTTTTTTTTTTAATAGAGATGGACCAATCAAAAAAGAGTTATAGCATTTATGACTCTCCAAATTAGGGAGTATGGTTGGAGTTGAAATTTTTTAGAGAGCTCCTAAAATAGCTTTCTTATATTTTTAGCTAAATTTTAGCTAAGAAATAGAGAGCATCATTGCGGATGCTCTTAGAGTGTGGGAGCTAAAGACCCACAAGTTTAGCAAATGAGAATGCATGTGCTTGACTTGGTGTTGGATAGACCTGACAATATTACACACGACACAAATTCGCACGAAATTATCAGTATTTAGGTTGAGCTTAATGGGTCGGGTTGAAAACGGGTGAACCCGTTAGCCACCCGTTAAGCTAACGGGTCATGTCGGGTCCACCCGTTAAGGAGGGTAATTTTGTAAATTTCCAAAATATTTTTTTTAAAAAACATATCTTAATTCCTAACACCAAACATATGCTTTTTTTTTCTGCTGCACTTTTTATCTCTCCATCTTTCCCACTCTATTTTTTAATATTATTTTTCCTTCAACCCATTCTCTCTCCATGACTCTTCACTTTTTTTTCTTCTTCTTTCCCCTTCTCTCCATCTCTCTCCGTGACTCTTCACTTTTTTTCTTCTTCTTTCCCCTTCTCTCCATCTCTCTCTTTTCTTCTTCTTCTTTCCCCTTCTCTCCAGCTCTCTCTTTTTTCACTTTCTTCTTATTCTTTATGTCATTCTCTATCTCTCCTTTTTTTTTAATAAAAAAAAATTTCTCTTCTTCTCTCCACTCAACAGACTCAGCCCAGCCAAGAGAAGATTGTTGTGAAATGGAGACCTTCATCACCTGAGATTTTAGATTTCTTCATGTACTTCCCCATCTCTCTTTATTCCTCTGTTTTTGCTGTTGTTGTTGGGTTTTAAGGTTGGATTGAATGAGAGTGACTGTGAAAGTGGTTACCCAAGAGAGAGAGAGATATATGGAGGGACTAATTTTGTAAGATACGTTGAGACTGAAACAAAGAGGGAAGAAAAGTTAGGGCTGGGGTTTGGGGGAAGAAGAGTTAGCGTTGGGCATTTTTTATTTATTTATTTATTTGCTGTTTATTCTTAACGGGTCGTACGGATTATTCGCGAATTGTAACGGGTCGTGTTTGGGTTTGATATTTTTCACCCGTTAAGTTAACGGGTCGTGTCGTGTTCAACCCGTTACCTTAATGGGTTAACACAAACACGACCCGAACCTGTTAAAATGACCCGTTTGCCAAGTCTAGTGTTGGATATGCTTGAATTTGAGTGTTGATAATTTGTTGTTTGTGGCTATGGCTACGGGGATTTAAGAGTTCCAAGAGAAGGAGGATGAGAGGAAAATCTTAAGGTTTGAAGGCTATGGTGTTTATAGCTTGGAAGGAAGGAAAAGCTTGGAGTTATGCTTGGTGAGGCTTTATAGGAAAGACTGAGGATTTCAAGGGTGAGAAAGTAGGAAACATGATTGTGATTGTTGAGGAATGGCTGGGATGGCCGCTGGAATGCTTGCAGCGGTCGAAGGGAGGAAGGAAAGTGGTTTGACGGTTGCCGGGGTGCTTGAGCAACCAAGAGATGTTGGTCGATGACTGCTGGGATGCTTGCAGCAGCCAAAGGATGGAGGTTGATGGTTGGGATGTCCGCTGAAATGCTTGCAGCAGCTGAATGGAGGAAGGAAGATGAGTTCTCATGGTTGTTGGGAGGCTTGTAGCAACTAAGAGATGGTTGATTTTGCCTAGCAAATGCCTCCCAATTTATAGAGGGTGAGGGTTTTCCTTTATTTCTAATAGGTAAAGGGATGTGTTGGAGCTAGTCTATTTTCAATGGGTAAAAGGGAGCATTGGGTCATTCTTATTTTCAACATGTAAAGCTAAACATTGGAAAATGACTATTTCTTATGGGTAAAAGGAAGTGTCGGAATTGGCTTGTTTTCAGTGGGTAATTGAGAGTGCTGGAAAATGCTAGTTTTCAATGGGTAAAGCTAAACATTTGGAAAATGACTATTTCCTATGGGTAAAAGAAAGTGCTTGAAAATATCTCATTTGCTCACTCACATTGGAGAATTCCAAGTAATGAGCTTGGACTTTGGTGCTCCCAAGTAGCTAGCCCAAAGTCTTCATTATCCAAGAGCTTCCGTGGGCCTTGTGGACCTCCGTAACCTTCCACACCACAATCCCTTGTGCAAGCCCCGTAAACCACATGACTTGGGTTCATGTAAGCTTGGTAGGTGATTGACATATGAAAAATGTATTATTGGCTTGGCATGACATGCACACTATTTCTATATTTATTTAATAAATTAATTCCCAAAATACAGATTGGATTAACGCATGACCAACATTATATGTTATATTGGGCTTTAAATGTCTTTGGGCTTCCCATGACTTTTTTGGACCTCAACAAAGAGTAGCTTAAAAAAAGGGTTCTTTGAACTTATAAAAGGCGTCAAGTTCAACTCATAAATAGCATCAAAATAATAGACTTTCGTAAATAGCATGATATCACCTAATCCATATATTTTAATAATAATCCATATAGATTTCTAAATTTTCAAAATTAATGTTTAAACAAACTTTTTCCGAATTTTTTTTAAGGTGCACACTACTATTTCTGTCAAACAGAGCAAAGAGGATAATTAGGTACCATACTTTCTTTTGCCAAATTTTTATGAACGGTTTAAAGAAAATGAAATGGTGAGTGAACGTAACATCACCCTTCTTATAAACATTTTCTGTTTAATTTGTGAGAGATATTGTGCGGTCCATACCACCAGGACAATATTGTTTCATTGAGATACAAACATTAATTCTATAAATTTAGAAATCTATATGGAAAAGAAAGAAGTTATTATTTGTATCTTTACTGGCTAATTTGTTATTGTGATCAATTTGTAGGGATTTCAACATAGAGTGGGCTAAATTTACCTAACGTACAAACCTACTAAAAAGATAGAAAACTCAACGGTATAAGTGAATCATTTATAACAAAAAAATACACCTAGTTATGAGTGAAACATTCACTTCTAAACAAAAAACTTCATTACCAATGAGTGTTAAGAAGGTTTTTTTTTTTTGGATAAGCCCAATGCATGTTCAACCTAGATTTGAGCTTAGGCATCCATAATGCCAAAAGGAGGGAAAAAAAAAATATTTTTACTTGAGTGGGTTGTTCAGTAGAAGAGAGAGAATAGGTTAGAAAAGGGTATAGTTGAGTTTTTATTTCGAACCAAAATAAATGTCATTAGGAAAATTGAGGAAAGTTTGAAAACTATAATATCAACCAGCTGAACTTTTAAGGAAAAAAAGTCCAAGCCCGATATTGGATCGATTATCTTACTTCTTATTTTTCCTACTTTTCAATTGAACCGAAAAACTAAGAATAAAAGGGATTGACATGCAGGTTTTTTTTATAATGACAGACAGTTTTTTAATGACAGGTAAGTGATTTTTTTGGGATGACATGCAGGGTTTTAGACATTTATTTAGACATTTGGACAAGAACAAGTGTTTAGAAGACCAATCAGATAAAAGCAGAGATCCCACATAGTTAACCCTATTGTTGCTTTAGCTTCCCTCCCTCTGCATCTGTCAAACTTCATTCCTACCAATAAGATAAAAGCAGAGATCCCACATAGTTAACTATTATAAACAAGATGGATTATGATGGATGCCCACCATACATCATTCATATTACTCCTTACCACTATGAGGTTATTATAAGTAAGTTGAATACCCATCATCTATGTATTAAATCCTTTCTCTACAATTGTGCTCACTATAATGTAATCCACCATTATAGTATATTGTAAAGTATGCTTTTCATTGCCTATAAATACAAGGCATTAATGAAGTGAAGAGAAGGAATTCCTACAAGTATCATAAGTTTGATATCATTCTCTCTCAATTTCTTTTAAATCTTACTAGTTTCACAATACGTTATCAGCACGAATTGCTCATCAACCAAAGTTCTTGGAAAAATTCAATCCAGAAATATGAAAAGTTCCAATGCTTTGAGCTATTCCAAAAGATGTGATGGAGATGTATGTCTAGTAGACAGTGCAACAATGCATACGATTCTTCAAGATAAGAAATATTTCACGCACTTAAAAATAGCTAAAGCCAATGTAAATACCATTTCGGGTACTTCCAAGTTAATTGAAGGCTCCGGGAGAGCCACAATAATACTCCCTGGGGGAACAAATATTTATATAGAAAGTGCTTTGTATTCAGTCAAATCCAGAAGAAATCTACCTGAGTTTTAAAGATCTTCGTCTTAATGGATTTCATATTGAAACCATGAATGAGGGGAACAAAGAATATCTTTACATCACTTATATTAACTCATGCCAGAAGCATGTAGTGGAAAAACTTCCAGCTTTCTCATCAGGATTATATTATACTACCATAAGTGCAGTAGAATCAAATTATATAAACCAGAAGTTTAATAACCAGAAACTATTCATGCTCTGGCATGATAGACTTGGTCATCTAGGGACAACAATGATGCGTCGGATAATTGGAAATACATTTGGTCACCCATTGAAGGACCAGAAGATTCTTCCAGAGAGTGATTGCCCATGTGTGGCTTGTTCACAAGGAAAGTTGGTTATTAAACCATCAATGGTAAAAGTTGTTGGTGAATCTCCCATGTTTTTACATCGGATTCAAGGAGATATTTGTGGACCTATTCACCCACCATGTGGACCTTTTCGTTATTTTATGGTATTAATAGATGCATCTTCCAAATGGTCACATGTTTGCTTACTTTCTACAAGGTCCAATGCTTTTGCAAAACTACTTGCTCAAATAATTAAATTAAGGGCACATTTTCCTGATTATCCTATTAAAACTATTCGTCTTGATAATGCTGGTGAATTTACATCTCAAGCATTTGATGATTATTGCATGTCAATTGGTATTAATGTTGAACACCCTGTTGCACACACTCATACTCAAAATGGTTTAGCAGAAAATTTTATCAAACGCCTTCAAATGATTGCTAGACCCCTAATTTTTAGATCACAATTACCCACTTCAATCTGGGGACATGCTATATTACATGCTGCATCTTTAGTTCGCATTCGTCCAAGCTCTATTCATCAATACTCTCCATTGCAACTTGTTTTTGGACAACAACCTAACATTTCTCATTTAAAGATTTTTGGTTGTGCTGTTTATGTCCCAATTTCTCCACCACAACGAACTAAAATGGGTCACCAACGACGTCTTGGCATTTATATTGGATTTGATTCTCCATCCATCATTAGATATATTGAACCCTCAACGGGTGACATGTTCTTGGCACGATTTGCAGACTGCCACTTTAATGAGACAATTTTCCCGCCGTTAGGGGGAGGAAAACTACCGATTCCAGAAGAACGGCGTGAAATTACATGGAATGTACCATCACTATCTCATCTTGATCCACATACAAATCAAAGTGAACATGAAGTTCAAAGGATCATTCATTTGCAAAACATTGCAAATCAATTACCAGACGCATTTACCTCGATACAAAGAAAGTGATAAAGTCTTATATACCGGCCGTAAATACTCCCGCAAGGATTAATATCCCTGAAGGACAACATGATAATACATCAAAGGCACGCCTGAAGCGTGGGCGTCCTGTGGGTGCTAAAGATAAAATTCCCCGAAAGAAAAAGACACTAGTGCATATTCCAGAAGAACAGAAAACCATAAAACAAATGAGTGCTCCCGAAGAGACATTAACTGATCAATTTAAAGTTGATAAAAACACAGCCCCTGTAGCGGCATATGCACCCGAAGATATACATGATGAGATTAGTTTAAATTACATGAGTACCGGAGAAAGCTGGAATAGAAAGGAAGTGATTATAGATAATATATTTGCTTACAAAGTTGCAATAGATATTGCAAAAGACAATGAGGATCCTGAACCAAAAACGGTTGAAGAATGTCGACATAGAAAAGATTGGCCAAAATGGAAAGATGCTATACAAGCAGAGTTAGATTCATTGGAAAACCGTAAAGTATTTGGACCAGGAGTCCGAACACCTGAAGGCATAAAACCTGTTGGACACAAATGGGTGTTTGTACGGAAACGAAATGAGAAAAATGAAATTGTAAGATACAAAGCACGTCTTGTAGCACAAGGTTTCTCGCAGAAACCCGGGATTGATTATAATGAAACATATTCCCCCGTGATAGACGCAATTACATTGCGCTACTTGATTAGCCTGGTTGTCACAGGAAAGCTTGATATGCGACTTATGGATGTTGTTACAGCATATTTATACGGATCACTTGATACTGATATTTATATGACAATCCCCGAAGGTTTTAAAAATCCTGTAACAAATAATCCAAAGCAAAGTGGTTTGTATTCTATCAAATTACAACGGTCCTTGTATGGACTAAAGCAATCAGGGAGAATGTGGTACAACTACCTTAGCGAATACCTCTTACAAGAAGGGTATATAAACAATCCTATTTGTCCGTGTGTCTTTATCAAAAGAACGGAAAATTGATTTGCTATTATTGCAGTTTATGTGGATGATTTAAATCTTGTAGGGACCCCTGAAGAGCTTACAAAAACTGCTGCATATCTAACAAAAGAATTTGAGATGAAAAATCTTGGGAAGACTAAATTTTGCCTTGGCTTGCAAATAGAGCATTTGTCAAATGGAATATTTATCCATCAATCAACATATACAGAAAAATTGTTGAAACGATTTTACATGGAAAAAGCTCATCCATTGAGTAGCCCTATGGTTGTTCGATCACTTGATGTAAAGAAAGATATTTTTCGCCCAAAGGAAGATAATGAAGAGCTACTTGGTCCAGAGGTACCATACCTTAGTGCAATTGGAGCTTTAATGTATCTAGCAAATTGTACACGACCTGATATTGCTTTTTCAGGAAATCTGTTAGCAAGACATAGCTCTGCACCAACAAAAAGGCACTGGAAGGGTATCAAACATATATTGAGATACCTTCGTGGAACAACCGACATGGGTTTATATTATTCAGAGAAATCAAAACCACAAATAGTCGGTTATGCAGATGCTGGTTATCTTTTCTGATCCACATCAAGGCAAATCTCAAACTGGTTATGTATTCACTTGTGGTGGCGCTGCCATATCATGGAGATCCATAAAGCAGACTCTAGTCGCCACTTCTTCGAACCATTCTGAAATATTAGCACTACATGAAGCAAGTCGTGAATGCATATGGCTGAGGAATATGACTCAACATATACTAGAAACGTGTGGATTGTCTTCAAATAAAAATACTCCAACAACAATATATGAAGACAATGCAGCTTGTATTACACAAATCAAGAATGGTTACATCAAGGGTGACAGAACCAAGCACATTTCACCAAAGTTCTTCCACACCCATGAGCTTCAGAAAAGTGGAGAAATACATATCCAACAAATACAATCAAGCGACAACTTTGCAGATTTGTTCACTAAAGCATTACCAACTACAAGATTCAGAAAGATGGTTCACAATATTGGGATGCGTAAACTCGCAAATCTTTTGCCAGCATTAGGGGGAGCGTGTGAGTCATAAAGATATCCACACACTGTACTCTTTTTCCTTCGTCCAGGTTTTTATCCCACTGGGTTTTTCCTGGCAAGGTTTTAATGAGGCAGTGTCACACGTTCGTCTGTGTTATATGGAACATAACACAAAATTATATGTAACACATGATTATGTACTCTTTTTCCCTTCGACCAGTTTTTATCGCACTGGGTTTTGCTGGCAAGGTTTTTAATGAGGCATATTTCATGCATGGTGGACATCCAAGGGGGAGTATTATAAACAAGATGGATTATGATGGATGCCCACCATACATCATTCATATTACTCCTTACCACTATGAGGTTATTATAAGTAAGTTGAATACCCATCATCTATGTATTAAATCCTTTCTCTACAATTGTGCTCACTATAATGTAATCCACCATTATAGTATATTGTAAAGTATGCTTTTCATTGCCTATAAATACAAGGCATTAATGAAGTGAAGAGAAGGAATTCCTACAAGTATCATAAGTTTGATATCATTCTCTCTCAATTTCTTCTAAATCTTACTAGTTTCACAATATTAACCATATTATTGCTCCTGCTTCCTTCCCTCTGCATCTCTCAACTCCATTCCTGCCAATAGGATAAAAGCAGAGATCCCACTTAGTTAATCCTATTGTTTCAAATGTTGTTCTTCCTCAATTCTCTCATGGATCGGGTACAACGGTGTGCTCAACTTGTACCTGCAGTTCCGCCATGCAGACATGGAACCCAACTTAGACATCGTGGAAAAAAGAAACATCTTACTCGTGGTTGTGACCTTAGTCTCCCCTACTCTATATTCGGTGGGGATAAATCCTCCCGGGCTCCAACACTGTAAGTGCATTACCCTTGCTTGGAGCGTCAAAAATTACGGTTGTTCAACCCTAACTCTTTTGTCGGTATTATTTATTTCATTGGCGATGATGTTATATGGTATCAGGCTTATTATTTTGGTAGGTCGCAACCCTTTTGCACCATTGGTTTATCTTTTCCTAATGGGTGCTGCCATTCCATACTAGTTTACACTTGCAACATTCCTCCACCCACTGTTATGGTTTGCTTTCATAGTTGTGTGCTGGCTGTCTTCCTGCTATGCTCTCTTTCTTTTCGGCGATATGTTACTTGTTTATGCCACAATCAACCAAGCATATTCAGCACTAACCACACAGGAAAACCCTTAGAAGACAAGCGACAACATCTCCTTCTTAACTTACCGAAGGAAGGCCTCCCTTCCGAAGCGGTGAAAAAACCTGCCGAAACTCTCGACCACAGAACCTAGAGCTATGACATGTGTCACCTTCACAGTAGCTTGCACAAAGTCCCACATCGCCAGTGTTACTTCCTTCTTCTGTTGCCGAACCGTGACAAAGTCTCTCTCCTCGGTACCCTCAGGGAAGAGATCTTACATCCCTAACGGCAGCTTCGGATGGGGGTCCAGGTCAAACGGTGACAACACTGTCCCACCCATGACTCAACTCCATTCCTTCCAATAGGATAAAAGCAGAGATCCCACTTAGTTAATCCTATTATTTCAAATGTTGTTCTTCCTCAATTCTCTCATGGGTCGGGTACAACGGTGTGCTCAACTTGTACCTCCTTTCGCCATGCAGACATGGAACCCAACTTAGACATCGTGGAAAAAAGAAACATCTTACTCGTGGTCGTGACCTTAGTCTCCTCCACTCTATATTCGGTGGGGATCAATCCTCCCGTGCTCCAACACTGTAAGTGCATTACCTCTACTTGGAGCGTCAAAAATTGCGGTTGTTCAACCCTAACGTTTTGGTCGATATTATTTATTTCATTGGCGATGATGTTATCTGGTATCATGCTTATTATTCTGGTAGGTCGCAACCCTTTTGCACCATTGGTTTATCTTTTCCTAATGGGTGCTGCAATTCCATACTAGTTTACACTTGTAACATTCCTCCACCCACTGTTATGGTTTGCTTTCAAAGTTGTGTGCTGGCTGTCTTCCTGCTCTGCTCTTTTTTGTTCGGCGATATGTTACTTGTTTATGCCATAATCAACCAAGCATATTCAGCACTAACCACACAGGAAAACCCTTAGAAGACAAGCGACAACATCTCCTTCTTAACTTACCGAAGGAAGGCCTCCCTTCCGAAGCGGTGAAAAAATCTGCCGAAACTCTCGACCACAGAACCTAGAGCTATGACATGTGTCACCTTCACAGGAGCCTGCACAAAGTCCCACATCGCCAGTGTTACCTCCTTCTTCTGTTGCCGAACCGTGGCAAAGTCTCTGTCCTCGGTACCCTCAGGGAAGAGCTCTTACATCCCCAACGACAGCTTCGGTGGGGTCCAGGTAAAACGGTGACAACACTGTCCCACCCATGACTCAACTCCATTCCTTCCAATAGGATAAAAACAGAGATCCTACTTAGTTAATCCTATTATTTCAAATGTTGTTCTTCCTCAATTCTCTCATGGGTCGGGTACAACGGTGTGCTCAACTTGTACTGCAGTTCCGCCATGCAGACATGGAACCCAACTTAGACATCGTGGAAAAAAGAAACATCTTACTCGTGGTCGTGACCTTAGTCTCCCCCACTCTATATTCGGTGGGGATAAATCCTCCCGGGCTCCAACACTGTAAGTGCATTACCCCTGCTTGGAGTGTCAAAAATTGCGGTTGTTCGACCATGACTCTTTTGTCGGTATTATTTATTTCACTAGAGCTGATGTTATCTAGTATCATGCTTATTATTCTGGTAGGTCGCAACCCTTTTGCACCATTGGTTTATCTTTTCCTAATAGGTGCTGCCATTCCATACCTGGTTTACACTTGCAACATTCCTCCACCCACTGTTATGGTTTGCTTTCATAGTTGTGTGCGGCTGCCTTCCTGCTATGCCTTCTTTATGTTCCGGCGATATGTTACTTGTTTATGCCATAATCAACTAAGCGTATTTAGCACTAACCACACAGGCAAACCCTTAGAAGACAAGCGATAACATCTCCTTCTTAACTTACCGAAGGAAGGCCTCCCTTCCGAAGTGGTAAAAAACCTGCCGAAACTCTCGACCACAGAACCTAGAGCTATGACATGTGTCACATTCACAGTAGCTTGCACAAAGTCCCACATCGCCAGTGTTACCTCATTCTTCCCGTTGCCGAACTGCGGCAAAGTCTGTGTTCTCGGTACTCTCAGGAAAGGAAGAGGAATAGGAAGAAGTCAGCAAACTTACTGCTTTGAATCAACCCTGACTCTAGCAGAAGTGCTGACGTCACAATATTCTTCGCTGCACGCCTCTCCTCAGAAATTCGCACCTCTGACAAATTCTATCTCTTCCTCTTCTTCCTTTGACATATGATTGCACTTCACTGAGCCTACACAGAAAGAAAGATGTTAGTCTTCTAACATTCGACATATATACATACCGAAGCACATATAACCAAAAACCAACAACAAACACCTATGGTATGAAAGTGAGCAGGTACGTGTCCTGGCCGCCCTCCCTGGCCAACATTCCCAATCTCCAAAGGCAAAAAATCATTCGATTCCGCCACGTCTTCTGAGACGTTGGTGGCTGTCCAATGAAGTACCCCATTTCCTTCGCTTTTCTACAATTCACTTGCACCCAGCCAAAGTTACCATGTTACCTGGATAGAGAGTATAGGCGCATGAACTACTCAAAAGACAGCTCCCCTCGCTTGGCCAACCACCATGCTATGTACACCCCATGCAAGATAATCCAAAAATTGGGGTTGTCCTGCCCCAACGCGTAACCTAGCCTTGCTAGCATCATCTGCACCCAAGGGTGCAAGGGCAACCTCAAACCATTCTTGTAGATAGCTGAGAACACCATCACACACCCCTCGGGTGAATACCTAACAGCTTCTGGGCGTTGGTAGCATCAACCCCACACAATCTGGAATCTGATAATCAACCTTCAGCTGCGCCAACTCATTGATGCTCAACTTGTTCCCCTTCGGTAAAGGAACCCCGTTGGCACACTCACACCGCAGAAGCCGCCACTCCTGTCCCAGACCCTGAAGCTTCCCCCCGCCCACTTGAACTCGTCTCTAATGCCTGAGTTATACCCAAGATCCGGTTGGCAACAGCCTCTAGGGCGGCATAATTTTTCTGCATCTCTCGATACGCTTTCTCCCTAGAGCTCACATATTGCTCTTTTTCCCTGACCTACCCTTCTCTACTATCACCCCTTCCACTAAGCCTTCAGACTCATTACTCTCATCACCACTATCAATGTCTTCCCCACTGAAGGCATGGTGACTGGGTGGACTCTGGCTCTCTCTCTCTCTCTCAGAATTATCAGACATCTACAAAAATAAAAATATACAAAAACTAAGGCGCATGCGAAGATTGAAAGCAAGTCCCTAAACATGTTCTACAATGTTCATGCAAATTCATCCCAGTTCCTCTACATTCTTCAAATATTCATACAAAACTCAACATATACATGCACTTTGATCTAAAATAAAAGAGAAAAGGAGGCAGTACCTTGCTATCACCGCTGTGTACTACCGTTGGAAATCGCCGCACCGCAGAAACTTTCGCTGGAAATCGCCTAGCTCCTCATCTCAAATTTTCAAAATTTTTGCAAGTGCTTTCCCTTCTTCACCTCCTCCTCCTTCTATACATATAAAAAACACATCGGAAAGCAAACTGTCACAATTAATACCCAACTAAGCGATGCCTCGTTCCCAACAAAACCGTTTCAACTCCCTGACACGTGTCATCCCTACCGTTCGGCACCCACCCCATGCCGAACGTGCAAGGGACTCAAGCGAGACATGCCGCTGTTTACCGCGCAAATCTCACGGCCTGGAGTTTCGGGCCGAGGGGATATGCGTTGACACGCGGCTTCCTGCTTTTGGGTGCGGTGCGGTGCGGCGTTGTGCGTGGGCGTGCCAGCACGGTCTCCGTGCGTCGAGATGTTGATGTGGATGGAAGTGGTTAAGTGGTGCGCCTGTTTGGACTTGTCTTCTAATCAAACGATTGTAGCCGAGAGATGAACTAATCTCGGCTGCGAGGTTTTACGGCTTGAGCTACAAGGCTGTTTAGTGGTGGTGTTGGTGGTGGGTTTCGGGCGGTGCTCCGCGCGCGCTGCTCAGTGAGCGACGGTCGTATGATATATGGGGTGAATGAGCGAATAACAAAGGTGGTGCTCCGGAGCCTTGAAAATCAAGGGTCGTATGATATATTGATGAATGGATTTTCCTTACAATCTAACACTACTCCTAGGAAAGCAAGTAAAGATATTGAAAGTGCATTACAGGAAAATATAAGTTGCTCTGTGGGAGGCTTTGGTTTGGTGTTTGAACCCTTTGAACGTAGTCTTGAGCCTTGTATTTATAAGAAGAGTTCCCGAAGGGGTAATCGAGGCTGAAATCCTGCATAGTGGAGTCTGATTAGGGCTCGTGGGTTCTACCCTTCTGGCCGTGGGGACGCATTTATGGCTCTGATAGTTAGTCACCCAATCTCTCAAGCTGTAAGAATTCTTGTGAGAATGTCTGCGTATAATCATTCTGATTCCTATCACCAAATCATGACTCCAGTCACTTCCCACCTTCCCTCGTGCATTAAATTCTTATTTGTGGCCAGTGGGTTTGCTGCAATAAACAGAGGCATTACTTCATTAAATGAAGCATGGGGCCCTGCTATCACGTGATGATGTGACCTTTAATACCTTTGGCCGTGATTCTGTTCGGTCAAGGCCTCGACCTATAATCTAAGCCGAGATGATCATGCCTTAGCAATTTTCTTTTGCTTTTAGGAAGGCCAAACATCTTGGCAAAACACTGCGTTTTAGTCCTTTGGGCGAATGCCAGGGCTGAGGAAAAGGGGCTCCTTCCGTTAGTTCAAGGCCGTGATTTATTAGGCACAAACAGCCGCTGATGTCATCCCTACCGTTCGGCAACCCCCCGTGCCAAACGTGCAAGGGCCTCCCTACCGTTAGGCACCCACCTCGTGCCGAACGTGCAATGGACTCAAGCGAGACACACCGCTGACGTCATCCATACCGTTCGGCACCCCTCATGCCGAACGTTCAAGGGACTCACGCGAGGCACCCCGCTGACATCATCCTTACCGTTCGGCACCCCCCGTGCCGAATGTACAGGGGACTCACGTGAGACAAGCCGCTGACGTCATCCCTCCTGTTCGGCAACCACCCCGTGCCGAACGTGCAAGGGACTCAAGCGAGACACGCCGCTCGACGTCATCCCTACCGTTCTGCACCCCCTATGCCGAACGTACAAGGAACTTACGCGAGACACGTCGATGAGGTCATCCCTACCGTGCAGCACCCCCCTGTGCCGAACGTACAAGGGACTTACGCAAGACACGCCGCTGACGTCATCCCTCCTGTTCGGCACCCCCCATGCCGAACGTGCAAAGGCCTCACGCGAGACACGCCACTAACGTCATTCCTACCGTTCGGCACCCCTCTGCCAAACGTGCAAGGGACTCACGTGACATGACATCATGTTGACGTCATCCCTATCGTTCGGAACCCTTTGCCGACCGTGCCAGGGCCTCACGTGACATAACGCTTGGACGTCGCTCCTATCGTTCTGCACCCTATGTGCCGAACATGCATACTAGACCCTCGACTATGACTTCCTTCGGAGGCAGTGCCCTCCTTCGGCACCCCTACCGCTGAAACTACATATGGCCAAAAAAAAAAAAAATACATATATATATATATATATATATATATCCCCACTGCAACCTAAGTGCCTTCTCGCTTCCGAACTTAGGAGACTCAGGGGGACCCCCCATGGCACCCACCATGCCAATACGTTCGGTCTAATTCTGTGACATTTTTACAAGTTCCCAACCCAAAAGCCACTCCTCAATTGGCAACTTGGGGAAGTACCTGTTTATGCCATAATCAACCAAGCGTATTCAGCGCTAACCACACAGACAAACCCTTAGAAGACAAGCGACATCATCTCCTTCTTAACTTCCTGAAGGAAGACCTCCTTTCTGAAGCGGTAAAACACCTGCCGAAGCTCTCGACCATAGAACCTAGAGTTATGACATGTGTCACCTCCACAACAGCTTGCACAAAGTCCCACATCGGAACTTTGTGCGAAACTTCCATTTTCACTTCTCTATAAATAGGGAATAGTTCCCGAGCAAAATGGGTAACTATTTTCTCACATTTACTGTTACTATGCCAAAATTACCATAAATAGCTGATTTAAGCATCGGAGAGCCTTCGCAGGCACCACATCGGAGAGCCCTTAGTGTGGTTTTTTAAGAAAAAAAAAATATAACTTATATATTTAACTTATTTTCAATATTAGCCAAGTCAGTGACGGTGTACAGATTACCTTATTTCCATTTTCAACATTTAAGTAAATGGAGTAATATAAAATTACTTAAGTTTACGATGTAAATAAGGAAGTACCCCCCATTTGGATTCAAATAAAAATACTAGAAAATCAAATTCCCACCAAATCAAAATATGAAAAATCGATTTTAGTTCAAAATACGATTTAGGCTTAAGTCAATATATACTTCATACTAAAATCCCATAAAATCAAGTTTTCTTATTTGATGTGTGAGAAATAAAAGCCGCCAAAAATTATCTTGAGAAAATGATTATTCCGAAAACCCATTTTTCATACTTAGTCAATATTTTTACATTAAACAATTTTTCATGTATGATATGAATGCATGAAGGAACTAAGGTCAATCTAGGTATAAAACCTTAGATGTTCAATCTACTATGGTGTTAAACCCTATTTGGTTTATGTTAAAACTTATTTAAAATTAGTTATATGGAGCTATGAACTAGCATGGTTTATATGATTTAATGTTTACTTTTATTTCTAGAAAGACTATAGAAATTGTAAGTACCAAAAAAATAATAATTAAATTTTAAGCTAATAACTTTAGCTAGCTCACCCGTTGAAAAATTCCTGGTTTCGCCCTTGACTTCTTCTTCCCATTGTCTTCTGCAGGTTCCTCAATTACCGAAGGTCTTAACATTCTTCCCTACTGAAGACCCTACACTTCCCTATCTAAGTTGACCTCCCAAAAAGAGCATCAACATTACTGGTGCTGATGCTGGTGGAGGAGAGATCGTGTGAAGACAGACAGAAGGTTAAATAATGACTCAAAAAAAAATGTTTATATTGTCAAAAGTTGTCCTTTCGATTAAATTTCTGGTTCTGCGACTGTTTGTTACTATATTTAAATATAATTATGTGCACGTGAGATTTTGGTACTTTGATATTTATGTGCATATGAGAATTGGGTACTTTGGCAATTCTGTGCGAGCCTCTTTCTCGTCTTCACAATATGGGAATCAAAAGAATCAATTGGATCATGCTAAACAACATGTTTCGTCACATATTTCTTAGAAAAATTTGTAATGAAATAAAATACCCATGGAATGGGACCCTTTTAGCTCATATTTCTTAGAAAAATAAACATAAAAACTTTGTATCTGAATGAATGGGTTCATTCATTAACCCATAAATCAGTAATTTTGGTGATTGCATTGCATGGCAGTTACCAATTATAATTGCAATTATATGAAATTCCTTTAATAGCTTCTCAACGTTTTTTAACCCCTCCCCTGGAGTAATTAACCATGCACAGTAAAGTCAAATATTTTCGTGGCAATTCTTCTCAATCCGAAGACATGGCATATTTTAAGTAAATAATTAAGATTATAAGAATTTTTTATGCCTATATAGTATATGATTTAAATATAGGAATCTTTTTTTTTTTGGACGAAAAATATAGGAATCCATTTGAAGATTTTTTAACAACTTAAAAAGTGAGTCCATTGCATTTTGGCTGTAAGTTGCAATGGGGCTCAAAAGCCCATTAAGAAAATTTGAACTGTCTTTACTTAGAGCATCACTAATGGGAAGGTGTAAAAGGGGATGACAGACTCTTTTACATCTCGTGTTGTCGAAAATGGCTGCAATGGAGGGATGCAAAGAGATGTAAAAGTAGAACATCGCCGGGAAATGTAAATAAAATGCTACATTTGCACCTATTTTTACATCTCCATATGCGGGACCCACTAGTGCAAAAGGAGGAGAGAGAGGGTTGTTTCTTATTTGGCACGGGTTGAGAGGCGGCAAACCATATCCACGTAAGCAACACTCTTAAATATCAATTTATGATTTTTTATTTAAATAAAAAAGGCTCCATGTAATTGACAGAGTCACTATAAAAAGACCGACCCATGCCAAGGAAACTTCATGTAAGTTGAGATTGAATGCTAGTGGGGAGGCATACGTGTATATACCGTAAAGATTGTTCCTTGGATTGGAAGACTCCGAGCAAAGTGAGTCATTGGCTGATTTCCAAGAGAAAAGTCGTATTCTTGTGTGCACATAACTAGACCTGGCAAACGGGTCGTTTTAGCAGGTTTCGGGGTCGTTAAGGGTCAATTCGTTTTCTTAACGGGTTGATACGAACACGACCCGTTAAGCTAACGGGTTAGAAATACTAGATCCAAACACGACCCGCATAAATTCGCGAATAACACGACACGACCCGTTATGGCTAATGGGTCATTTTTCACCCGCTTCACCCGCTTAACCCGTTTCATACAGGTAGTCTTCCCGGAGCCATCATACAGATAGTCTTAAACCTGGAGACATTAAACAATTAGTACTCTGGAGCTCGGATTCTAGAGACAGGGAAGCAGGGAACGAAATGATGGCAACATTGGGAAACCTCTAGCAGACCATACTAATTCAATTATGGCCACTTATTTTCTTCACTAGAAAGCGATTTGTTCAGTTTCTGATGAAAGATATTTGAAATTCGAGTCAGACTAGGCTATAATGCAGCTCCACTTGCTAATTTTGCTTAAAAAATTTAATAGAACTTGGGATTTCAACTCCACAGGAGCTTGGGACCAACTCTTAACAATTATTCCATTCTTTTCCCCCAAAGTGGACATACAAAAGAAGAACCTTGTGATTGAAGGGAATGCAGAGACAACAGAAAAAGAATGTGTGAAATGAAAACTTACTCTCAAACCCATGGAAGTTGCACCTGGAATAACTTCACTCCCAAAATCATTTGCTCCAGGAAACTTGTCCCGAAGTAGATCTAACATCACATTTTTGCTCACAACCTTATGAAATTGCAGATTCATACCTTTTCGTTGCAGAAGAGGAAAGATAGTTGATCTTGATGGTTTAGTTTGGTATGGATGTAGAGAGAAAGAGAGAGTTTTGTTTCTCTTAAAACAAAGACAGAGAGAGAGAGAGAGAGAGTGGCGGCTGAGGAGGACAACGAAGTGAAGATGGAATAACAGAAGCATCAATTGAAGCTAGGTTATTTTACAACCAAAATTACAAAAATACCCTTGCTCTTAACGGGTTAACGGGTGATTCGCGAAAAACATTGACACGACCCGTTAGCTTAACGGGTTACTACGGGGTCCACCCGTTTTCAACCCGACCCATTAAGCTCAATCCAAATACTGTTATTTTCGTGCGAATTCGTGTCGTGTTAACGGGTCGTGTCCAATATTGCCGGGTCTACACATAACAAATGCTGCTGCACGTGTGACGTGGCATTGACATTCCAAATGTATCACCTGTTATCCAGGTGCGTCTTAGGTTTTTTAATATATAATTAGATTGAAGACCAACAAGCTTCACCTTGATAATCCGTTTGCAGCGTTTCATTAAACTAAAATTGGATTTGGAATTTGGCAACAACATGATATTCAATTCACCAGCACAAATGCATGCAATGTGAAGCACGCATATTATATAGACATCACACCCAAATTGAAAAGGCTCATCTCAGCCGAAATGTGAAGCCCTAGCCGCCTCCCCTTTCGCAACCCTCCCCCAAACCCATCGCCACCACCCCCCCTCTTGGCAGCCCTCCCTCCCACATCTACTACAGTCTCTCTTCTCCCCTAAACGCAGGACCAGAGTCTGACACCTACAAAGTTGTCAAACAAAGTAGGGTAAATATTTGGTTATGCTCAGATTCGCTCATATTTTTTTTTCTTCTCCAATATGGAGGTATTTATATAAGTACAACCCTAAATAAAATAAGAAATAAATCTAAATTACAATAAAAAATAAATCTAAATTACAATAGGAAATAAATCTTAATTATAATTGAACTAGACAAATAGGTAAGTAACTAAAATCCTAACATAGTAAGGACTCGCCAACACTCCCCCTAAAGTTGGGCAAAAATATTTCACACGCCCAACTTAAGAAGCGAGTCACAGAACACCATACTTGAGTGGCACCAATTGTAGAGAAGGTCTTTTCGTCAACCACAAGTGAAACAAGTGACAAACTAAAGCAAAGTTCGCAGTGGAAACACAAGAGCAAACCCTAAAAAATAAGGCACATAGCATAACACAGAAACCCTGTGAGCACGGCAGGAGGGTAAGGCAGAACACAGAAACTCTGTGAGCACGGCAATGAATAGGCAGAAACACAGAAAACCCTGTGAGTACGGCAATAGATAAGGCAGAACACAGAAACCCTGTGAACACGGAAAAAGCAAAGGCAACCAAACCCTAAAAATAGGGTAAGGCAAGGCATGGCAAGGCAAAGCCAAACCCTAACAAATAGGGTAAGGCAAGGCAAAGAAAGTCAAGAGCAAAGGCAAGGTTAACGGGCATGACCACAGCGGAAACACACCAGCAAAGGCATGAGCAACAATACTAGCACAAACAAGAGCAACAAGGCAGAGACATAACAAGCATCATCAACAGCAATACAAGGCATTGGCACCAACAACAGCAGAGACAACTTCTCTTCACTCCCCCTCAAACAAAGTAGTGTCTAGGGTTAGGGTAGAGACATATCAAAACACAGCAACATCATCGGCAATGACCATAGCAACAGAAAGCGAAGCAAACAAAGGCAATATCAACGGCAACAATAACGGTAACGGTAACATCAATTGCAGTAGTAGAGGCAACGACAACAGCAACAGTTCTTCCATATCAACTTTAGCTAATTCACGCAGACAACTTCTCTTCACTCCTCCTCTCCTCACTCCTCCTCTCCCCTTGAAGAGAAGAGGTCGTCGGAGTCAAGAAATAAGCAACATCTTCATGGGAATATGTCAAGCTAATGGGGATACGTCAATAAACATATCTTTTTCACTCCCACTCCCCCCTTGAAGAGGAGGGGAGGAGAGCACTTAAATTGCAAGGAAAACGCAAACACAGGTCACAAGAAAACCTAGGCTCTTATACCATGTCAAACAAAGTAGGGTAAATATTTGGTTATGCTCAGATTCGCTCATATTTTTTTTCTTCTCTAATATGGAGGTATTTATATAAGTACAACCCTAAATAAAATAAGAAATAAATCTAAATTACAATAGGAAATAAATCTGAATTATAATTGAACTAGACAAATAGGTAAGTAACTAAAATCCTAACATACTAAGGACTCGCCAACAGTCACCCTCCTCCCCACCTCCTTTTCACAATCCACTCACAGACCCAAGAAAATCCCTTCCCTTCCCCACCGCCACTCCCATCTCAGCAGCCCACACTCACATATCCATCCCCACTGACACCCTGCATTGCTGACACACTTCGACGTATTTACCCAGCAACGCCTTGCGATGCCGAGACTCCGTGACGCCGACTCATCTTATTGGTGTAGCAATTGACCCTTGAGTTCTTTGTGGGGCATCCTCAAGCATTTTCTGGATCAAGTGATGATCAATTCCTACTTTTTTGTGGCCCTCTGTGGCTTGATGTGGCTTTTATGGCTTGGATGTGAGCTCAATCTTTTTGGGTTGGCTTCTATTGACTCTTCCGAAGGGTCCTTATTAGGGGTGGGCATGGTCTGATTTGGTTTCGGTTCTCATCTCAAATTGGAATTGAAACCAGGACTATTTAACCGGTCTGGTTTGGTTCAAGTGAATTTTTTTAAAAAAATCGGCCGGTTCAGTTTTGACTTATTCTTGATTTTGAATCGGTTTATTTATTATTTATTTATTTTTAAAAAATACAAATGAGAATAAATAAGTTATTTTTTGGGCTTGAAAATTAACAAATGATCAAATTCATACAAAGAGAAATGTTTTGAAGTTGAACTTAGGAAAAATATTAATTAAAAAAATTTAAAATATAGCATTGGATTTAATAAATTTGTATTTAAAAAAAACTGTCTAATCCGATTCGGTCTATTTTTGGTGCAATGTGAAACCGAAATTAGAACCGATTGAAACTGGTTCGGCCTAGTTTGTTGAATTTTTTGGTCAACCGATTTTTTTTTTCTTTCTATTTTTTAAAAATCTGGTCCGGTTAAATGTTCCATTTTTTGGTCCTGATGCCCACCCCTAGTCCTTATGTGCTCCATTAAAAATGGAGGAAAATGGTGTTAATAAGGATGAGCTTACAGGTCGTGGTGGCTGGCCTTCAACAGCCACACGGGTCCATGATACAATTATCCTAGAATTGTCATGGTCTCGGCATTTCCATGACAATTCTCTATCTTATGGTGCTTATATGCTCAATATGCCCCTTTATGTTTTGCCTCTGTCTACTTGGCGGTGGCTTCGGCTGTTTTGGTTTTATGTTTGTATTTTTACTTTTCATTGGTATGCTTTTTCTCCACCGATCTCATGTAGCTTTGTCTCGGCGTCTAGTCTTCACCACCATGTCATGCTCCTCTACTCTTCTATTGCCTTTCATTTGTGATACTAATGTAGTTGATGATGCGTTTAAAGTGCATCCAACACTTATTTATGGGATTATGGTAGCGCTTTTTGTACCTGTGATGGCATATCCATCACCATTTTCCTTTGGTACCTTTGACTACGGTTTCTTCTACGATGGGTTTAGTCTTGCGTTTGGGACATTGCTGATTGGTTATCGGTGGTGCGGCATTTCCGAATTCCTTGTTTTATGTTATCTTATGTATTTTGTTTGTTTAGTTTTGAAATGGTCTGGGTGAGAAGCTTGGTTCTAGCCTTGGTTTTGAGGTCTAGTTGCCTCTACCCAGCTTTTGTGACTTGCTTTGTAATTTGTTTTTTTTGGGTTTGTTTAATGAGATTAGATTTCGACCAAAAAAAAAACATTATAGACATCACCAAATGCCTAGCATATATATAGTGTGGGGGTCTGTTTATTTCGGCATCTCTAGGTGGACTTGGGCCGTTGTAAAGAGAGTGATGTTGCCCCTTCGCCTGGGTTCAAGGACTAGGCCCCAAAATACCCCGAAAGAATGCCGATTCTTAGGGAATATCCTGGTCATCTTTAATGGCTCCTTGTAGGTTTTGATGTATAACAGGTACCTGGAATGATTTGCTTGATTATGTTGTATTGGAAGTGCTTTTCTTGAAGTGGAATATGTGTTGTAGGTAGTGAAATAGTGTTGGAGAAGATGCTAAAGAAGATGAAGTTCCTGGTAGCTATGATGGCATACGACAACTGATGGAAGGCATACGATAACTAGTGGAAGGCATACGACACCTGATGGAAGGCATACAGGAGCTGATGGAAGGCATACGGCAACTGATACTTTGATGTTGTACACATATCATATAGGCTTGGCATGAAAGTGTGTTTCAGTGAATTAATATGGAAGGGCTTGGCATGAGAGGCTTGTAGTGTGGGAGCTGAGAATCCATAAGTTTAGTAAGAGAGAGTGCTTCTGCTGCTTGGGATGGAATATGATGCTAGAGGTGAGATGCATGTTGTGTTTTTAGAACTAGGATGATTTTTTGGGTGATGTGCAGGGCTTGGGGTTGTGTTATGAAAGAAGAAAAGCATGAAGTTTTTTGGGGGAAAATGAGAGGATGAAATGGTTCAGCTGGTGTTTCCAGCGGTGGGTGTATGGCTTGCTTGTATTGCTGTTGATTTTGGAATGACTTGAGATGGTTTTCTAGGTGATGTTATCGTTTGGAGTGGCTTACGAAAGAAGAGAAACATGATGAAGGAAGGCTTGGGTTTTGTGCGTTTACGACAATGGGTTTTCTGGAGGATGAGCTTGCCTCATGTTCTTCTTCTTCCAGCGACAAGAGATATTTTGCTTGGCTTGGTCTTCACTTTTCATTTCGCTTGACTCCTGATGTGGTAATGTTACATTGGAGAATGCTTCAACAGAAATAGTATGTGCAAAAATATGGCTGAGATGATACCTTTGAGAAAACATATTCCTTATAGTAATGCTTTGGTGCAGTGGAAAATAACGCCGTTTGTTCTGTGTGTGATTATAATTGATTTGAATATTTTAAAAATAAACAACGTTTACTAAATATGTCAAATAATAATAGCATGTATATATGATGGCTGCTGCATGCAACATTATCAATGCAACCAATATACTCAAATATAATAATATAAGAATAGGATGATAAGCAAGGAGTGGCTGCATATTAAAAAGCAGTGTCCTGATGTTTTTCAAAAGATGGCGTGATGGAACAAATGATGCTTGTGCTACTGGCAGTGTACACTACGTATTGGTTTTTCCTAATATTTCATGCAATAGCATAAAATAATGGTGAAGGGGTATTAAATCAGATATGATGCAATGGTTAATGTATGATAATATAAGAACATAGAATGATGCATGGAGTGGAGCTAAAGTGGTAGCAAAGCACACATTAGTTAAAAATTTATGAAAATATAAACTTTAATATATAGCTTGAAGTATTAGTTTAGTAAACGCATTTGAAAGTCGTCAGATGAGAGAGAAATAATTTCGCTTGGCATGTTATTATTTATTTATTTTCCAGCTTGGCCTGTAAAGACAAGACTCGATATATATATATATATATTTAACAAGACAAACACCAGTGGCATGAGAGCTGCCATGGGGTTCAAGGCAACCGCTGTAAGCTTAAATACTTGGTATTCGGCTATGTGAATGCGATCATTGTGCCTATAAAGTGAGAATAAAACAATAGTGCAAAATGTTATGTGCTTGTATGTCTTAGATAGTAGTAACAATTTGTGCTCGTGCCTGGAGTGGTTGTATGCGTGGTCTGACTATAAAAAGACATGACTAAATCATAATATTGGCGCATGGAATGGGTGCCGTGGAGATTCATGCATAATGCCGTGTGACTAATTTAATAATAATATATAATTAAGCCATTGCAACTTTCTATAAATAAATATCAATTTGGAATAAATATCAATCACAAGAGTGGGAGCGGCATAGGAATGAGGTTTTGGCGCCCATGTACAGGTACTGGAATCGTCAAGGCATGTTTTTCGGACGACAGCGCTCAGAAGTTACGATATATTTGGAGGAGGTGAAAAAAGGAGGAAGAGGAGGCAATTTGAGTGACCTTGGCAGCATAATAAAGCCGGATGCTATGCTCCCAAATGAGATCATAGGCTATGTAGTAGAAGATGGGGATGTCGGGGAAGCGGCTGAGCTTCAGTGGAAGGCAATGGTGGAGGATATGTACCTAAAACAGCAGCAGCAGCAAATGCAGGGGCAGGGTTTGGGAAAATTTAAAAACTGCTTGGCAGTGTGTCACATTAGTGATTTCATGGGCATACGCCCCAGAGAATTGGAGGTGAGTTTGGGACTTTTGGTGTCTGAACTGAGTGAAGAGCCGGCATGGAAAGGAAAGGTGATCAGTTCCGGTCATTTTCCAGATCAGCTGCTGCTGCATTCGATAGAAGGGGATGATCTCAAGTCCAAGTGCGAGTTTATGATGAGGGCATGTAGCAGTAATTAAGTTGGGACGTATGTTGATCAGGGCCGGCCCTGGGTAATATGAGGCCCAGGGCAAAAATCTAAAGTGCCCTATAAATAAAGTAATCACTAAAATTATAATTTTTATCAACTAATTAATTTTATTAAAATTATAGCATTCATTGTTTTACAACATGAGCCTTCCCATTTGTTATTGTTTGATGATAATAATTTGAGGAAAAATGTCATCGTGTTCATCCATAGGGAATTTGCAATTAGTTTCTCTTACATGAAACTTTTCTAAAAGTAAATCTGCCATTTTTGCATCATAAATTTTCAATTCATTTTCATTTTCTGCTTATTCTTCCAAATGAATATGAACAATTCATTTGGTAAATCTTCAGATGAATTTTCATGTTTAAATGAGGTAATCCATTACAAAACTCACGTTCTCCCTGCAAAACAGATTAAGACCCAAGAAAAATCATCTTTGTTGCTTATCTGGGTCTGCACCTGAAACCCATCTCAATTCTCAACAAATAAGTTCTCAATTGGCAACCTTGAATCTGCAAGGATGCCTATTCAAAGTGATTATTTGGAAAATAGCAGCAACATAGAGAATAAATAGACAAAGAGAAATGACTTACAGCTCTGTTGGCTTCGTCTCGTCTGCCATGGAGAGGAAAGGATAGGGAAACAGAGAGGCGATGGAGAGGAGAGAGGCTGCAGTGTGACTCTGTGAGTGAGGGATGATAGGTAGGTATATAAGACAATTGAGACAACAAGAATCTAAACCCTTAGTAAGTATAGTCTGGTTTTGTTTTTTGGTTTTTTGAGGGCTAGGATTAAAAAACAACATATTTGCTAGGATATATGGGTTAGCATGCGCTTTTGGGAAGGAAGGATTAAACGAATATGCACACCTGGTTATTTTTTTATTTTTTTTCTGAGGACTTTTAGTTTTTTATTTGTTTTGTTCTATACGTATATATAGCTAAACTTGATTTTTTTAGTGCCCCTTTCAATTATGGGCCCCGGGCCCAGGCCCCAGTTGCCCTGGCCAAGGGCCGGCTCTGATGTTGATAATTGGAAGGTATGGGATTTTATTCTGGAAGTCGCTGTGAAAGAGAACTTGAAGGCAGAGCAGATGGTTAAGAAGGTGTTTGTGTTCACTGACTTTGGAGGATATGGTGGTGGTACATTTTTGAAGACTCTATATGAGGCAAAACAGAGTGAGTTTAAGGAGCAAGGGTACGGGGATAATGCAGTGCCACACATTTTGCTCTGGAATATTCGGGACTGGAACATGCCTCGTATAGAAGAACATCATCTAGGGGTGACGCTGTTGAGGGGCTTCTCTGAAAACTTGCTCAAGTCTTTCTTGGACAATGGTGGGGAAATTGGCCTGAGCCATGTCATGGAAGCAGCCATTGCTGACAAAGAGTATCAAGCTCTCTCTGTGGTCGACCGAACTTGAACTGTGATCCAGATCACGATCACGATCAATCCATTCGGTATTTGGAGGGATTAATGATCTGATCTGATGATTCATCATCTGGTTTCATAAATTTGAATATTATCAGTACGTAGATTCCTGGTTTCATCATCTGGTTTCATTGAATTAGTTTAGTAACCTTGAATTTAATTTGCTTAGAACTTTTGCACTGATATAACACCATGTCTTAGATAGATATATGTCTTAGATTCCTGATCAAGATTTCCAGTCATCATTGTACATCATCTGTTTTAGTTAAATTTAATTTTAAAGTTGAGTTATTTCCCAAGGTAGCTAGCTAGCAACATTGGGAACATTAACCTTACTAGAGCATTTACAAAGCATTGGACATATTGAGACATAAATCCCAAATACCAAGAAAAACACTAGCAAAGGATACATGAACTTGGAACAAATTTCTTATTGTGACTATCCCTTCAGACTTTAAACCAGAAAAATAGTTCCGAGGTAATTTTCAAAATGGTGATGATTGCTGTTGGGGATGATACTTGAAATAATTATCAATGGAATAAAGGAGCATCAGGACTAAATTTCTACCATCAAGCAACATCACGTAGGTTCCCGAAACACTTTCCAAACTTTGACTAAACGCAAGGACAGTAGAGTAAACAATCACAAAATAAATTAGTCTTGTGCTCTCTATCTTTTTTTTGCTTTGGTTTTTGCTTGGGACTGAAAGACTCATATGTAATCTTAACTTGAACTAGCAATGGTACCCGCACCATGCTGCGGATTTTAAAACCGTATGAAATATGTACAAAGTTGTGAAAATATGTAAGAAGGATGGTACTATTCATATAGACATGAAGATCTAAATAGTGGCATCATGCTTTGTTTAGCAAGCTTAAGTTTCCAAAAATAGGATAATAACATGTTTTATATGCTGCTTTGTCATGTTAAAATACTGACCATATTTTAATAAATCAAGCATCAATCAAAACATCAAAATATCAGCAATTTTGAGTTGCTCATTGTGCAAAAGAGTTTGGACATGTCTTTCTGCCTTGATGTCTGTTAGAAGGGGGTCTTTCTCTTGTTAGCTATGCTGTAAAGGTGGCTTATGTTCTTTCTTGTCCACTGCAGGGGATTTAACTCTGGTGGTACAAATTTGGAAAATGGCAGGTGTTAGTGTAGATAAATGAAATTTTTTGAGTGAAGACAATAACTATTATCACAAAATTAAGTTCAAAAATCCAACAGGACAACACAACAATTTACGTACATTAAGCATTCTATTAATATGATGGACAAAAGTATAACCCCAATCTATTTAATCAATTGATAACAAACTTACAACAATTGTGACAATTTATGTAATAACCGATAAATCTATATATATAAAGCAAAAGGCAGAGAATGGTGAAACATTCAAAATACCAGAAAATGCCCTTGGTTAATTCAAACATTAAGAATTGAAATTATTAATTAAATGAGGATAATATGGTAAATTCACAATTAAAAAAAATTAAAATTAAAAACAAAATCAGATAATGGATCCTACTTTTATGGAAAATAACTACCCATTTTTTCTTTTCTTAATTCTAAAAACTAAATAAAGAAAACCAATTGGCACACACGTGAGCGTGTGGCAAGGGGCTAGTTCTAAAATAAATTTAAAATTTTTTTTCATTTAAAAAAAAAAAAAAAACCTCTTGCAGGCGCGGAAGCGCGTGAGAGAGGCTTAGTTTAAATAATAAAAAAGGGGCATAAACTTTTATTTATTTCTCTCTCTCTCCCCAGATCGCGTGAAACCCACCCTCCCCTTCGTCTCCTCCCAGTCGCACCCTCCATCCTCCATAACTACCACTTCCGACCACTAGAGCCCACGAAACCGGTACCATCTGACCGGCCCAGGATCGCCTTCAAACCTCAGCCCTTCCCCCGCCGTCAGCAGCCGGAAAAAGCCAAGAAACATCCAGTTTTTCACTCGATTTTCGTCGGCTTCGTTCTCCCTTCTCCGGCCACCAATCTCGACGTGTGAGGTATGGTTTCACCTATTTTTCATGCTCTAGCTAATGGTTGGGTAGGATTTAATCAATTTCTAGTCTAGGTAGATCAAATCTCGAATTGAATTTTGGCCGGTTTTCAAATTGAAATTCCGGCCACTTCCGGCCATTTTTTGGGGGTAGGTCCAACAACAAAAGTGGCTCCAATCAATGTTCTGAACCTAGGGTAGGAAGCTTGGCCGGCGGTTTGGAGTTTTTCTGGCCGCCAGAATTTTATCCGCACTGGTGGCGCGTGGGCAATGTGTTGGGGGCCACATTCTGTCCTAAAATAATCGTCCGGTTCTCACGAGCGCGTAGGTGTGCTCGGAATTCCAATTCGATACCGTTTGAACCTTTAACGAATTTCGCCTATTGTGCGTTATCTGGGTTCGAATACGTTAGAGTCGTTGGATCGCTTCTAATTTAATATATGTTGATCTAGACACTCCTAGGATCATGTAGGATTTCGCCAATCGTGAATTAAGAGACTCGGATATTCCGATTCTATATTTCAAAGTTTAATAAAACGATAAACGTCTAATAAGGCGATCGTGATTAATCCGACTTTTCGATTTCAGACCAAACTCTCGGGACATGTTTCCTAAATATAATGAAACCTCTAGGAACTCTCAGATTGGAATTTCGAGGTCGTGGACCTCACGGGGTCTAGGGTTGACTGTTTGGGAAATTTATTGCTAATTGAGTTTCAGGTCTTTTCAGACCATTCTAATCATTGGGAATGCTTAAGTGGGCATAAGAATGATCTTAAACTTGGTACATGCACTTTTAGGAGTTGGGGGTCAGGGTTTTGGATTAAATATTTATGTTGAGTAATTTTGTTAATTAAATATTCATATTGGATTAAATAGGTACTCGGGGACCAGCTGACCCGCAGGAGGGACCCTCAAAAGGTTTAGCTAGCTCGGACGCACAATGAGTGGACTTTTGTTTTATAAATGATTTTATACGATTAAAATTCCATTATTTGATCTTGAATAAGTATTAATGATTGTTACTTTCCAAGCATGATAAATTGATTTTAAATTTCTATTTTTATTTTATGTTATTTTATTCTTATTTATCTTTTGCGATGTATGAAATGCAAATGGCTTGGAAAGTAGGAAGGATAATGGCAACAGGATTCATGGATGAGTGAGAGATAGTTCTATAATATTATAATTTTATACTTTTTCAGGAAATATTTTAAACCACCCTAGGTACCCAATTGTTGCCTTTGGATATAAGTTGCCTTCGGTTTTTATGTTGCCTTCGGATAGTCAACACATTTGATTTTGCCCCACTAGTCTTAGGGATATCCAGACCGTGTGGATTGGAGGAATGCGGATTAGGTCAACTAAATGTCTCCTAAATCCAGCGAGGTTGCGGCTCGAATCAACTTTGTGTTACCGAGATTGCGAGGACGTGTCACCAACGGTGACACGAGGAATTGACGGTAATATGTGGGAATAAACGGAAATAAGGGAATTGACGGTTAAATGACGGGTGCACCTAGGTGAAAAGGATTTATTCTTTTATAATGTTTTCAAAAACGTCTAGATGTTTTAATTGAATGCATGACTACTAGTATGTATATATAAATGCATGTCTTGGAAATTCTTGTATGAGTATATAGACCGGGCTAGCCCGACCTAGCCCATTGATGACCTTTAAGTTGGGCGTGAGTTCCACGATACAGACATGGGACACAATGTGGACATAGAATGCATCGCAGAAAAGAGGAATATCATACTCATGGTGGTGACCGTGGTGTTCGCCACTCTATAATCAACTAGGATCAATCTATTAGCGCTCCAACATTGTAAGTGCTTTTGCCCTACTTCGACTTCCTTAAATTACGTGTGTGTTATCCTAGCTGACTTTTCGGTATTATTTATATTAATTGTGCAGATGTACACTACTATTTTTATGTCGAACCAAAATGAATGCCATTAGGAAAACCATCGCCACCACAAGTCGGATTAAGGAAAGTCAGACAAATGTTTGAAAACTACAATATCAACTAGCTGTACTTTCAAGGAAAAACGTTCAAGTCCAAGCTCAACATCATTCAATCTTAAAAGGAAAACTCCAGTAATTGTAATGGAACCCACTGTAACTTGACAAATAAAGACACCCAATAATTTAAATATTTCTTTTTCGGTTTTTACGGTAATTATTAAAATTGTAATGGAACATATAGATAGTAAAACAAACTTATCACAATATACATTTTATATGGTAAAATGTTATCAAAACACTTGCACAAGTTAAACCTTTTTTTTGTCCAAAAAAAAAGAAAAAACTGCCACAAGCTGACTTGTTTAAAGTTGGGTGAAAAATAAATAAATAAATTTCAACATATCGCTATAAACTTATAATACCTTGAATTATCGATTATCTCTCTTCTTCTTTTTCCTACTTTTCAATTGAACCAAAGACTAGAAAAAAAAAAGGAGGGAGGTTTTTTTCCCTTTGACAGGCAAGTTTTTGTTTTGTTTTGCTAACAATGACTTAATTAATGGAAACCAAGGGAAAAAAAATATACTTGTCGAACAACAACACTTCATATAATTATAATAATTATTACTTTAATTTAATTAATAATATATAATTGGGTCGGGCCAGGCTTTTAAAGGGCTTAAGAATTTGGCCCAAGCCCTGCCCATTAGACTTCGGGATGGACCAAGCTCACCCATTAATACAGGCCGAGTAAGCCCATAATCCAAAAATCAAGCTGGGTTCGGACTAGCCCATCGGACTGGGCTTTATTTACAGGCCTAGTCCCAAGTGTTACAGATGATATTTGTTGGCCCGCTACACATTCACATTATGGGTTTGTTTGCTCCTTACGGTATTGGTCTTTGGATATTTGAGTATGCTTGCAACGTTCATGCACCTAGTGATATGGTCTATTCTCGTTTACGCGTGCAGTATGTCTTCCTATTATACTCAATTATTGCGCATGAACTTTGTTATTTTGGGTGATGAGAATAAAGGACAAGGGAATCATGTAACATCCCACATCGACCAACGGAGAGGGAGTGATGAAATATAAGTGGTATGTAATGCGCGTTAATGAAAAGTTTGAAAATAAAATGTTGATTAGAATGAATACACCATGCATAAATCCATAGTTTGTTTAAACATTGGATTATAATTTAGATAAGTGTCCATTTACATAAATGAAGAGCTCCTATGAGGTTCAAACAATGAGGTACAACCATCTAGATTCATACAATAGTCATACTAAGTCATGTTACCCGAGCAGTTTGTAAATCATGTTTTAACATTATGCACATAGGTCTTTCTTGAGCTCCCTACTATCCTCCCATATATGGGATAGTTAGGATTAACCCAACTAGTAGGTCCATAATCTGTTTCATCATCTTGAGCTCCATAACTAGTTCCACTATAATCAGACATGACATAACCATAGCCATCATAAGATTCATTTGAGTTAGTACTGGGTCTAGTTCCTATGCTCATAGATCCAAAACTGATTGCCATGTCCTCTTCAGATGGATTGGAGGTATGTGGGCAGTGGACTGTGCATAGATTCTTCATATTAATAATTTATAGGGTTCTGGGCAAGGATTAGCTATTTTTGGGTTTCAATTTGCTTCAATTTCAAAGAGATAAAAGCAGCTATCTCTTTAGTTAAAACCTCAAATTTTAATTTCCAACAATCTTCTTTTTTTAATTGATAAATTCCTTTATTAGTAGAAGATGTGGCAATTCTTGACCGATCAGTGGTCTCAACTGGATTGGGGACAGTCCATTGATGAGCTTTTTCAGCAATTTCATCCAAAAATTCTAGGGCATCATCAGGGTCTTTTTGCATAAAATTTCCATTACACATAGACTCAACAAATTGGCGATCACGAGGGAGAAGTCCCTCATAGATATGACTAGCAAGACGCTAGTTTTAAAAGCCATGGTGTGGGCACATATTCAAAAGCTCTTTAAAATTTTCCCAAGTTTGATACAAAGTTTCATTTTCCTTCTGAGAGAAATTGGAGATTTTTTTTCCTTAAGAGCAATTGTCTTGTGATTAGGAAAATATTTATTAAAAAAAACTTGAGTCATTTCCCCCCAAGAACCTATGGATCCAGCCCTTAATGAATACATCCAACTTTTAGCCTTTTATTTTAAGGAAAGAGGAAAAAAACTCAACCTTATGAAATTAAGCCTATCAAGTTGAACATTATAAAAAGTGTCAATAGCCTCTTCAAATTCCCTAACATGCACGTAAGGATTTTCACTTTCCATACCATGAAAAATGGGAAGCAGTTGAATCATTCCAGGTTTGAAATCATAATTTGGCATGTTAGGTGGATCATTATGCATGAAGGATTTGGTGCACGAATAGGATGCAAAAATGTCTCTAAAGTTCTAGGGACAACTACTTATTCTCTCATTTCATTATTCAAAATCTAAGCATTAACCACTCGTTCATTATTCACAATTTCTTGTTCATTAATCACAATTTCAGCCTTGGTTTCAAATTTGTTAGATGTTTTAGGTGAAGAAGTTGAAGCAGAATTAACAATTTCAAACTTTTTGACAAATCTTCCTAGATGATCTCTAGGTTGCATAAAGGAAATAAATAAATAAACAAGAACAAAAAATGATAAGTTTGGAAAGAGTGTACCAGATGTGAAGAATTTCACATAAACAGCAAACCTCTGACCAAGGGATCTCTTGTACTCTTTGACAAGCCGCTCCCCGGCAATGGCGCCAATTTGTTAATACCACTTTGCAAAACCAAGGGAAGGTGTCTTACAGTAGTGTAGCTCGAAAGTCCGAGTGTCGTTTCCACAGAGAGCGGTGTAAAGAAAATAACATAGATGAAAAAGAACAAGTGTGATTGAGAAGTAGATTTATGCAAGATTTGATTTAAAGAAAATTCAATTGATTAAAACACTAAGGCATTGGGGTTCCACTTTTAACATAAACTTGCAACTCTTAATAGTTTGATCCACAAAATATTTTTCAATGTAGTTGTTCAAAATAATTAAAGCTCTTTTTATTTTCCTTTAGAAGTATTCTAAGCATAACTTGTACCATTGGCAACAAACTATCAAAAAATAATTTTAATCAAAATTCTATTAATCTTTAGTAATTCTCTTCTCTTTTAAAAGCATGAAAGTTTTTACTACACAATGGGAAAAACATTATTGAACCCATGAAATAGATTATCAAACAATCATCAATCAATTAAAAAGGAAACTACAAATTCCATTTGAACAAAAACTACAAATTCACATTAAAGCTTAAGTTTGGATCAAACTAATAAAAATTACACACTCATATTAAAAGCTTTCTCCCTAGCCTTAGCTAGGGAGTTAGTTCCCCATAAAATACATAAAACTAAAACAGAAATTTAGAACTATAAAGATGGAGGAAGGAGAGAAAGCTCAAGAGTTGTGGAGCTTGGTTGTGTGTTGAAGCTTGAAGACTTCTCTATTTATAGGGCTAAGAAGGAGGAACATTATGATGAATTCCAACACCACCATGCCTATTCCAATACAATCCATAACTCCCACTTCATCTTGTCTAAGTTAGTGTGGTTGGAATCAATTATTTTTTTGTTAGCTTCCATCCCATACTTCTTTTCCTTTCTTCTTTTGGCATGGGTGTGGCACTTCATGCATTCTTTTCAATTCTTTAGCTGCTGCACCTCAAGCTTTCTTCACATGGGTTTTCAAATGTGTTCAATTATGGCTACCTTTTTCTGGCAACCCATGTGGGTTTTCTTTTGGTTGCTGGAAAAAATGATTCTTCTGAACCAGGCTTGGTGTAGAAAGGCATGAGGTTTCAATATGTATCTAATGGGGCTCAAATTTGGTTATGTCATAATAGACACCCATTGGAACAACTTTTATGAAGAATATATTCCCATATGAGTAGTACAAGTGTACATTTTGGGCCTTACAAGTTGACTTCTGGAAATGGACTGGAATTGGCTTCATTTCTTTTCTTTCTTTTCTTTTTCCTTCACATGCATGCACATTCTTTCTCTTTAATAGCTCTAGCATGCACCTATATAAAATCATGATATTAGAATAGAATGTAACAATTATTGCCCAATTGATAAGAGTTTGGGTGCCACTTCAAAGAGAGAGCTACCAAATAGAGAATTCAAATGAATTAGCCTATATTTCAATGAAGTGCAAATAGATTCGTAAAATGCAATGGAACATTCTAATTGGTGCAAAAATCAATAAAACAAAGTACTAATAAATATAGATTAGGGATAGAAATTGTAATAGTTATGTGTTTATCAGTAAGGTGTTTCCCCAATTTTCCACCACATCCATAAACTTAGTCTCCCACTATTTTTCTTAACAATTCTTCTTCTCTCTAAATTTCTTTCTAATTTTTCATGTTTTGAAACTATAAGGTTATGCTCCAATTTATAGTGGTTATAGGGATTGGATAAACTTCAATATTAAAAGGATAAGAACATCCAAATTTATCCAAAAGATAAATATCTTAACAAGATAAGATCATCCAAGTTTATCCAAAAGATAAATATCCTAACAAGATAAGATCATCCAAGTTTATCCAAAAGATAATATTGTCCAAGTTTATCCAAATGATAAATATCTTCTTTTATTCGTTTAAAATACAGGTCTTCACAGGTATTTTCTCTCTCCTTAGTAAAGCCAGGTCCGGTCCAACAACACCAAATATGGGCCAGGCTGGGCCCGCCCATTGATGGCCTCAAAGTTGCACAGGTGTTCCACGTTGCATAAATGTAAAGCATCATGGTAAATAGGAATACCCTACTTGTGGTGGTGACCGTGGTGTTCGTCATTCTATACTCGGCATAGATCAATCCTCTATCGCAATAAGGATGTAAGTGCCTTTGGTAAACTTCAATGCCCTCTAGAAATTGCTAGTGTGGGATCATGACGTATGTCTAGGAAGAGGAAACGAAGGTTTCAGCCAAATGAGACACGGAATGAAGCGAGCTTTGAATTTTACATAAAAGGCTAGCCTGACTCGTTATTTTCGCTATCTTTAGTAAAGCCCCGCCCTATCTAACAACACCAAATATAAACCGGGCTAGCCCGACCTGGCCCATTGATGACCTCTAAGTTTCACGTGTGTTCCACAATACAAACATGGGACGCAATGCATGAAGGAATTTCAAAATATTTTTCCAAAGTTCATTTGAATATTAAACATGCATTTAATCAAATTAATCGCAGCGGAAGTCTAAGGTGGTTGTTTAAATTCAAAAACAAAACTTCTTCCAAGTATCTTAAGCCATAAACATTGATATGTTTTTCATAAATGAAAATTCAAGAGAAAAGATAAGATCTAATTACCCTTGAAGCAATTATATGAACCAATTTGTGTTTGGTCTTCTCTTGATGATTTCCTCTTTGTTGATCTCCTCTTTGATCTTTGATCTTTGCTCCTTGATCTTTCTCCTCCATGTGAGCCACAAAAGTATATGGCCTCTAAGTCTCCACACCAATGGAACCTTGAGATGAGAAGAAGTATCTTGAGAATACTTGGATGCTAGTGCAAGATTCTCAAGATTGGTTTCAATCTAAACCACTTTGAAAGATGAAAGTGTTTCACTCTTGAAAACTCTCTTTTATCTCTCTTTGATCTCCCAAACCTATTTGGTTGATGTTAATGAGCTTATGGAAACAATTCTCATACATACTTACTTAATCATTTTCGGCCAAACCCATTGGGCTTCCAAAATTGGGCCTTATGACACTTAAACCATAACATTTAGGTGTCTTAAACCCTTGGGCTTGATACCCAACCATTTGGGCTTCCCGTTAACTATTACCGAGGCCCAAATACGTTTTTACACGTAGTAAATCATCCACATCAAATCAATCAAATTGATTTCCTCATTCTCATTTGTATTACTCAAAGTTAACCATTTAAGGTGTGTGATCAATTAGGTTCTAATTAGCAAGGCAGTGGGAAAATATAAGAACTCTTTCTAACCAACTGGAATTAAAACCCCTTTTTAATTCTTCCTTTATTTAGATCTATCACAATCAATCCTAGGACTTCCACAAGCCAAGAGTGACATCTAGCAATATATCAAGGCTACCCAAGCTAACCAGAATAGATGAAGAACATATTCAGTTGGAATTGCAATGCAATACGGTCCTTCTCTTATACAATGTTTCAAATCATATTATTAGGGTACGGATTGTTTATGTCAAACCCCTAATATGATTTATAACCTTATGTGATTCAAAAGAACATGATTAAGAACAACTTTCTAAATCAAGCTCAAAATACTTTGGCCAAAGATTTACTGAATCACATCTTGAAACATTCTCCTTCTTTATCGAAAGTAGAGATTCCTTATTGTACATTCACATGCCCCTATGATGAATTAAGAGATCCCAACAACACTTAAGACAAATCTTTTACGGCTTGCCTTTAAGAGCTATCAAAGATCAATAACGCATCGCAGGACAACCATGATGCCTCGGGTCTAAGGACTAATTTGCATTATTGCAACTATGAGTTCTCATTTGACATGTAGATAAATACTCCATATGAGAACTACGGTTGATCGCGTTAGTGTACTCATTCACTAATGAGCACCCACATACTTGTATTAGTGTCAACTACACAAATGGTTTGAGACTAACCATCCTCCCAATTGAGCATACATAATATGTGTTAATCTTGACGGTTTATCAATGCCCATTTAATAACCTATGATTAGGAACATTTTGGGATGCTACAGTTAGAGATTAAAGGTCTCCGAATCTAATCTTCTTTAGATTACTTTATCTCTTATTTAGCATACCTTGGACATTTGTTTCTTTACACGATGTAAAAGATAACAAATAAGTTTGCCCTTTATATATCATATATGAAATGTATTCTAAGGAGATTACATCAAATGTATTGGCTCTTAGGGCACATTTCTAACAATGCAGACATGGAATGCGTCGCGAAAAAGAGGAATATCCTTCTTGTCCAAACACCTTTGTGTTCACTTCTAAAGCGGTGAATTTTTTTTTTGTTGAGCATGACGTAGTACTTTACTTATATCCTTGTCAACTAATCATATCCAAAAGGATTTTTTGGTGTTAACTTCATATTCGAAAATCTGAGTTATTTCACACTTCGGTTTTCTACTTTCATATTCTTTCCCTAATCTTAGAACATATCCTCTGTTTTTCTTAAATACTAAAGGGTGCACTTGACAGTTGCCAGGGTTCTTATCATGGGAATAATTGATATCTACTATGATGCAACCATCATAAATGATATCATAACTATTTGCACAATATGAAATATCTATTCATTTTTCAACCAAAAAAAGAGAGGCTTAATATCACATAACATCTCTAAGGTTTACAAAACTATCAAATTGCATCCTTAATGTTTTTTTTTTTGTCATTCGTGGTCCTCAAGGTTAGTATGTATGATCACAAATGGTCCTTGCCGTTAGGTTCCGTCAAAAATTCCATTAGTTTGCTGACGTGGAATAAATATATCACAAAACATCCCTGAGGTTCAAGCACCTATCACAAATGGTCCCAGCGAAATTTTTTAATTTAAAAATATTTTGGTTTTTTAAAATTTTAAATTTTATGAATTTTAAATTATTTAAAAATATATATTGTATTTTAAATACACATGACACTATATTATTGAACATGTGGGCTCCACACATATGCCACATCAACAATTTAATGGAGTTTTTTTAAAAACAATTTAAAATTCATAAAACTTAAATTTTATGAATTTTAAATTATTTTTTAAAATCTTCATTAGTTTGTTGATGTAGCATATATGTGGAGTTCACATCTTCAAAAATATAGGGTCACGTGTATTTAAAATACAATATATATTTTTAAAAAGAAAACCAAAATTGTATGAATTTTAAATTAAAAAATTAAAAAATTTCATAGGGGCCATTTGTGATAGATGAGTGAACCTCATGGATGTTTTGTGATATATATATATATATATATATATATATAGTCAGCAAACGAACGGAGTTTTTTACAGAACCTAATGGCATGAACCATATTTGATCATATATACTAACCTTGAGGATCACGAATGACACAAAAAACATTAAGGATGCAATTTGATAGTTTCGTAAACCTTAGAGACGTTTTGTAATATTAAGCCAAAAAGAAATATCTATTCATTTGTTATGCTTTTTTGGGATTTAATGGTATGCACCTCTTGAGAGTTGACTTCCATATCCTATAGGAAGGTAACCTTTCTATTAGAAGTTTCTATCTTGGAACTTCCTAGCACATGGTTTGAGATAATCTAATTAGCTCAATTTATATTTAGATTTATCATGATAAATCATTTTTCATAATACTTTTATCCCATATCGTTCCTAAAGAATGTTTAAGCCATAACTTTATGAAGAGGTAATACAATGTCGTTTCCAAGATTGGTATGTCATCTACATACAATATTAGGAACACAACAAAACTCCCACTAATCTTCTTGTAATACAAAAGATTCATTCATATCATTGAAAACATTCAAACCCTTTTGACTTTTTTGTCAAAGTAAATGTTTCTAGCTCCCATTAGCTTGTTTGAGTTCATTGATGAACAACTATAGCTTATACACCTTGTGATTTGAACCTTGGGCTATTTCATAAGGGTCATTTTGTGTTTCCTTTTGTTCCAAACTCACAATTCAAGTATGTAGCTATGGCAAGTAATATCCGAATAGTTACAAGTGAGAAGGTTTCTTCATAGTCAATCCTTTCACATTATTGTAATCCTCATGATGCTATAGTTTTCTATCTTGCCCTTCAAGCCCATCTTCCTCTTGAAGACCATTTGTAACCAATAGGTACTATACCTTATGACGAGCCAACTACAATCCCGACTTGCTCAGCATGCATAGAATCCAATTTGGATTTTATGGTCTAAATGCCATTTAATATGTCATACATTTCCTCACAGTAGTTAGAACAATCTCCCCATTCTTCTAAGATGGTTCTCGGATCCAATTCGAACTATGTGGGGCTTTTCTCAGAACTAAGTTGTCACTTGAGTATTGATTTGTGGTTTCCTATCTTAAGCTAGTCCTCTTTCAAGGAATATAACGTGCGATTTGAGAAATAACCATTGCTTGTTGGTTGATAGAAGTAATGTCCTAAGGTTTCCGTTTAGACATTACACAAATCTATACTCAATAAGTTTAGCTCTAAGGTTATACATATTAACCCTTTTGATATCTTTGACAACCTCAAATCTTAATATTATTAAGATTCGGCTTTCATTACAACTACATCTCATGAAGTTCTTTGGAAGGTACTAGGTTTGGTAAGTATGTTGCCAATAACCGTGTTTATCCTAATAGGATATTAATTAATTATTATGGTAAGAACCCTTTTGGAAGGTACTACTAGGTTCTCTTCTTCATAACTTGTTTAAATGAAGAATTATGGCACTTGTAGTGTCCATGTAATGCTCCTCAACCGGGAGAAAGCACCTTACCTGAATGTCTTTCTCAACACATAATGTTTACGTAAAAGAGTGTGAGAAGTGGGCTAGCTCTAGTACATTGTGGTACTATGCCAGGAAACCTAGGCCTTGAAGGCTTTCTTTGTCAAGTGTTGGAATGTGTGTTTGCAGATATATCGAAATAAATATAACCTAACATATTTAAACTAGATTGATTTTAAAGCAATTGATTCGGGTCTTTAAATCAAATGGCACCTCCCACTATTTTGACTAATTTCGCAATCCCTTAAAATCAGAACTCTGAGAGTATTCTGTCTTGAAAACTCTTAGTGGGATGGGAGGCTCCTTATTACACATCTTGATGTGAGTTCCCATATGATTTGGCCTCTAGCAAATGTGTACCCCCGAATATTATCGTCAGGCAACATTGTACTAGTTAAGTATTAGCCCACCATTGGTTCTTAGTATAGAGATCCAAACACAAACCTCATCATATTAGAATGTTGGCCATGTTTGTTCCTACCTTTGCAACGTCCAATGTATAAAACAGATTTCTCTTAAACACAAGTACTTTGCTTTGGGCCCCCTATATCTGAGTGCAAGCCTTTATCACAAGGGTCATGCTTAATTAGAATCCACCATGGTGGAAGGCCACGACTAGCCTTTCAAAAAATCTATTGCTTCTCTACTTAATTTAGGGTTAATTGAGGATTTTAAGGTCTCATCATACATACATTTAAAAAAAATCCGCAAGGACCATTTGTGATAAGTGCGTGAACCTCATGGATGTTTTGTGATATGCATATATGTCACGTCAGCAAACTAACGGAGTTTTTGGCGGAACCTAACGGAAGGGACCATTTGTGATCACACATACTAACGTTGAGGATCATGAATGACACAAAAAAATATTAAGGATGCAATCTGATAATTTCGTAAACCTTAAGGACGTTTTGTGATATTAAGCCTCAAAGATTTGCCACACCTACAAGTATCATCAATCTCTTCAATTTTCCAAACCAATTCTAATTTTAAGTTTTATGGACAACGTTAATAAATGTGCATACACAATTTTCTTTTGTCACAACAAACGTTGCGCACATACATCGCTGCCATAAAGCGTAGACAAAATTATCTCATATGCATCAATGGTCTATCAATTGTTCACTAATTAGAGTTAAAAACATTTAAACATGATATGTAGAGCATGAGTGGGTCTCATCTCAACTATGACGATTTGAGGGGAGAGCATATGGTAAGCATACTACCACCCCTAAAGAGACAATGAGACATGAAAAACTAGAGTTGAGGATGTTGAGGGCAAGGGGAAAAGGTCCCAACCGAACCAAGGTGTCCTAGTCCCTCCCAAGGGAGCATTTTGTAACATGTCCAATTCACAATCCCATTCCAATATTCTCTCTACCAGACAAGATCTTGCAAGCTTATCTCTCCAACTCAACCAAATCAAATTCAATCCCGATTCAACACTCTGTATGTGTACAGCACGATACAGCTCCTTTTTTTCTCTTTTTTTTTTTTTTTTTCTTTACTTAATTATAAATTTTATTTGTTTCAAGCGAATCCACTAACCCATTTATTTTTCTCATAACATTTGAACATCCTAATCATGAATAATGATATTTTTACATGATTTTTGGAGAAAAATAATGTGTTATAAGTTTGAATTGCAAATTGTTTGTCAAAAGAAGATTTTAATCATATGTGAATCTTATGAATACTCAAAGTGAATTATAAAGATGCAAATAAAGTCAAAGTCAAAGAACTGGAATTGATTGTTTAATTGAAGATTTTAGAAAAGTAATCAGTTAATCAGTAGTATTAATGTGTAAATCACAGTCATATATAAACAAACAAAAGAAATCAAAGGCAAACAAAAACAAAACGAAAAAAAGAGGAGGTAATTCAACAAAAACCGGTTAAACGGGTAATTGCAGTTTGGCTCCGATGAATAAAAAGTGATTGCGTCGGGTTCGGTTGATCTAATCAGTGTTGGTCATTTTGAGCCGTCGGATTGGGGAATCAAGCGACGTCGGCGACGAGGGAGCCGATAACGACGATGACAGAGGAGGCGACGGAGATTTAGACGGTGACGATAAGGAGGACGAGGGTGACGATGGTAGAATGGACGGTGGTGAGGAAGGCAGATCACAAGGCTCGCGTAGCTTTCTCTTGTTCATCCCACTCTCTTCCAGTCCGGCTTCTCTCGTCATGTAGTCCTTGAGCCTCTTCACGTCCGATAACTTCACCGGTTTCACTATGAAATCTTCTGCGCCTTCTTCCAAACACCTGGCGAACACCAAAATTCGAGTTTAAAATCAAAAATCAAAATCATGCACAAGAATTGATTAATTTCAAAGAAAATAATTGCATTGACGAAGAAATTTACCTGTCTATGCGCGCCAAAACATTCTCAGATGACATAATCACAACGGGAATCGCTTTGAGAGCTGAAGATTCCTTGATTTTCTTGAGCAATTCGTACCCGGTCATGCCAGGCATACAGTAGTCAGTGATAATCAGATCCACCTTCAAGCCCTATAATTTAATCGCAACGAAATTATTATTCGAAATTCAAAGTTTATCGATTAAATTTATTACGAATTTGGATTAAGATTTGTTAATCAAACAAGCTTACATCGAATCCAACGGAGGAGCTCTTGTCGTCGTCCAAGCCAAGGAATTGCAGAGCTCTCCTTCCACTATCCACAGCCGTCACTGCACATTCGAACCAAAAATCAAATTCAAAATCACATAGAGCTAAAAATCGACGGTGTTTCTCAGAAATGAAGCTCTGTTTTCAGTGCTACCTTTGCAAGAAGAAATTCTAAGCAAGCGCTCAATGACCTTGCGGTCGACGAGGCTGTCATCGACGGCGAGAACGTGAGCTTCTTCGGAGTTCATCGGCGCCATATCGAAGCCGTCGAGCTTCTCCGACCTCCTCCGCCATGAAACGACGCCGCTCCTGGCCATCTTCCGAGTCAGAGTGAGACAAAACTGGATTGGTTCTTTATTTTGGCTTGGTTGAAGAACAAAGCCTTGCTCTGCGTCTGTGGCCAATGTTTTGTACAGAGGAGAGAAGAAATGAAAATCAGGTAAAATTGTCTGTCTCCGTCACCAGCGTGCTGCGTGTGTGTGTGTTTCTTCTCTCTGTAATATAGTATTGCTATGTATTGGTCTCTTTCGCAAAATCAAATCTTTTCTCTCTCTACCAAATCTCAAAAATCTACTTTTTTTTTTCGTTCATTTTTTTAATTTTAAGCCATAAAACGCTGAGATTCTGAATTCCACTTTGGTGCGATCTTCCAAATCAAACCCCGGTATCTCGGCCATCGCGAGATATTGGTCAATGTCGGGGTCTGTGCAGAGTAACGGGTCGGGGCGCTGACCCGTGGTCAGCGGTGGGCCGCGCCGTCAAATCGTTGGGTGTGGAATTGCGAATTGGGAAGTGACCAGCGCGAGTCCCGAAATGGGGGTATAAAAACGCGGGAAAATTGGTGGGAACCGGACTTTGCCGGTGGCATTGACTGTGGGTTTGGTACATACCTATACCGGGGGAGTTCCCCGAGTGGTGTAGTGTTTTGTTGGTTTGCAATAAAAAGACTTGGCATCAGTATCTCCTCGCGAATCTTGGCTTGCCCCACCACCGCCTCCCCTTCCACGTGCTACCTCGTGCTCCGTACCCCTTTTTCATTTTTCTTTAATGTATCATTTTTATTGTTGTAACCGTTTTTTATTTAATTTACCTCATGTTATAAGTTAACCTCATCTTTTAATTTAAATTTTCATAATTTCTAAGAAAATCTTACTATCTTTCCAAATTACCCTTAAATACACCACAAACTGAAAAAATAAAAAATAAAATAGATTTTCTATTTAAACCCCACAATTTTCTTTGTTCTAGGAAGAAAAAAAACACAAACAAATAGAACCCAAAACCCAAAATTTAATACTTTCTAAAGAAAGAGAACTAGCATTGAGATGCATGCATTTACACCCACCTTATGGCTTATGGCTTATGGCTTATGATATGGTGGCTTAAATTATGGGTTGAAATCTTCTAATCAAGTCCACAACACATTATACAAAGGTTTCAAATATTCGCGTTGAATTTGGAAGAGGTATTAAGAATTGATTGACTTTGTAATCATGAAAAGCATTCATAAACCAACGCTTTTTTAACAATGAGATCCAATTAAACGTTTCACTTGGGTCAAACATAATCTCAAATTGGGGCATCAATCAGGTCCCACAAATTTATATTGCCCCGACACCTTTGCATGATTATCAAAAGACCATTGATAGTGCGGGGCCAACACTCCCCACTGTCACATATACCATCCATCGGCCCAGCTTTACACACACTCTACTTCATTATTTATTGTCAATTTGTGTAAATAATATGGCGCTTCATATAGCCTAATGGGTACACGGCCTATTTCGTAACAAAATGCATCCAAATGCATCATTTTTTTAATTATGGCGTGGCAGGCAGACCATCATAACTAATTGTGTGGATGTGGTCCCTTTGATTTTTTTTATGATCTCGAAATCCCTTTCAACATTAGGAAGAAAAAATATTATCACACGAATTCTTTGTTAAATTCGACCTTTTGTTATTCATGCAAAAAATTCAAACACGTCATGTTTAATAAAATTAGTGTCATAATTCTCAACGATGTCATCGAGTATCTTAAATGTATTTCATTTATCGTACGTCTCAATAGTCAAAGTCTAACGAGAAACATAGAGGTAAAAAAGATGGATTAATTTTTGTGACTTTGGAGGTAAAAGAGATGGAATCACCCTGTGATGTGTGTGAATGATCCTTCTTTTCTCTTTGAAGATATGGCATCTTGCTTTTTGTAACGGAGTGTGATTTGGGGCATCTTTTTCTTGTTGTTTCTTGTACTAACAAATTTAATTTATTGGAGTATTGGATCTCTCTTTACCAAACAGGCAATGAGAACACCTTCCATCTTTTCAACACAAAAACACAAAGGACATTTTAGGTTTGAAGATATGAGAGAGACGATTGACTAAACTGAAGATGATGGGAAATTATGGGAATATAATATTTGATTGAAAGGAGTCTCATCACTCAGAAAATAATGGCATTGAAGGGAGAAAAAAAATATGCTAGGAGGGCTCATGATAGATGAATGGTGGAAAAATCATGTGGTAAATTTTCTTTTTTATTTTTTATTTTTGTTAAACAAGAGAGATACCATCAAGAATTCAACATTTTAATATATGCTTATAATACAAAGTGTTTTTTTGTTTTTTTTTTGGGATTGAAAAGTTTGGTGTCCTCTTTGTGCATGCTTAAACTAACAAACTTAATCACTCCAATCAGTTGTTGGGTTGGATTATTAAGAAAATGACAGAAAGCTGTAAGGAAAGCACAGAATCTTGCAACAGCCAATCCAACCGACCCCATTTTCATTCATATGGAAAATGCAAGCTGAGAAAAAGGTGGATATGTTTTGCTTTTTAAAAAAAATTTGTTGGTAGTGTGTATTTTGCTTAATGAGTCATCTTCCTAATAAAAGGGAATGAAAATGACTTATATTTTTGCGGGAGCAAACTTCATCAGTCCAATAATAACTGTGCATAAAATCGAATGGTTATTAAGGACCCGTCTTTTAATGGGCTTCAAACTTCATCACGAGATGGGCTTAGTTGCCAATATAGGTAGACTTGGAAGGGCCGCAGTCCGTACGGTATAAACGTGCCCAAGTTCAAACGGAAATTGAGAGGAACTGAGGAAGAGCAAAAGCTTCCGCGAAACGATGGAGTGTGCCGGGAAGAGACAGGGGACTCGGTGCACAGGACCAGCCACGAGAAGATGTGCTCGCTGTGGAGCTGTTGCTTATTGCTCTGTTTCTCACCAGGTGCTTCTAATTTGCATGACTTTTTTTGTCGATTGGCTGTGCTTTGAAAGCAAATCAGAAATTCATAAGCATGCTGCAAAACATGGACAGCTTGGTTTTAAAAATACTAGTGTGGAAGCCTTATTCTTGATTTTTTCATGGCTTCTGATATTTAGCTATGTTTTTAGCTTTCATTTAAGAGAGCAACAATTGGGTTAGTCTTAACTTGTGCAGAAATGGCGTGTGTGTGAGTAAGGGAGAAATTGATTAAAAAAGGTCTGTCGACTTGGGTCTAGGTTCTTGGTTTGCAGCTTAGAATGGTATCTTCAGTGGTAGCTCATGCCCACAACAAAATAATATTGCAGTTGAGCTAATAAGACTAAAGTAACTCAAAAAACAAAGAAATTACTGATAATGGGTTAGCTGATTATTTGGGTGTCAGCATTATAGTCCATGTGAATAGGTTCACCACATGTAGGCATGCGCCTGTATGTTTACATTGGTTGCTAAGTCTTCTCACTATGCTCATTCCCTCACTGCTCAATTTCATTATGGTTGAATGTTGTTTACTCGGTGGGTGACAATCTTTTTCTAACTCCATTGACAATAAAATTTTATGGTTGTCATGATTTTCCTTGAATTTAAGTTATTGTCCAACTTGATAAATATCGTAGATTGTGCATTGGCCTGATCATAAAGAAGAGTGCGGAAGGTTGGAGCAACATATGAAGCATATGGATATCTTGAATGAGTTTCCTTTCACTTTTACTCAAGAAGCAACTGTTCAGGTAATCAACAATTTCTTTCTCTTTGTAAGACAGGGAACCTTGAGTAGTGCTTTTCTATTCTGCCATCTGAGTGTTATCACTGATGTTATTCCGGGTGTGATCTTTCAGGTATGTGAAAAGCTGGAGACCAGGTGTTCAGTCTTGAAAAAAAGAGGGGTCCATCAAATGGGAATGTGGTTGTATGAATGTTGTTGTGGGAATTCAGTTATTTCCTTTGATTGTTCAAGGTTTCTTTTGTTTTTAATTGATCTGCCTGGTACATCTGAAATTCTCTGTATTAGTTTGTTTTCCATGTTGATTCTATTTCTGTTCACGTATGTTTTTTTTTTTCCATTGGCAGGTTAAATAATTCTTGGGATCTCTCAAATACCTTTTGCCCATGTACTGGTATCATCTTGTTCATCTTGCTAAGATAATTCAATAAAAGTTGATATTTATTAATTTATGATACACACATGCAGAGCCTTTATCTATGATATCAAAGCATTTAACCAGTTGGAAGGAGTACTATGAATGGAGGTCCATCCCACTGCATTCACCTGTTTCTTTGCTACTCCACCGGGTATGATATATATGTCAGTTGAGAGTTGGACTTTGAGTATAAAATATCAAATTCAAACAATTTGAATTACATTTTGGCAATTAGTCTATGCAAGAGAGTTGGGAGTATGCATGTTAAGGAAAGATACCTAATTGGCTTGAATATATGGGAGCCTAATTTAAGTTTTTCTCCCTTCCAAATCCATGAATTCTTTTTAATACTGTATATCTGCTGCTCTTTTTTGGATATGTTGATATGTTTCACAAATATTAACACCTGTTTCTTTGTTCTTTTCTTTTTTTCCAGCCTCTTACAATTTACTATGCCACTCAAGTAGCTGGTTTAGGAAGGTGGACTTCTGGAATCAGCCACAAATTGCACATACACTATCTTGGTATGTGTTTCAACTTTCTAACTGTGCTATTTTGCAGTATAAAGTATGGAGCCTCTACTGAACTGTTTTTATTTACGGATGTAACTTTGGGAATTTCCTTTCTTGATTTATGAACCTTTTAACAGTTGTCATGTAAGTTATCTGGTTTGCATATCTATAGTTTACTGTCAGTGTCATATTGAAAATTTAGTTTTGTTACATGAACTGAATTTTGACAGGCCCTGAGAAAGAGCTTCTTCAGCTTACTGTCTTCTCAGAGTTGCATGCACTTTTTCCTAATGTGCACGTGCATATAGAGCTTGTTGGGCCTGCAATTCCACAACATAGGTCAGTTCTACACTTTGAAATGATGTTCTGCATGGGATTCATCTACATCTGGTGTTTTGAATTCGAATTTACCTCATGAAGATAAAACAAGGGTTGCTTGCTTGAGTTTGGTGTCTCTTGTGGAGAGCGCTTAAAGATTACTTCTCATTTGTAATTAATTCTCCTTTTCCTCTTTGAGATGGATAGAGATGGTGAGATGATCGAGCTATGCAATTATGCCCATTGTCTTGATAGAGATTGCATATGTAAATCCTCAAGTGAGACTGTCAGCTGGGATGCACATACTAGTAAACCTTCAACAGTTACATTGCAACTTAGAAGCGGCTTTTATCATGACCGTTACAAGGATATAGCTCAGGTCGTGTACTTTCTGTCTCTTTCAATGGACATAAACATTCATGCCAAGGATCGTATATATTTTTTTCTCATTTAAGTCGTATATTCATTCTTTTGCCTTCTCGGTTTTCCTTTTTGCTGTTTCTGATGACTTCTAAAATGTGGGCAGGATTCATCTCCGCACTTAATCGTTGCTCCAAATGCAGGAATTGCTGCTTATTCAAGCTGGCTACCAACCATTGTCTGTTTTTAATATCTAAACATCTCTCTTTTCAGTTCCTCTTTTATTTAAATTTGTTTCTCTTAATTTTACTGGTTGCCTGGATGTGTGTTTCAGGAGCTAATAAAGGATATGAATATCCCAGCAGTTTTTTCCGATTACTGCAAAGAAGCTTGTCATCTTGGAGCTAGTTGCATAACTGGTGTAACTGGCTGTCCTCTCAATATCCCTGTGCGTTAAACCTATAGACTGTTGTTTTATAGCATGCATTGAACCATAAGCGCTTAATCTGATTATATCCAAATTCATGCCTCTGTCTTGTAGATTCAATTAAATCCATTCAGGCAACCAATGGTGGTGGAAGACAGCGTTCTCTTGCTTCCTTGCTACTCGAATTGCTTCCTCTACGGAATGTCAAAATGGTCTGTCTAAAATTATACCTTGTCTCGAAGACTCTCTGTCGGCTTCTTCAAATAAGTAGCTGCGTCTCTCAGATCGAAAGGAGGACAAGCTGTCAAGGTAGACAAGATTTGGTACGTGATCACATTCTCTCCAAATGTTGAAGTTCCAGTTGCAGTTTATATGACATCAAAGTACGTGATTACAAGATATAGACAAGATGTAATCAAATGTGTTGAAATGCACGTAAATATTATGTGATCTGGCGTTTTAGAACATTTTCAATTATGCTGGGGGTGTTTTTGAATTTCTATTCTTTTTCAAATAACCTATTATTTTTTTTATAGACGCATTGTCATACTTTTACTTACATGGAATGAGAAAATTCACGATTTAGTAGATCTATCAATAGATCAGATTTTGATCCGAATCCGGTCTAATTAATAGGAGATGAATTGGACTTCTCAATTTGATAATCTGATTACATTCCGAATCCTATAATTCATTTATAGACTATAGTTGATCCAATACGACTTAGTATGCAATATAATTTAATTTTTCTATGCTTTATATTAATATTTTATATGTGTAAATGAGTAATTTTAGTTGTATATGCACTAAAAATACAATCAAAACTAATTTTTATGATAAAATATCAAAAATTGATCTAAAAAGTAGATAAAAATACAATAAAAGAACGAGGCAACTAATGGAATTTTTATTTTTTGTCCATCACAAAATAAATTTGATAATAATCCAATCTGAATCCGATGTGTAAGAGATATAGATTGATATGTGCAATTTGATAGTCCGAATCCGATAATCTAATTAAAAATGGATTCGAATTTAGATTGAGGTATATCTTATCTAAATCCGACCCGTTTACATGTCTACAAATTAGAGATGTTAGAGTGCAAGATCAAATGTTTTTCCTTATCAATATAATTCCTGGTTTTTAGGTATTAAATTACGTTTTAAATTTTAATGTTGGACACCAATAATTTTTTATTAGTTATGTGAAAATAATTTCATAATAAACACTAGCCTCTCTGCATGCGCTTCCGCTCCTGAAGAGGCTTTTTAAAAAATAAATAAATTTATTTTATAATTAAAAAAGATAATGGGTAGTTGTGTTCCATAAAAATAGGATTCATTATCTGATTTTTCTTTTAATTTTAATTTTTTTAATATGAAAAAGTGTGAATTTACCATATTATCCTAATTTAATTAATAATTTCAATTCTTAATGTTGGCATTAACCAAAGGCATTTTCTGGTATTTTGAATATTTCACCATTCTCTGCCTTTTGCTTTATATATATACTAGCCTCTCCTCACGCGCTTCCGCGCCTGTAGAGGTTTTTTTTAAAAAAACTAAAATTTATTTTAGAATTAAAAAAGATAATGGGTAGTTGTGTTCCATAAAAATATGATCAATTATCTGATTTTTCTTTTTAATTTTATTTTTTTAATATGAAAAGTATGAATTTACCATATTATCCTCATTTAATCAATAATTTCAGTTCTTAATGTTTGCATTAACCAGAGGATTTTTCTGGTATTTTGAATGTTTCATCGTTCTCTGCCTTTTGCTTTATATATATAGATGAAATCAATTTCAATAATAATTTAAGTTTTTATGCCAATATATTGACGGCTAGTCACGTGGAGTTTAAATAAATTATAATGATCAATCAAACTCAAGTCTGACCCCAAAAAAAAAAAAAAAAAAAAAAACTCAAGCACCGTTCCGTAACTCCGTTCTGAGAGGGTGGCGTTTCTATCTGCGAAACGGGGCAGTGAAGCAGAGGGTGTCGTTTTCTTAAAAATTATCCAACGGACAGAAGCTAGCCAACATTCCCGCGACGTTGAACATAGAAACGTACGAACGACCCAATCGCAAAGCAATAAGCCAAGTCAAAGAAAGACGAAGAATAATCCAAAATCCGAACATTTCCAACAAGACGAGACGACCATGGATAATAGTCACCTCCTCGCCCTCCTCCATTTTTGACACTCGTCCGTTTCCACGTCCCCAAAATTTAGGGTTCGGGTTTTCCCTCCCTGCAACCCAAATTTCTGATCAATTGGAGTTGCTCCAGGAAAAACTCATCCTATCCATCCATCAATGTCTCTCTTCTCTCGCACTCCATGGCTATTACTGCTGCTTTTGTGCTCTCTAGGGTTAGGATTAGGATTTGGGGACGCTCTCAAGGTCCCCCTCAGGATCAAGGATGTGCTTCCGGTTCTGCCACGTCAGATATCGTGGCCGGTGCTCAACAATATCCACAGTGCTGTGGATTTGTTGCCTTCTTTTATCGGGTCGGTGACTCCCGACAATACATCAATTGAATGGGAAGGAGCTTGCTTTTCTGGTAACCAGGCTCGGCTCGAGTTCACCGAAGGCGATCGGGACAAACCCAATTTGGGAGGTGGCGTTCTCCATCTCAAGGTTCGGTCTTTATCTCGGTTTGAGCTATTGAATGCTTTTTCTGTGATTTTGATTGGTTTTGTCTTCAATTGAGTAAATTGTATTGGATGCTCAGCTTTAACATGAGCTGAAATCAGTTCGTGGTAATCTTGGTTTGGACTTCCGAGTAGTGAATTATTGTAAATTGTGTAGTTTCTGGGGTTGATTTTGTCAAATTGGTTCTTTTACAGACTTCTGAGGCACACAGTTGGGCTTGTATGGATCTGTATGTTTTTGCAACACCCTATCGGATTACATGGGATTACTACTTCTCTGCTCGAGAACATACGTTGAAATTCGACTCGTGGGAAGAGCAGGCAGAGTTGGAATATGTATGTACATTTATCTATAATCTGTTTGAACATTAAGCTTGACAACCTTAATTGCTTGGAGATGACACTGTGATGACTGTTGAGCAGGTAAAGCAGCATGGGGTCTCTGTGTTTCTCATGCCATCAGGGATGCTGGGGACCATGCTTTCTTTAATAGATGTTTTGCCTCTGTTTTCTAACACTGCTTGGGGTCAAAGTGCAAACATTGATTTTTTGAAGAAGCACATGGGTGCAACATTTGAAAAACGTTCTCAGCCTTGGCAGACAACTATAAATCCAGAAGATGTTCATTCTGGTGATTTTCTAGCAGTTTCAAAGATCCGTGGTCGATGGGGTGGATTCAGAGACATTGGAAAAATGGGTAACCGGAGCATTTGCTGGCCATACAGCAGTGTGCTTGAAGGATGGGATGGGCAATCTATGGGTTGGCGAATCAGGACATGAAAATGAAAAGGTATCAAATTAAGGACATTTTATAGTTCATTAAGGTTGAAATATAAATAGTAGTATGAGAAACAATTGCACCTTGTGTACATGCTTTAAATAGAAGTAAGTCACTGATTTCATTGGTTTGGACTTTATGTGGAACATAAATTAAGCTTTCTAAATGTTTTGGTTCTTGCAAAGAGTGGAAGTGATAGTTGAATCAGGCTGGAAGTGTCACTTAAACAGATTATGGGCATTTGTGTAGTGAAAAAAATTTAAATAGATGACAATGTTGCATAGATTTTTAAGTTTCTTCAGCTTTGGTTAGTACTTTCTCTTTCTGTGGAGTTATTGTGATTGATCTGACTGAGTGTTGGATTGTTTTGACATTTTACATGTATTAATATTGCAGGGTGAAGAAATTATAGCAGTGGTTCCATGGGATGAGTGGTGGGAACTGGCACTCAAGGATAGTTCTAATCCACAAATAGCCTTGCTTCCCTTGCATCCAGAATTGCGTGCAAAATTCAATTCTACGGCAGCATGGGAATATGCTCGGAGTATGTCAGGGAAGCCATATGGTTATCACAATATGATATTTAGCTGGATTGACACTATGGCTGACAACTATCCTCCTCCTCTTGATACTCACTTGGTATGCATTTACTGCTTTAAACTTTTGTGTGTTCTAGTACAATTAAACATTACAGAGATGAGGCAGGGTATCCTTGTGTCGGTTGTTAGTTTATATTGTTATTTCACTGGCATGCACGCACGAATTTCATCTTGCATTTCATCTCCCCACATGTGCATGTATATACGTATGTACATATATGTTTTTTTAGATGGAGCATACTTGGTTTTGGTCAATTAAGTTTTCTATCCTAATTGGCAGCTCCTGTTTTCAGGTTGTTTCTGTCATGTCTATGTGGACCAGGATGCAGCCTGCTTATGCTGCAAATATGTGGAATGAAGCTCTCAACAAGCGGCTGGGGACAGAGGTAATTATGCTTTGCTTGAGGTTTTTCATTTTACTTTTGGTGTCTATTAAATTAACTTACTTAAAATCCTAAGCCATGCCATTTTGTTCTGTTTTGTTTATTTGGGAATGAACACGTTTTTCTGCTCTTAGAATTCTAAATCCCCTAAGCATCTTCTAATTTTATTTTAGTGTATTATCTGCTTGCTCCATATTGAATCTGATGTTAATTCTCACCTGTGTGCTTTTAGGGTTTGGATCTGTACGAGATTCTAACTGAGGTTGAGAATCGTGAAATAGCCTTTGATCATTTGCTTACAATTCCAGAACAAGATGAATGGGTATACAGCGATGGCAAATCTACAACATGTGTTGCTTTTATTCTTGCAATGTATAAAGAAGCTGGGATTTTTGGACCTATTTCCAACTCTATCCAAGTTACTGAATTCACTGTAAGTCATTTTGCACTCACGTAGTTATCTTTTAACTTTCATAACCGTGACTATATATGACATGGCTTTATTAAACTTGGTCACAGATTCGTGATGCGTACATGCTTAAGATTTTTGAGGATAACCAAACCCGCTTGCCAAGTTGGTGTAATGGCAAGGACGAAAAGCTCCCATTCTGCCAGATCCTTGGTGAATATCGGATGGAACTGCCTGAATATAACACCATAGAGCCATACACTAACATGAATGAGCACTGCCCCTCCCTACCTCCTACTTACGACAGACCTCTACGATGCTAAATTCAAGTTCCACTAGATTTGTACCTCCCACTTAGGCATGTATTACATCATTTATCAAGTCGTAGTTGTCTATTGAAAATTCGTAAGACTTATGGGTAAGCAATGGGCATTTTCTCTGTTTCACTTGAGCTTAATAAAATTATTGAATATAGTTGTGGATGGAGCAAGGAATTATGTTTACGAAGTTTGTTATTTGAAGTGGTTGTAATTGTACAGTGTATATTTCACCCCCATAAACATTGTTATTTTTCTTCGTTTTTTGGCTTTTTGTTTTTGTTTAGACCCAAGAAAGAGAGGGTTTGTCGGCCTCAACTAATCGTAATTCCCATTCGATTTTTGAACAGCAAAATGAATCAAAGCATGGTTTCGAGCCTTCATAATTAATCAACCGACTATAATTACAAATAAATGTAAAAGGTCTTAAAAAGAACAATTTATAAATGTGGTAATTTCTCTTTTTGACTAGATTAAAGAATGGCAATGGCCGAGTGATCGGTGTATAAATTACATATCATTTTGTACCCTTTTAGCTTATGATTTGGTTATGTTTTTTTAGTTAAACTTGTGCTTTTAATTTGTTTTGTGTTTGTTTCAGTGTTTTAAGTTTGAGACTCAATAAATGCATTTTGGAGACAAATTAGCTCAAAACAGTATCTGCAGATCAGTCAACTTTACAGATTGGACTGTACTTACTCAAGAAGAACCAGATGATGAACCATATATCATTGGAAAGATACGGAAGTCTATTTTCTGTAGAATTTTACGGTTCATGATTCCGAGTCTTCTAGAGAAAGTTATACATGTTTTGGCAACTTAAGGTCAAATTCGGCAGCATCTGCGTTCCTGGGCCAAAATCACATTTGAAGGCCTTCCCGATTTTTCCTTGAGCTGGGCTGCATATGCTTGGAATGATAAGACACATAGCTTGAAGATCCATATTTTTGCAGATTTTTCAGAATGGATGAACAAGCCCAAAACAAGCCCACAAGCTGGCTGCAATGCATTGTCATGCATGACATATGCATGATGAAGTGTTGTTGATTGTGGGAAAGTTTGGTGAAGCATATTCAATACCTATATTTGAGTGGAATTTTGCAGCAGTCAAATGAGCCAAAAGATGATGAAGTGGGAGTTGCAACACTAAGCCTAAAGACAAGAGGAATTGTTTTCAAATGCAATAGTGTGTTAGGTGAATTAAGTGTTGAAGTTAGTGTGTTTAGAAAATTCAATTGTATAATTCAGATTTTCACTTCCCCTAGGCCTATAAATAGGGAAGTTCTCTAAGCTTGTAATAACACCCCAAGGGGGGGAGCTCTCAAACACTTCTCTAGAGCTCCTTTCCCTTCTCTCCCTCAAATTCTCTTAGTTTCCCTTTTGTAGTTCTCAATTGTTGTAATAAGATCATTCTACTTTTCTTTTCTCTTCTTCTAAATTCTCCAAACACTTCTCTATTATCTTTCAAAGTTCTCCATGCTCTAAAACATTTCCCATGTTCTCAAACACATGCTCTTCCAAAATCCACAAAGTTCTCAACACCATTTTCCCTTCTCTTCCAAAAGTCTCCATGTCTCAAACACTTCACAAACACATTTCTCTCCCTTCCTTAAGTTATCAAATTCTCCAAGTTCACAAACATTCTCCAAGTTCTCAAACACATTTCTCTTCCCTTCCAAAAATCATCCAAGTTCTCAAACGCTCTCTTCCAAATTCTCAAAGTTCTCAAACACTTTCTATTCCTTCCTCAAATGCTCTCTTTAATGTTCTCTAAGTTGTAATTTATTTTTCTTGTAATGTACATTCTTTCTTCTTGTTTTGTTTCTTTTGTTTTCATTTTTGTTTTGTGTAGGAAAATTGAATTGGATTATTCAATCATCAATCTCTGTGGAATCGACCTCGCACTTACATACGCTAAACTACCAATGGTTCGTGCACTTGCGAGTATCACAAGTTGATGATGCAGCTGAATCCATTTTGGTGCAGCTGAATCGACACAACACCGAGCATGTATGTTGTACAAAGATTAAAGATAAGATGCTGCTACTGCTTTCGGCTTGTCTTGCTCCTCCTCTTGATCCAGTGGAGACCCAAATGAGCTGCAATCTTAACCCTATTCACACCATTTGATGCTGCGGCTTTAATTTTGTCAAAGCCTTCTTCCACTTTCCTAGTATAGTTACCCTTGGCACAATCAGCAGAACCAGAGCTCTTCTTGGTCTCAGAAGCAGAAGCAGGGTCTTGGTTGCTGTCATCCCTTTGATCTCCCCGTGAGGTGTCGTACGGCCTATTTGATCCCATTGACAAAACCCTTTTGCACTTGAATATGAAATATGAAGAAAACCAGAGTTTTCTTGAGAGAGAGAGAGAGAGAAATCAAATCACGGTTCTTCCTTGTGTTTTGAAAACTAAACACGATCTGTGATACTTATATTAATGGTGAAATACTTAACGCTGTACAGAAAACAGAAACTTTGACAGAGGAAGAAAAGAACCTTCTTTCAACACAAGTAAATAACTGATCTCGTTGAACCTTATTGGGGTAAACTAAAAACTATGTCAAAGGAACCGTGGCAGTTGTCACCTGTGGCCTGATGGAAGTTTCCATATAATTTCTGTTTTTTTGGTTAATGAAACATCCTTTTTTCAAGTCAACAAGAACATGCGTAACTACTAACAAAGTCGCAGAACCAGAAATTTAATCGAAAGGACAACCTCATACAATATAAACATTTTTTTAAAGTCATTATACACACAAATTTTCAGTATCTTATAAATAAAACATATATATCCTCTACCTCTTGATCCTCATTTACTGCTTCAAATTTTTTTGTAGTTGTATTGATCTCTATGAAGGAAGCTCTGTTTTGTTTATTGAACCATGGACTCATTTTGGAAACAGAAAAATCAAATCAATAACCAGAATATAATGAATCAGATCAGATCAAATCAAATCCGTATACAAATACGAAATACAATAACAACAACAAAATGTCATAAAAATTAAAGAATGATAAGATGGTAGCATATACATATATACATATGTAATATGTATAAATGTTCCATATAAGATGATAGAGGCAAAGCTAGCTGCAGCTAGCTACTGCTTCCCGGTTGTCTTTTGGTACTTGTCTTTGATCCAGTGGAAACCCGATTGAGCTCCTGACTTCACTTTGTTCATGCCATTTGATGCCACTTCTTTTGTTTTTCCAAACCCTTCTTCAACTTTCTTGGCATATTTCGCCTTTGCGCCGGAGCTGTTCTTGGTCTCAGAAACAGGCAAGGGATCTGGGTTGGTGTAGTCCCACTGATCAGCCCATGAGTTCTCGTGATTTGAGATACTTGATGCCATTGTTTCAAGCAAATTGAGAAGATGAATAATTTGTAACTAATTTTTGTAAGTAAACTTTGATGATTCTGGTTGTGATGGGTTCGGAGGTCTATATATATAACATTACCATGATTATTATATGGATATGATGGCAGCCTGATTTTGAAAGCGCGGGTCTTCCATGACATTTTTAAAAGCAAACACGTTTCATGACGCACTAGATTACAACTTAAGGTTCCTTCTTGCAACAGCAAAGACTGAAAGCCACCAAAGAAACGAACCTTCTCTCTGTCCACGCAATTGATTAAATAAACTCAGCTCTCGTTGAACCTTCTGGGAATTGACAAATAAAATATCTGTCAATTAATTAAAAGGAACCCTGGTGGATGTTGTCACATGTGGGCCGTGGCTGTGGAAGGTTCCATTTTCAACCTGGTTAGCTAAGTATTAACCTAATGTATGATGTCAATTCTAGAAATGATGCGTGCGTTTTTCTTATAATAAGTAAATCATTAGTCGAAATAGAATTTTATGCATGAATGATGCAAAAGACTTTTGACATTTCTTCACATCATAATCAAAGGCAGTGGGAACATATATGGGAGAGATCTTATTCCTTGGCGTGTTAGTGTTTCATATTGTTTTATCTGTTTTCTTAATGCTATTTTATGCATTCGGCGGCTGCGTTGCACTTAATCTGATTCTATAACCAAATATTTTCATTATGTTTCTTTAATTAAACTGGTGCTAATCCAATTAGATTAGAGATTATTTGGATATGTTACCTTGTTTCCTTAATTGTGCGGTCTAGCTTGACTTATTCAACTTGGATGTGGCATGCCTTCTGATACGGTGATACGGCTGACATTGATAAGGATATACAACGCCCAATGGCAATGACCCCAGTTACACATGTAATTCAACTAACCAAAATATAAATAGCCGCTTTACATATGCTAGCTAGAATGAAGGTCAAAAATATTGATGGTTTTGGAAATATTGGTGGTTTAAAAATATGAAAATTTCAATGGAAATATTGGGAAATTATTGATATTGATAAAACATATGCTAATCATTTATTTATAATGATTGAGTACAATATTTTACACTTTATACATTGCATGTTAAGATACATAAGTGACTTAGTTACCACATGGTGTTCCTATAAGGTTCAAATTTGAGTTATTTACACTAACACTCCTTGAGGTTTTTGGCTTTTTCACAAAACTCCTTGAGGTTTTAGAAATTACAAGACCACCCCATGAGGTTTTAAATTGTTTTTCACAAAACTCATTTTCATTGATTTTTCATCCAAAGATTGATGTTTTTTACAAAAATTTCTCCAAATGACAAAGTTGGCCTTTGAGTACTTCATTGAGGTTAATTTTGTCATTTGCATAAATTTTTTTTCCAATGAAATCATCAATTTTTGGACAAACAATCAATGAAAATGGGTTTTGTGAAAACAAACTGAAACATGAGGGGGTGTTTGTGTAATTTTAGGAACCTAAGGAGGTTTTGTGAAAACACAAGAAACCTCAGGGGGTGTTAGTGTAAATAACTCTTCAAATTTTTCACTGTCTTCATAATCTCGATATTATCGATATTAGAGCGATATTTTGGCCAAATGTTGTTGAAGTGTGAGAGAAATTATTAACGTCGATATTTTCTGATATAATCGATATTTATACGATATGTGTATGGATGTGTTCCAAAATATCATAGACCCAAAAAATCGATAATATCCTCGATATTTCGTCAATATTATCGATATTTTAATCATTGGCTATAATATATCTAACTTGCATCCTTATATATATATAGTCCCCTTTTATTGAGGGATCCCTCAAATAATTTTATTTGAAGGACATCTTTTAAGGTTCCTTATGAATATTTTTTTCAATGATCCAAACGATCCATTTTTTAAGTATACATTCATAGATTATCCTTTCAAAAAATTAGACAAATCGGAAATCGTTTCGAGACATCCAATTGTGTCCTACAAAATCAGGAAACACGGTGCTTCAAGAAAGTACTAAAATGTCAATAATTCAATTGAGTGGTCAAATGATATCGGATTCAAGTGATTTTTTTTAGAAATGATATTTGAATGAATATCTACAAAATAGACAGGTTGAATTAGTGAAATACAATACGGAGTGGGCCCTACAATGATGTTTTTCAAATAAATTTATTTAAAGAATCCCTTAACTGAAGCTCTATATATATATACATATAAAGTTTGTGAAGAAGAATTCTTATGTTAACATGGTATTAAGAACCAGGTTTGTGAAGAAGAAAATGCTGATGGGAAAATCCTCAATTTCAAATGATAAAGTCATTTGCAATTAAATTTAAGATTTTGGCATCCTAATAATTTGATTAGGGTTAATTACTCAAATGGTCCCCAAACTTGTACGCGATTTACATTTTGGGGCCTCAATTATTCGTTCAAATGGTCCATCAACTCTATATTATTCGCTCCAATGGTCCTATCGTTACATTCTATCAATATTTCAGTTAAATATGAGGGAAAATTGGTCATTATTTACCCTAAAATTTGGTTAAATCTAATAGAAAATTAGACGGTAGGACCAATGGAGCGATTAATATAGAGTTGATGGACCATTTGAACGAATAATTTAATTGAGGCCCCAAAATGTAAATCGTGTACAAATTTGGGGACCATTTGAGTAATTTACCCAATTTGATTATTATTGATGTTATTAAAAATTTGATTATACTATTCAACCGCACTGGAACGGAATCCCTCTGCCTACATAGAATAGCAAAAGGAACATGTATTTGAGTATAATAATACATACGGCAAGTCTTAAGATACACCTTGGTGCCGTTATGTTAGGTGTCGCCAAGTCAATTGACAATTATTGGCCTTATACAAACTCAACATATACAAATACACCAAATACATACATATATAAGATGCACATCACAAAATAAGTGAAATTACCTATAGGATGACTAAAAATGCCTAAAGGGGGTGAATAGGCCAATTTAAGATTATAATCAATAAACAAAAAATGAACTTCGGTAGAGGATTGATATGGCTTATCAATCTTGAAACATGCTAGTATAAAATAAAAGAACACACAGATAATTATTTTACGTGGTAAAACCCCACCTCTGGGGAAAATCCATGGGACTTCTCAGTCTAACACAAATCCACTATAGAACGATGATTACAAGAAGTACTCACACACTTATCCTAGACATATTCTAGATAATGTTTACTAACTTCTTCGTAGCTCAACTTCTGTCACGGGATGATCTTCGACACTCCTTATATTGAACGCAATACCTGGTTACGATTGCTTCAAGCTCGCTGGAGGAAAACCACCACCATAGTCTTGGTGCCCTCAATCGTATGAGTCACCGACATGAATGCAATATGAATGGTTATGAATGCAATATGAATGATTATGAATGCAATATGAGTCACCACCATGCATATGAATGCAATATGAATGATTAAAGTGTTTGATGCACACCTCGGCTTTATACAACCATGTTGTTATCTTGCAAGAGACAATTCATAAAGCCAATGTATCACAAACGTGCCTAATCAGATTTCATTGAATCAAAGTCCTATTCTATTTCGTCATCTTATTCCCTCTTTAAGATTACCTTCCAATCCTATCAGATTATACAAGCCCACAATATTACTCAATGAAACCAGTTTGGGTATTAAAAGAACCATACTCTCCAAGTCAAAGATAATGAAAAAAATAATATTTTAACTTAAAACGAAATAGAGTCCAATAAGGAAAGTAATCTCAAGTGATAAAATCTAATCCTATGAAAAAAAAGGGTTAATATAAAAATTATTGATTGAAAATAATTCAAACTAGGAATCCTATAATGAATGCATGATTATGTCATGATTTACCTGAAATCAAGTTCTTCGTATCGATCAAGTCATACTTCGAAAATCTGAGATTGAATATGTTGCGCCAAAACTTCCAGTAAACAATATTCACACACTAATTTCCAATATATGCTAGAGTCTAGGAAATGAAAACACAATTTTCATACTAACAGTAAGTAATCTACTATGAGAGGAATTCTCATGTAATGCGGATAACACTTTTTATTATCTTCAACCAATAACACAATGACAATAAAATAATTTTTTCACGTATCAGTATTACTGTCCAGAGATCCCGTTATAAGAAAGGTTTTTTTTCCCACTATCGGGGGTTAGGGCCAACGAGAGATAAGATTTATAAGCAGTTATTTTGTTCCACGTGGACGCTTATAAGTGGGCTCAGAAACATGCAATGCAATGCAGTTCAACCCCCAACTTTGACCGCATCTCTCCTTGGTGCTGCATATATGAATCATCCTAAAAGTCAAAACATATTTCCATTCGTTTCTTTTTTCTGTCTATTTGGTCATCATAGACATACAATACAATTATACAACTAGAAGAAGAGAAGAAAGAAACTAGAAAGAAACTTCTGCTATCTACATCTTCTTGCATTATGTATATGAAAACCACACCACACACGCATCAAAATTCAAAGCATACAAACTTTCAGTTCAAATCAAACCCACCTAAATAACAAGTTAAAAAAAAACAAAAAACAAAATCAAACACGCAAATTCAAATTCATTAATAAAATTGACAAAGACCTCCAATGCCAAAGACTAATTCCTTTGATGCACTAGTGTTTGCCGGCTCCAACCTTTCTTGTTTACATCTCCACTTTCCCCCTTAAAATAAAACCATTCAATCTCCTCCTCATTCAGTCTCCACAGCAAAAACCAAATTAACTAAAACGACCATGAGGCTGCCGTTTCACCTTTTTGCCTTTGCCATTGCTCTCTGTCTCTCATTCTCACTTACACACACCTCTGCCCGCTTCTTCCCCAACATCTCACCCATCCCTCCACCGCTCGTCCCCAACGTCACCGCTTCCGTCCCCACCGCCTGGGACGCTTTCCAGAAGTTCGGTAACTGCCACGCCGGCGATAAAGTCGAAGGCCTCGCCAAGCTCAAGAAATACTTCAATTACTTCGGTTACATTTCCAATTTGCCCTCCAATTTCACCGACGACTTCGACGACGACCTCCAATCAGCTCTCAGAACCTACCAGAAGAACTTCAATCTCAACGTCACCGGCGAGCTAGACCAGCCCACCATCCAGCACCTCGTCAAGCCTCGATGCGGCAATCCCGATATAGTCAATGGCACCACCACCATGAATTCCGGCAAACCGACGTCGTCTAACACCTCCAATCTCCACACGGTTGCTCACTACTCTACTTTCCCTGGGACGCCGGTCTGGCCGCCGAGCCGGCGCGACTTGACCTACGCATTCTTGCCGGAGAACAATCTTTCCGACGAGGCCAAGGCAGTGTTTTTACGGGCTTTCCAGCGGTGGTCGGCAGCGACGCCGTTGAATTTCTCCGAGACGACGTCGTTCTACACGGCGGATATCAAGATTGGGTTCTTCAGAGGCGATCACGGGGACGGAGAGCCGTTCGATGGGGTTTTGGGGACGCTGGCGCACGCGTTCTCGCCGCCGAGCGGGAGGTTCCACTTGGACGGTGACGAGAACTGGGTGATCGCGGGTGACATTAGCACGTCGTCCGTGACGTCAGCGGTCGACCTGGAGTCGGTGGCGGTTCACGAGATTGGGCATCTGCTGGGGTTGGGCCACTCGTCGGTTCAGGAAGCGATTATGTTCCCGACGATCTCGTCGCGGACGAAGAAAGTGGAGCTGGCGAGCGACGACGTTTTGGGGATTCAGTCGTTGTACGGCGCCAATCCCAATTACGACGGTTCGAGTGTTTCGTCTACGCCGTCCACTCAAGCACGGGAAACGTCCGCTGCTGGGGACCACCTCACATCCGCTCCAAGGTTGTGGGGCCTCAGTGCCTTGCTGGCCGTTGGATTTCTGTTATTGTCGTTTTAGTTTTTTCTCATATTTTTTGGTTTTATTGATTAAAGTTAGATTAGCTTATATTGTTTTATTATTTATAATTTTTTGGGGGTAATTATTGGGGATTTGGCACTCTACTGACAGGCCGTATCTTACTTACTTACTTGTATGATTCTGCCAGTAGGGTTTTATTTTTATTTTTGGTATTCAGATACAGTTAAATACAGTTAGGACGCCACTTTGTACATATATATATACATTTTTATTTATTAAATTTTGAAATACACACATTTTATTAGCTTCAACCAAAGTCTAAAATATCTGCAGGTTGGTGAGTTGTTCACCTACGATGCAATAATTGGTCTGACTGACTTCAACAAAAACAAGTTTAAATTTGCTACCATTCATTCTCTGTTGTGGTTGGGATACATTCAAAAGCCCATTTCCGGCTTATAATCTTGTGGGGGAAGTGAAAATGGGCCACCCGTTTTGTTATACCGGTTCATCTTTGATTGACAAGCCCAATTACTAGTCAATGCTTATTGATTACAAGCGTCGAACGCACGCATGATGTTTTTAATTACTCGAACTACAAGTCTCTTGCTATTAGTGTAAGCCTACTGAATGATAAATGTTGAACGATGCTTCTAGGTCAAGGGAAAATTCTGATGAGTACGTATAAATGTTTAACCATGAAGATGAAACCTTAACTGAATCATACGCAAGGACACGGAAACGCGACACGCGATACGGAAAATCTCAAAAAAGTAGGACACGGACACGGACACGGACACGGCTAGGACACGACAATTAAAATAATAATTAATTCTCAATATTTCAATGTCACATAATTCCATAAAACAAAATAAATAACTCATGTTCATCATCCATACATAATAATTAATACACCACAAAATAAAACATAAATGATCTAACTCTCAATCTTCTTCAATCATCTATGTCTTCATTGTTCTTATTGGAAAACAACACGCCCTCTAATTCCGGTTCATCAAGTGAAAGGTTTGCAATTTCAAGCGCACACCCGCATTCTCCAAGTTCATAGTATCAAATCTGAATCCCCATTAGAGTTAGCATTAGAGTAACTCATCTTTCCCTAATAAACCAAATTCAAAAATACTCAACAACTAATAACAAGAATTTTATTAAAAATAAAAAAGCTCTAAATAGATACAATCATACAAAATACCCACACACAAAAAACACATCAAAACAGAGAAACAAAATTAAAAATGTGTGAAGATGGTCCTCTGCCTCAATGTAAAAGATGTAAAAACTACACTACAACTACATATGCTCTGCGCTTGGTCACACTCAGCCATGGAAATCTACTTATATATATATAAAGAACTTCCCTCTTAGAAAACTAAACCAAAATCAATAACACAAGACCAGCAAAATTCTTTGATATCAACCCTGACAAGCAAATGAAACCAAACCCATTGCAAATTAAATCCAACTCAAGTCAATTCCATTACCAAAACCTGTGTGTGACTTAACTTTCTCAAAACAAAACCAAGCATCATTTCACAATTATCAATCAGCCAATGAACAATAGAACACGAATCATAACAAAATTAGGATAATCATTCCATCTGGCATAAAAGAATTTGAAAACAAAGGGAAAAAAAATTGAAAAGGAGAAGAGGAAGAGCTGCGCGGAACTGACTGAAGTGGTGGCTGCAGAACTGATTCATTTAGGTTTAAAAATGTCTTTTTCCACTTTTAACCCATCTTTTTCAAAATATTTCAAATCAGTCCACCAAAGTTTCGAAAATCACGTTTAGACCCCAACTTTTATTTTCAAAATTTCAATATGGTCCATGCCGTGTCTTGACCGTGTCCGAGCCGTGTTTTGACCGTGTCGGCGGCGTGTCTTGACCATGTCCGAGCCGTTGACCGTGTCCAACGCGTGTCGGAGGCGTGTCGGCGTATTCAGTGTGTCCACACTCCAGCAGTTTGGAGTGTCGGTGCAACATAGGTGGCTAGTCCTTACAAAAAGTAATATGAATAATAAAGATGTTCTTGGTCGACAAATTCCACAATCTGAAAGCGGAAAAGCCCTCGAAGAGAACTGGACCCATGTCGACCCAGATTATATATTTCCAACCCTTTTTTTAAGTCAGTTATATGATTAATTAAATTCAAAATTCTGATCCAAAAAAGTACTGCATCAAGAGCGGTGGTTAGCTATAGCATCATGAATTGCTCTAACCTAATTATACACATCAGCAAAATGACCTAAGGGCCCATACTTTTCTACTCTCTGCGATATTTGTACAGCAACAAAGGAAGCAAGTGGAAAGCATTATCCTTCAAATGGCAAATCCACAAAAGCTTTTAACTAATTATTAGGCCAATTGATACAAATATCTCTCTTGCCAACCCAAGAGCTAACCAACCACGCCATGCCATTTGAAAAAAACAAAGGTCGAGAGGCTTGCATCCTACACCAGCAGCAGTATTGCAGCTGGTTTTGGTGGAAGAATCTGGCCTTCTCTTTATCTGATCGCCATTAGTTTATTGTCAAGAAAAGTTAGAAAATGAATGTTCCAGCTGGTCATCGCGGCCACCTTTTTCAAACTTCATATCTTCTCTCCATATAAACTCTTTCTAACAAACCATACAGAAGATATAGTTGCGTTTTTATCTTTCTTTTTTAAAACCAAAGCTTTCTTTAATGGGACTTGTTCCATGTCCCTTGCCATGTCACACAAGCACAGAAGAATCTCATGAAGATCACTCCAATATTTCCAATCACCTCCTCCAATCAGAAGCATCAACCTCTTCCTCCTCCTCTCTATCTTCCCAACCAAGTTTACCATCTGTCCCTTCTCTCACTACCTCAATCTCCAACCAACTTCAACTTGTTCTAGAAGCCCCAACCACCCACCACCTCTGCATAGCCACCCTCAAAACCCAAACCTCCTCCTCCTACGTATGCTCCCTAGCCCTCTCCGGAAACTTCCTATACAGCGGCTTATCCAACGGTCAGATTATAGCATGGAGCCGATTACACCCTTCATCACCCAACAAGGTGGTCGCCGCCACCAGCAGCACCGTTAAGTCTCTAGCGGTCGTTGGGGAGCTACTATTCAGCGCTCACCAAGACCACAAAATCCGAGTCTGGAAAATCGACATCAATCTCATCACAAACCCACACGACCATAAAAAACACTTCAAATGCATCGCAACCCTCCCCACCCTAAAAGACCGGGTCCCACGATTCTTCTCTCCCAAGGACTATGTCCAAATCCGGCGACACAAGAAGTGCACCTGGGTGCACCACGTCGATACAGTCTCCGCCCTAGCCATATCCAACGACGGGTCGTTTCTCTACTCCGCCTCGTGGGACCGCACGTTCAAAATCTGGCGGACGTCGGATTTCAGATGCTTGGAGTCTGTGAGCAACGCACACGACGACGCCATCAACGCTATAGCCTCGTCGCTTGACGGGGTGTTCGTCTACACCGGCTCTGCAGACAAGAAAATAAAGGTGTGGAAGAAAGTTAATAAGTCGGTCGTGCTTGATGCTACGCTGGAGAGGCACAAGTCCGCTGTGAATGCTTTGGCTTTTAGCTCCGATGGCTCCGTGCTCTACTCCGGTGCGTGCGATCGGTCAATTTTAGTGTGGGAAAGAGATCGTGATCGTGATCGTAGTGTTGAAGGCGGTGGCATGGTGGTGGTGGGTGCGCTGAGGGGACACAACAAGGCCATATTGTGCTTGGCTGTGGTGGCGGATTTGGTGTTTAGTGGGTCGGCGGATTGTAGTGTTAGGGTTTGGAGGAGATCAGGGCGGCTAGTTGATGATGATCATAATAGAAGCATCGGCTATTCTTGTTTGGCTGTGTTGGAAGGTCACAGGAAGCCCGTTAAGTGTTTGACTGCAGCTTGTAACAATAGAATTGAGGATTCTGATGATTCTGGTGATTCTTTTCTTGTTTACAGTGGTAGTTTGGATTGTGATATTAAGGTCTGGCAAATACATGTTCCCTTTTTTTAACGTATTTATTTATTTATTTTCATTAGGATGCTAAGAATGTTTTTTTGTTTATCGAGCTTGGAGTTTCGTCGGTTGATAAAAACAAATGTGGTACAAAAATATAAATTTCTAACATTGTTGTGAGATTTGAGGTGTTGATTTTGACATTTTAAAGCGTAGGCTTTAGATTAGGGTATTTTGGACCTTACTTGATCATTTTGGGGTTTGTTGTTGGAATTTTCTCATTTTGGAGTTGATTATAATTAACGACAATGACGAAAGAAAAAGGAAATATCCCTTTGCACTGAGTGACCAGATTACCAACCCTTTAGATAAGACAATAAGTAAGGACCATCCAAACTTTGACAAGTTTGTGGTCATTATTGGTGTAAAAATTCTCCATGTATATAAAGTTAATTTCACATTGGATTTATGTTCCCACTTTCCAAGTGCTGCTTCAACCTAATAGACAAAGAGCAATGCATGATCTGTCAAATATCTATAAACTCAAGAAAACCTCGGGCACCAAAATAAATTGATTTCACCAAAAAAAAAAAAAAATTTGATACGAAAATATCTATTTGCCAACGCAAAAGCCATTTTGTAAAAGGTTGTGAGAATAATCTAAAATATCGATAATATCGATGAAATATTGAGGATATTATCGTTTTTTCGGATTAAGAATATTTTGGAACGTATCCATATACATATCGTATAAATATCGATAATATCAACGTCGATAATTTCTCTCACACTTCAATAATATTTGGTTCAAATATCGCTATAATATCGATTAAATCAATAATATCGAGATGATGAAGACAATGAAAATTTTAAAGAGTTATTTACACAACACCCCCTGAGGTTTCAATTTGTTTTCACAAAACCCTTTTTCGTTGATGGTTTGTCCAAAACTTAATAATTTCATTGAAAAAAAACTTATGCAAATGACAAAATTTACCTCAATAAAGTATATGCAATCTAATCTCAAAGGCCAACTTTGTCATTTGTTGAATTTTTTGGTATAAAATCATCACTGTTTGGATGAAAAATCAATGAAAATGAGTTTTGTGAGAACAATTTAAAATATCAGGGGATGTTCTTGTAATTTCTAAAACCTCAAAGAGTTTTGTGAAGAAGCCGAAAACCTCAGGAGTTGTTGGTATAAATAACTCAAATTTAAATCTTATAGGAACTCTATGTGGTACTAAGTCACTCATGTATCTTACCATGAAATATATAAAGTGTAAAATATTATAGTAAATCATTATAAATAAATGATTATGGTGTGTTTGATATCCTATTAGGATAAACACGGTTAATAGCAACAAACTTGCCAAACCTAGTACCTTTCAAAGAACTTCATGAGATGTAGTTGTAATGAAAGACGAATCTTAATGTTACGATTTAAGGTTGTCAAAGATATCAAAGGGGTTGATATGTATAAGCTTAGAGCTAAACTTATTGAGTTTAGGTTTGTGGAATGTCTAAAAGGAAACCTTGGGACATTAGTTTTATCAACCAAAAAAGCAATAGTTGTTTCTCGAATTGCACACTATATTCCTTAAAAGAGGACTGGCCAAAGATAGGAAACCACAAATCTACACTCAATTGACAACTTAGTTCAGAGAAAAGCTCCACGTAGTTCGAATTGGATTTGAGAACCATCTTAGAAGAATGGGAAGATCGTTCTAACTACTGTGAGGAAATGTATGACATCTACTCATATTAAATGGCACTGGACTATAAAATCCGAATTGGATTCTATGCATGCTGTTGCATTCCTAAGAGGACACAAATTAATGTACAAACAACCAATTAAAAATACCCGTAAGTGCACGAATCTATTGAAGTATAGATTATGTAAGTACGGGTTCGATCCACGAAGAACTTGTCGGCTTCCTATAAGTTCTAATTTGAGTACGTAAAGAACACTTAATTGACACACCACAGATGCAAAATAGAAACTAAAAAATGAGTAAAGAAATGTAAAAGAAACACACAAAACAAAAGAAAGGAAAATGTGCTGTGAACAGGACCAGAGACCGGTCGTTGGATGCTAAGCGACCGGTCATTTTTGCACAGAATCGAAATTTCAGAATTATATGACGAGCGACCGGTCGTTTGATACTTGCGACCAGTCGTGAACACTGACTAGCGACCGGTCGTTGGTTAAAAGCGACCGGTCGTTTTTGAGCAGAATCGAAATTCTATGTTTTTCAGTTCCGACCTCTGTTCAGTTTTCGACCTATAACTTTCCAACCGTACGTCCAAAATTCACGTTCTTTATACGATTGGATTCAGCACAGAAAATGAAAGAACACAACGTGGACCAAAAGTCCAAAACAATTACGGAAATTCAGTAACAAAGACACGTAACGTGTCGAACACGCAACTCTCACACACATTTTTTTGGGGGGGGGGGGGGTTTGATTTGGTTCAAGTGATCTATTTCTATTGCATGTAAGTAAATGGACTTCGAATTTAAATGAGAATGGCAGAGATGAATTATCAAGATGTGAAATTAAAATGTAACAAACACTAGGGTTTCGGAATCCACCCTAAACAATTCTACCCAAGTTCATGAATACTCAAGTGATGAACTCTAAACGTGTTGATGAAAATGTTCGCAATCAAGACCATGGGTCGTGGCTCAAGACGCAATGATTCTCTCTAATATACGTAAAGTGCATGGTTCGTGCTACAATACTTGTGCCCTCCCCATAACCGAACTTAGGTGTGGTTCGTACTTCGATTCAATTACAAGGAAAACCCATTAAGTTCAAAGAGAATATGAACATCATAAGAATCCTAATAGCATGGTGTTTACATTAGGTATTCAAGAAACCAATTCACATGGATGATTCTTACTTCATCCATTTATTGCTTAGGATAACATGAAGATACACATAATCCCAACAATCTCAAGAAGCATGCTTTCAAAGATGGCCAACCAAGGAAAAACACACATCAAGGATAGATTAATTTGGTGAATTGGAATTCATCAACAATATCCAGAAATTCATACACTCAAGCATCAAAACAATAAGGTAATCATGTTTAGGGCTTCAACCTAAGCCCTAGGTATGGAGTTTAGTTGCTCATACTTATCCCAAATGCAAACTCAAAATAAAATTAGAAGAGTTTACAGATTTTCAGAAAATGATGAAAGCTTCAAGATCATCAATGGTGGAAGTCTTCTTCTCCACTTTTCTTGGCTGCACCTTGGCTTTCTCTTAGCTCCAACTCTCCAAAATCTGCTCTCAAATGTGTAGAATCCTGAATGAATTATCTCTCCAAACACTTTCTAAAGAGAGAGCGACTCATGCAAAGACTCAAAAGTTTCCACAAGAAAAACTTAGTTTACACATTATTCACAAGGCGGCAAAATTCATAACACAACATGCTCAAGTGTAGTAGTGTGATGGCCAAATGGAACTCATTCTCCAATTTCAGTTTTCACACAACTTCAAAAATCATTCCAAGCACAAATGTAACTTCAAATCTCACCAAAATTGTCCTCTCACAAATGAATCACTCGGAAGAGGGGTACAATGCAACACTCAATAGTAAATATGAGAATAGAGTTAAACCACACGGGACTTAATTCAAAATAGAAGGATGAAGAACATGCATAACTATGATCTCAAGAAGGATGCCAAACACTTAAAAGCTGAAAAATGTGTGCAAATCAACCACATGACATTTAGGATCAATTTAGGTCTTTATTATAGGTTGTAATGGGGCTAAGGGTGTAAGGTGAGTGAGAAATGAAGGAAATGGATACAACAAAGTCCAAGGAACTCACAATGTAAGAGCATATAATCGTTGACTAAAAGACTTTGCAACACCACGCTTGAGAATTACATTTTTTTTATAGTTTTATTTTAATTTGGCCAACCAAGAAACATGGAATTGAATTCATTGCCAATTAACCACAACCCTTCTCTTTTCTTTCACCCTTTGAGTGAAGTACGTTTTTTTTTAATAACAAACTTCCCAAACTTAGCATGAAAAACACATCTAAATTAAAGCTTATGAGTTCCTTAGAAAGGTAAATTCTTGTTTTTCGGGCTAAGGCTAGAAGTAATAATTGGTTACTTGAAAGAAAATGCATACATATAGGCTCAATGTGGTTAACAATGGAAAATCATGCTTAAGCATGCATAGGGTTAGCTTGAAAGGCACAAACGGTTCAAAGAGGGCCTTAATATCATTTCTCAAATGTCATGTAATCAAATTGCACAAGAGTGAATGTCTTTTAAGTGCTCAACCAAGTCAATGAATAATGAGATCAAACAACAACTCGGATGACAAGAAAATAAGAATGTGTGTATAACACTCATGAATTGAAGCACAAAGGCTCAAAGCTCACATTATATGGTTATACAAGTCTAATTCATGCTTGATACAATTCTTTGGATCATGTAAGTCTCTCAACTGGAGAATTATGAAACAAATGGCAAGTGCATAGAGGGTTTCAAACATATCATGCTAGAACAATGCCATTTAGTGAATAACAAATTATTTTTTTTTTATAGCATTTTCAATCAAGTCATGTAAACATTCATCACAATCTCATCATATATGTCCGGAAAGTGACTTGAAAACAAAAAGACTCAAAACTGAAAAGAAAGCAAAACAAAAGAGAGCAAGAATTTAAGTGAAACGAAAAAGACTTGCTATCCCTTCCCAAACTTAGAAATAAACATTGTCCTCAATGTTAAAGAATTTAGGCATCAACAACGTTATAACAAGAAATAAAGGGAACAAAGCAAGTAAAAACAAGAACAAACATGAAATACAATTGCAACACAGTTGCAAAAACAAAAACAAAAACGAAACAAAACAAAAACAAATAAAACAGTAAGCCCTAACAACAGTCTAAGACATGCAGAAATCCAACCCAAAGAAATGCACAAACCAAAATGAAAGCCCAACCCAAATGAAAGCCCAAAAGCGAAGAAAGTATAAAAAACAAAGAAACCAAGTCAGAAGCACAAAGAGCGAGAACTCAGAAAAATAGAAAAAGTGGGCCCTGATGTCTCGGCACCAGTGAGTCACGGGATACAAAAGCGAGAGATGTGTCTCACGCAGAGGTCCCTTTCACATTCCCAAGCCAGAATTATTGGCCTCGTAGGAATGTGTGACGACTTTTGTTTCTTGAAAACGAAGAAAGGTAGAAATGCAATTAAAGGGGTTAGTGAACGGGTGAGCTGACCTAAGGGGATAGGCCGTAAGGGCCGCGCAAAACGCAGAAGTGCAGTGGCTAGGGTTACGCAGACTAAGTCTATAAAAGAGGAAGAGAAATAGGGGGAAAAACACACAGACTCAGAAACACACCAAAGAGAAAAGAGAGACAAAAGAAAAGAAAGTTCAAATGGCTTCTTCCTACCCATTCTCGTTGGATCTCAACCTAACTCCACCGACTCAGACTCGGGGCCAAGCAGTGGCACCAGTGTGGATGCCCTACTTTGCCTCTGCACGGGGGCACGTGACAGTGAATGACTCAATACCTGCTGGACAACGATGTTGCCCTTGGAGTTGCTAGAAATCTAGTGACTCTCAAGGATATACGGGTGCTGGGATCAAGGGATGACAACCGGGTGGTGAGCGATGCTCTGGCACTAAGCGTGCAAAGCACAGGAACAGTTGCAAGTATGGGTCATCGCCTTATTGCGAAGTCCCATGAGGTGGAGGTGCTAAGAGGTCAGTTGGCGGCAGAGCGAAGTATGGTTGAAGAGTGCCAGAGTATTATTAAAAGTTTAAAAACAGAAAGGGCAAGGATACTAGAGGTGAATCGACACAGCTGGAGGCGTTGCGGGAAGAGAACAAAAATCTCTCCAAGATGGTAAGTGTTTACGCCCAGGACATGAGAAAGCAGCTGGAGGACCTAGACCGACCGGGAAAGTGCAAGAAAACAGACCACAAAAGTGGTTACGCTCAAGCTAAGAATGCAATCTTTGGGAGCTCAAGTGATGAGCCTCAAGACGCAGTGTGCGTGAAAACCCAGAAGAGGACAGCCATAGGGCCAAACTCAAAGGTCCTATGGTCGAGACACCGAGCACTGTGAAAGAATGATTTCTAATGTATTATTGGTGTGCCTGTTTGCTTTGCCCTTTCCGTGTATTTTTTTTTAATTTCTCGTTTTCGGAAATAAAAGAAAAGAAAGTTGCAAAAGACAAAGAAGAAAAACAAAACGCACTTCCCAAACTTGAATAAAGGGAATGCGACAAACTAAAAAGAAACAGAGCACACTTCCCCAACTGAAATAAAACAAAGACGACAAACTAAAAAGAAATCAAAACACAATGCACCAGAAAAACAGGGAGAAAAAGAAAGTAAAGTGAAAGCAGAAATGCTTCCTTGTTTAACTTGACTCAACCGCAAATTGCTCCGGAAATGCAAAGTGGTGCCGGCTCCCTTATGAGTATATGCCTATTTAAACCACTTCTCGGTTGAAAGGAGGAGTACCCTGCATTTCATCCTGCAAACTCAAGAAAAACCATCAAATAGTCCAGACATAAAAATCAATGGCATCTTCAGCTACTCCCATTGATGACCTTAACCTTGAGTTGTCGCTCGCACCACCAAATGCCCAGATACGGGCTCCTCCAAACCTTATCTTCCCAAACTCCTCATTCCATCATGGCTCGGCCTCAAACTTCTCTGAGGCGGTACGGTGTAGGGAGGACCCTCCGGAAGGCATGACTGCAGGAGACTTACAATGGCGGATCATCTGCATGTGGCGCAGAGGTCTGACTTGATGGCAGTGGACGAGTCCCACAATCTAACAGTGCTCAATGCGATCTCGGCTACCAATTTGGGCATTCGCCTACTGAGCGAGACACGAGAGTGCGGGGCACTGAGCGAGGAGGTGGCTGCTATGAAAGCTCAAGTGGCGGATCTCCAGAAGCGGCTCTACAGTGCCAACCAGCATGTAGAGATGCTGGAGAAACGGAATGAAGATCATGTAGAGCTGTTGCAGGTTCTACAAGCAAGAGCAGATAGAGGCAATTAGCAGAAGCCTCAGGTAGCTCAGAATGCAACAATGAACATGTGATTAGGAATTATATGTACCCATTTTCAAGTTTGTGTATGTAATCACATGTTATGGAATGAAATAAGCATTTGAGCAAAAATTCTGAGTGTGCAATCATAAAGCAATCTACTTCCCAAACTTATATGAAACACTGGTTATAATTGATGGAGATTTAATATTAAACAATGCCATATAGAAAAATTGGGATGGATAATCACAAAATAAAAGAAAGAGTAAACAAACAAAAGTTGAACTAACAGTAAAAGTTGAAATAAACAAACTAATAATCGTCTTAAAATCAAACCCAAAAACAAAATAAACTAAAAAGTTCAAAAGGGTACAAAACTCAAAGTACTACTGATCATCATCAGTCTCATCATCATCATCATCATCACCACCATCATCACCACCATCATCACCATCAACATGTGCAGAGGTCCCGGGTTGACCTGGCATCTGGAGGTGCGTCCAAATGGCGTCAATACAGGTGCTCATATGCTGCATCTGCTAATACCTGGAGCTGCATCTGCTGGTATTGCATCATTTGCATGTCCCAGATGGCTTGATGACTGGGGTCCCAAGCAGAAGTGTCGACACTTGGAGCAGGTGGGAATGGCGGTGGTGAGGCCGGCTTGTGTGGCGGTGGTGGTGGCATATGGGGCGGCACCGGAGCAGGTGCAGGTGCATGACGCCTCTAGAAAAATGCTCTTGGACACAGAAGTGTCCGAAATGGGACCCATGGGCTCAACAAATATATCATTAGGGCGAGCTGGAACCCTTAGCGTTCACATAACATGCTAACAAGGCAAGGATAATAGATTATGCTCTTTTTACGTGCACAAGCCTTCAAGCGTTCAAAAATAATGTCACAAATAGGTAGGGAAAAATATCCCTCATGCAAAAATTTCAGGATCCTGACCCCCATTGTGGGAATTTCCGACCGTTGGCCGGAAGGGTAGATGTTGTGGCGCACAAAGCTCCACAGGATGACAAAGTAGGGTGTCAATTTACCCTGAATGAGGACATTCTTTTTGGTTTGAGATGCAAAGGCAGGAGGGTCAGCATAGAAAAGTGTTTCAGTTGCGCTTTGCATGTCAAAATGGCCAAGCAGAGAATGGTTCCAATCATAAGAATCATGCCTGGATATGTGAAGGACCTCAGAAATAATAGAGGGGGATATCACAAAATTTTTTCCCCGAACCTTGATGGGCACATTTTTATTAGCTCTAACCTCCTCACTAGGGAAAGCATCATAGAATTCTCGCACAACAGACTCATTGTATTTTTTTTATAGATGCGAGCTAAAGGTAATATGTTACAGTCCCTAAGAAGGTCCTGGACTTGAAGAAGTCCAGCGGTTTGGATGGAGGGACTAAGATCTAGGTTTCGCTTAGGAACCACAGTGGCTGTGAGCATGGCCTCTTCCGGCTGAGGTGCACTTCCTGAAGAAGATGCGCCCTTTTTCTTACCGGTTCTAGCTCTAGACATCTAAAGAAAATAAACCAATATGCACAAAGCAAGAAAACAACAAAATTCATGCCACAATTCCCAAACATGCAATACGCCACCAAATTAATCACAATGCCAGATTTGCATTCATAAAGCCAGAGTTTCAACCACAATTATGCACAAATTCAACAATTCCACAAAATTAATCACAATGCACAATTATGCCAAAATTCCAAAATGTAAACCACAATCCCAACATTCAACCACAAATGTAATGAGACAATAATAAACACAAATAACAACAATAATGATCAAGAAAAAAAAAGATTCAGAGTGAGAAAACATACCCAATTGGGCAAAATCACACCACACAACCACAAACCACAATCAAAAACAAAAACAAAGAAAAACAAGTTAGAAACAATAATAAGCAATAAGAAAAGCAATTAGAGTAAGAAAATCAAAGGAAATTCAAAGAAGAAAAAAAAACGAAATTTACCTTGAGTGAATAGTAACCCTAACTGAAAATTCTCCAAAATTGATGAAAACACTTGAAATTTCAAGGAATAGATGCCAAAACGGATTCTACTCGAAAAATCAAGTGAGAAAAGTGTGATTTGAGGTTAGATTAGGGTGGGTTGTGAGTGATTTAGAGGGAGGGAGAAGAGAGAAGTCGAAGGGGAGAGAGAGAGGGCCTGGAAAAATAAGAAGAAAGTGAGGAGAGAGAAGAGAGAAAAGAAGAAAAAGCAACGGGATTTAACTAAAATCGCGACGAGCGACCGGTCGCTTTTAGGCAGAATCAAAAAAAATTATTTTGCCGACTCTACCGACCGTCGCAAAACATGTACGACCGGTCTTTTTTGGGGTTTTTTTTTTTTTTTTTAAATTTTATTTTTATTAAGGACTTACCTTCCCAACTCAGTTTCTCACCACAGCAGGTGCATCAATGAAGTGGAGCACTTCATCCTCTTGATTCAAAGCATTTTCATGGTAGATTTTCAACCTATGCCCATTTACTTTGAATTCATTTCCTATGCCTATTGGTCGGATTTCAACTGCACCATAGGAAAAGACATTAGTAACTACAAATGGGCCAGCCCAGTGGGAACGAAGCTTACCTGGAAAGAGTTTGAACATAGAGTTAAAGAGTAATACTCTTTGCTCTACTTCAAACGACTTTCTAATGATATGCTTATCATGAAATGCCTTTGTTTTTTCTTTGTAAATTTTTGCGTTCTCATAAGCATCATTGCGAAGCTCATCCAGTTCGCTCAGTTGTAACCTTCTGTGATCTCATGCTTCCTTCATGTCGAAGTTGTACTTCTTGATTGCCCAAAGGGCCCTGTGTTCAAGCTCGACAGGTAGATGACAAGGTTTTCCAAAAATTAAGCGAAAAGGAGACATACCGATTGGAGTTTTGTAAGCAGTTCGGTATGCCCAGAGCATCGTCAAGGCGCATAGACCAATCCTTTCTAGTAGGACCAACAGTCTTCTCCAATATATGCTTCACCTCTCTATTGGAAATCTCTACTTGCCCACTAGTTTGATGGTGATAGGGGGTAGACACCTTGTGGGTTATGCCATACTTCTTGAGTAGGGTCTCAAATGATCGATTGCAAAAATGGGATCCTCCATCACTAATGATGGCCCTCGTGTTTCCAAACCTACAAAAGATATTAGCCTGAAGAAAGCTAAGAACAACTTTCGAATCATTAGATTTGGTTGGAATTGCTTCCACCCATTTTGAAACATAATTGACCGCAAGTAGAATAAATAGATTTCCAAAAGATGAAGGAAATGGTCCCATGAAATCTATGCCCCATACATCAAATATTTCAACAATTAGAATTGGATTTAAAGGCATTTGATTTCGAGATGAAATGTTACCTATTCGTTGACACCTATCACAAGATAGACAGAATTGTGAGGCATCTTTGAACAAGCTTGGCCAAAAGAATCCACTTTGTAAAACTTTTAATGCTGTCTTCTAGGCTCCAAAGTGGCCACCACATGCATTCGAGTGACAGAATGTGAGTATAGACTGAAATTTGTTCTCGGGAACACATCGTGTAATCACGGAGTTCTGAACAGTACTTCCACAAATATGGGTCATCCCACACATAGGACTTGGTGGTTTTCAGTAATTTGTCCTTTTGACATCTTGACAAGTCCCTTGGTATATTTCCTGTTGCAAGAAAATTGATAATGTCAGCATACCATGAGTCAAAAACTTGTAATGCAAAAAGTTGCTCATCAGGAAAGGATTCGCGAAGAGGAAGAGTGTCTTCTTCGGCATTGGAGTTGGTGATCAATCGGCTAAGGTGGTCAGCTACCACATTCTCCGATCCCTTCTTATCCCTGATTTCTATATCAAATTCTTGGAGTAACAAAACCCATCGTATCAATCTTGGTTTTTCTTCCTTCTTTGCCAAGAGATATTTCAAAGCTGCATGATCAGTAAAAACAATTACTTTAGAGCCTATCAAATACGAACGAAACTTCTCTAAAGCAAAAATTACAGCTAGAAGCTCTTTCTCAGTAGTTGAATAATTCAACTGAGCATCATTAAGGGTACGGCTTGCATAATATATGGCATGCAATCTCTTCTCAACTCTTTGTCCCAAAACAGCTTCAACTGCAAAATCAGATGCATCGCACATTAATTCGAAAGGTAAATTCCAATTTGGAGGCCTAATGATAGGTGCAGTTGTGAGAAGAGTTTTGAGCCTTTGAAAAGCTGCCAAACATTCATCATTAAAATCAAAATTTGCATCTTTGGCAAGCAAGCTACACAATGGTCGAGAGATCTTAGAAAAATATTTTATGAATCTTCTATAGAACCCGGCATGTCCTAAGAAGGATCGGATCTCTTTCACTGATGTGGGAGGTGGCAAACCGCTTATCACGTCTACTTTGGCTTTGTCAACCTCAATGCCTTGACTGGAAATCACATGACCTAAAACAATTCCCTGTTGTACCATGAAATGACATTTTTCCCAATTGAGAATTAAGTTGCATTCCTGGCATCTTTGCAAAACTAAAGACGAGTTGTTAAGGCATGAATCAAATGAATGACCAAACACACTAAAATCATCCATGAATACTTCAATAAATTTTTCTACCATATCGGAGAAAATACTCATCATGCATCGTTGGAAGGTGGCCGGGGCATTACATAATCCAAATGGCATACGCCGGTAGGCGAAGGTGCCATAGGGACATGTGAATGTCGTCTTGTGTTGGTCATCAGGAGCGATGGCAATTTGGTTGTATCCTGAATAGCCATCCAAAAAGCAGTAGTAACTATGACCTGCAAGTCGTTCAAGCATTTGGTCAATAAATGGTAATGGAAAATGATCTTTACGGGTGGCGGTATTTAATTTTCTATAATCAATGCAAACACGCCATCCCGTTTTGACACGAGAAGGAATAAGTTCATTTTCCTCATTTCTTACAACCGTTATTCCTGACTTTTTAGGAACCACTTGGACCGGGCTTACCCACTTGCTATCGGAAATAGGATAAATTATACCCACGTCCAATAGTTTCAGAATTTCTTTTCGGACTACCTCTGTCATGATTGGATTTAGCCTACGTTGAGCATCTTTTGTGGGTTTGGAATTATCTTCCAATAAAATTCTGTGCATGCATCTTGTTGGGCTTATTCCCTTAATGTCCGCAATACTCCAACCAATTGCTCCCTTGTGTTCTCTTAGCACTCGCATCAACTTCTGTTCATTTTCCACATTGAGATTGCTAGCAATAATCAAGGGCAATGTCTCTGTTTCACCTAAATAAACATACTTCAAGTGGGATGGCAATGGTTTGAGCTCTAACTCAGGTGCCCTGTCAAGAGAAGGAACAAGCTTTTCAGGATTGACTGGCAAAGGTATAAAATTAGGAGTGTACTTACGTGGTATGGCTGGACATGCATCAAGGAATTGCACAGCCTCAAGTAATTCATCGTCATCAATTTCCTCAACTTGAGGATTTTGTGTCAACACCTTTTCTAATGAATCGGTACCATGAGTACTATTAAAAGTATTTTGCACCATTTGACACAATGTATCAATACGAAAACATTCATGTTCATCACTAGGGAGTTTGAAGGCATCAAATACATTGAACATTATCGTTTCCCCTTGAACTGTCATTGTCAATGTTCCTTGTCGAACACTAATCCTAGTATCTGCAGTGGCCATGAAAGGGCGGCCAAGAATCAATGGAAGATCCGCACCCGGAATAGGAGCTTCTTCCATTTCTAGCACCAAAAAGTCAGCTGGTAAAATGAGATCATTTACTTTCACAAGTACATCTTCCAAGATTCCTTTTGGATATCTCACTGATCGGTCTGCCAATTGAATGCTGACAGAAGTTGGTTTAAGATCACCTAAATTAAGGGCTTCAAAAACAGAATAAGGCATTAGATTAATTGAAGCACCTAAATCAAGTAAAGCTTTTTCAAACAATTTATCACCAATAGTGCAAGGAATTGTAAAACTTCCTGGATCTTTTAATTTGGGAGGGAGCTTCCTTTGCAAAACAGCAGAAGCTTCTTCCGTTAGTGCAACCGTTTCATGATCTTGGAATCTCCTCTTGTTGGTACAAAGGTCCTTCAAGAACTTTCCATAACTCGGAATTTGCTTGATTGCATCCAAGAGAGGAATGTTGACTTGCACTTTTCTGAAGGTTTCCAATATGTCCTTGGCATGTTGAATTTTTTTGGAACTCATAAGCCTGTGAGGAAAAGGAGCACGTAAGATATCTTCATCAGGAGGTTCACGACTTACCTTCTCCTTCCTTGCCCTTCTCATAAGTTCATGCTTTGGGATCCATTCGGATGAAGAAGCTGCATGTTTATCTTTCTCCTTGTTGGTTTCATCCTTTTCTTAGGCTCAGTCACTTGTTCAACCTGCATCTCATCATCATTTTGAATCACATTTTCAGAATTATCAACCTCACCAATTACCTTACCAGTTCTCAAGGTAACTGCTTGAACGTGCTCACGCCCACTTGGATTAATCACTGGTTGGCTAGGGATCATACCAGGTTCCCTTTGACTCAAAACTGTAGCAATTTGCCCCACTTGATTTTCTAGATTGGCAATGGCCTTATCCATTTTCTGCATGTGGGTGTCATTCCTCTGCATGTAGCCTTTTATCTTCAGTGATGAAACTATCTGTGTTTCTAGCCATTGAAGCAACAAGTTCTTCCAAAGATCTTCCTGTAGATTGTGGGTGAGATGAATTTGAACTTGATTGGTTAGGTGGTGGTTGTGGTGGATTGTAATAGTTCATTTGACCATGAGGTGGGCGAGTATGTTGTTGGCCTTGAGGTGGTTGGGATGGCCCTTGTTGAACATTCGAATTGTCACTCCACCTGAAATTCGGATGATTTCTCCACCCCGGATTGTATGTTTGTGAGAAAGGATCATTCTTAGGCCACTGATTTCTCTGAAATGAGCCCACTGCATTTGCTTCCTCATGTGCCAAGGGATAATCCTCAGTGTCATGACCAATTGTGGAGCAAAATGCACAAACCTTGGATGATCCTGGTGCCAATTTCTTCACCATGTTGGTTAGGTTTGCAATCTGAGCTTCCATACTAGAAATGGTACTTACATCATAGGACTCCCCTTTTCTGATTGGTTTTTGCCTTGAATTATATTGGCGAGCATTTGCAGCAATAAGCTCAAATATTGCTCGCACTTCTGTTGGAGTCTTGGTCATTATAGTTCCTCCTGCAGCTGCATTCACATTACTTTGATCCGCTTCAAAAAGTCCTTCATAGAAGTGTTGCATTAAAAGCCAAGCTTGTATGTTATGATGTGGACAAGTGATTAGAAGTTTCTTGAAACGGTCCCAATAATCCTGGAAGCTTTCTCCCGGCCTTTGCATAATTCCTGTAATTTGACTTCGGAGTTCATTTGTCCTTTGTGCTGGGAAGAAATGTTGCAAGAACTTTGAAGCAAGATCCGTCCACGTGGTGATGGAATTTGGAGGTAGATAGTGAAGCCATTCCTTTGCTGTATCCTTCAAACTAAATGAGAAAAGTCTCACTCTTACTTCGTCGCTACTCATGCCTCCGATCTTTATTGTGGAACACACTTCCTCGAAGTCTAGGATATGTGCATTAGGATTTTCTCCAGGATTTCCCAAGAACTTAGGCAATATGTGTATCGTGCCCGGTCTCAACTCAAAGTTTTCCAAAGTGGTTGCGGGATATACTATGCAAGATGGTTGTCCAGTTGTTGGTGGTGAAGAGTATTCTTGCATAGTAAGTTCCGCATTAGCAGCTGCGGCCACCATTGGTGAAGGTGGAGGTGACTCGACTGTTGGTGAGCTTGGTGATGATGAAAACGGTGAGAAGGTGAGAGGCAATGGAGTAGACACAGCTATTCGGATGTTCCTTTCTCTCAAAGCTTGAGCTTGGATATCTTATATTGTGCAATCTAATGAAATATCAAAATTCAAAAAGGACATAAGCAAGGTGTTCCTGCAATAAAAAGAAACAAAATCAAACTCAAATAAAATGAAACAACAAACAAAGAAAAAAAAATGAAAAAAAAATTTAAGTACTCTAAATATACTCAAACAAAACATATAAGCAACCGTGCCAGTTCCCCCCAAACGGCGCCAAAAATTGTTGCATTCCTAAGAGGACACAAATTAATGTGCAAACAACCAATTAAAAATACCCGCAAGTGCACGAATCTATTGAAGTATAGATTATGTAAGTACGGGGTTCGATCCCACGAAGAACTTGTCGGCTTCCTATAAGTTCTAATTTGAGTACGTAAAGAACACTTAATTGACACACCACAGATGCAAAATAGAAACTAAAAAATGAGTAAAGAAATGTATAAGAAACAGTACCAGAGACCGGTCATTGGATGCTGAGCGACCGGTCGTTTTGCACAGAATCGAAATTTCAGAATTATATGACGAGCACCTGGTCGTTTGATACTTGCGACCTGTTGTGAACACTGACTAGCGACCGGTCGTTGGTTAAAAGCGACCGGTCGTTTTTGAGCAGAATCGAAATTAGAGAATTGTGTGTTGAGCGACCGGTCGTTGAGACACTAGCGACCGGTCGTTTTCTGAGTAGAATCGAAATTCTCTGCTTTTTTCAGTTCTGACCTCTGTTCAGTTTTTGACCTATAACTTTCCAACCGTACGTCCAAAATTCACGTTCTTTATACGGTTGGATTCAGCACAGAAAATTCAAGAACACAATGTGGACCAAAAGTCCAAAACAATTACGGAAACAAATAAAATTCAGTAACAAAGACACGTAACGTGTCGAACACGCAACTCACACACACATTTTGGGGGGGGGGTTTGATTTGGTTCAAGTGATCTATTTCTATTGCATGTAAGTAAATGGACTTCGAATTTAAATGAGAATGGCAGAGATGAATTATCAAGATGTGAAATTAAAATGTAACAAACACTAGGGTTTCGGAATCCACCCTAAACAATTCTACCCAAGTTCATGAATACTCAAGTGATGAACTCTAAATGTGTTGATGAAAATGTTCGCAATCAAGACCATGGGTCGTGGCTTAAGACGCAATAATTCTCTCTAATATACGTAAAGTGCATGGTTCATGCTACAATACTTGTGCCCTCCCCATAACCGAACCTAGGTATGGTTCGTACTTCGATTCAATTACAAGGAAAACCCATTAAGTTCAAAGAGAATATGAACATCACAAGAATCCTAATAGCATGGTGTTTACATTAGGTATTCAAGAAACCAATTCACATGGATGATTCTTACTTCATCCATTTATTGCTTAGGATAACATGAAGATACACATAATCCCAACAATCTCAAGAAGCATGCTTTCAAAGATGGCCAACCAAGGAAAAACACACATCAATGATAGATTAATTTGGTGAATTGGAATTCATCAACAATATCCAGAAATTCATACACTCAAGCATCAAAACAATAAGGTAATCATGTTTAGGGCTTCAACTAAGCCCTAGCTATGGAGTTTAGTTGCTCATACTTATCCCAAATACAAACTCAAAATAAAATTAGAAAGAGTTTACAGATTTTCAGAAAATGATGAAAGCTTCAAGATCATCAATGGTGGAAGTCTTCTTCTCCACTTTTCTTGGCTGCACCTTGGCTTTCTCTTAGCTCCAACTCTCCAAAATCTGCTCTCAAATGTGTAGAATCCTGAATGAATTATCTCTCCCGATCAAAAACCTCTCCCACTTTAGATTTCCCTTGACTTTCCTTCCCTCTGTCTTCCTTTCCAGCTTTTACTTTTAGTATATTATTGTAAAGTCTTCACCCATTGTCTTCTTGTCCCCTTGCAAATGATGAAGCCTTATCTTCACAAAGATGCCAATTGATTCAGAAAATATCTCATTTACAAAGGTAATTTCTTGTTACCAAGAGTTATGGTAACAAGAAAATCAAGATGACACAAAGGAGGTAAAAGCTGCCCAAATTCGGATTTCCAGAGCTGTGGTAACATGCTGGATCGGTTGGATGGTCAATACTTGTCCAATGGAGCTCAAATTTGGATATGTTGTAGTTAACATCCATTGAAACAAGTCTCATGAAGATCATGACCTCATCCGAGCCCCGGAGCATGCTGATCCAAGGCCAAGAAGTTGACCTACGAAAATGAACAAAAACAGAATTTATAACAAATAATGCACTTTTAGCTCATTTTCATACTAACCAAGGTAAAATCTAAGAAAACACAAAAAGGAAGTAAAAAGCTATAAAATGTCAAGAACTAACTCAAAATAAAAGGGTGAATAACATGAAAAATCATGTGTAAAAATGAACCTAACACATGCCAAGCATGTCAATACTCTAGTTGACTCGTCACAAGGTATCATACCTATTGGCTACAAATGGTCTTTAAGAGGAAGATGGGCTTGAAGGGCAAGATAGAAAACTATGAAGCTAAGGTAGCATCATAAGGATTACAATAATGTGAAGGGCTTGACTATGAGGAAACCTTCCCACTTGTAACTATTTGGATATTGCTTGCAATAGCTACATACTTGAATTGTGAGTCTTGAACAAAAGGAAACACAAAACGGCTTTTATGAAATAGCCCAAGGTTCAAATCACAAAGAGTATAAGCTATAGTTGTCCATCAATGAACTTAAGCAAGCTAGTGGGAGCTAGAAACATTCACTTTGACAACAAAGTCAAAAGGATTTGAGTCTTTTCAAAGATATGAATGAATCTCATGTATTACAAGAAAATTAGTGGGAGTTGATTCATATTCCTAATATTGTATGTAGATGACATACCAATCTTGGAAACGACACTATATTACCTCTTCATAAAGTAATGACTAAAACATTCTTTAGGAATAATTTGGGATAAAAGTATAATGGAAAATGATTTATCATGATAAATATAAAATATAAATTGAGGTAATTAACCATGTGCTAAGATGTAGCAAGATAGGAACATCTATGAAAGCTTGAAATAGTTATATTATTTTACAAGCCAGAACTACTAAAGAGTTTACTAAAAGAGTAACTCATTATTTATTCACAAGCTATGTACACAGTACACTTTTATAAATATGCCAAAATCATCACAAGCTTTAGATTTCAGGTTCGGTACCTGCAAAATCTATTAGGGGTGAGCGAAACCACAGCTCAGTAGGGACATAAACCTTTTTACATGAAATTGATATAATTAAATTAAATGACAACAATTACACATCCAAATATCACATTATTAATAATAATGCATGAATGCTCTTCATCTAATCCCGTTAATTCATATAACTGGACAAGCAGACCTGCACGTCCCATACCATGCTTATACCACTTGGTCTCGGATGCCCATTTATATGAACTAACACCCATTTCAACCGTTCCATAATTCCCCCTTTTGTTAGTCATCTTGCCTAACTCCCTTTCGCCAGTCCCGAATCACCCAATAAAAATCATGTGCACTGTGGGATCCCTTAGACCTGGTACCTGCCAAGAGTTAGACTCAACTACACAAAAGACTATATCCATTACCCTCTTTTCCATCATTATTATCTCCAACTAATTTCCATGACATGATATAATTATGCATTTCACATATCTATATATCCCACAACAATGTAGCTATTCAAAATATCACCAATGTACCAACATTGTTCAACCAATCAAGAACACATAAACATTCCAAGAATAACATTCAATTGTAACAAGAATATTAATCAAATAATCATATCACGCATAATATATTGTTCACAAAATTTAATTAACACAATCTCTGTAAAAGGCCCCCAAGAAACCCCTACCTTGATTCCAATGTTTTTACAACGTGAGATAACTCTACAATCCAACACCTTGAGTTCCTCCAAAGTCTTTCTTGTTCTACCAACACTTCTAATATTTTTCCTCTTCTTTCTTCTGTCTATCACTTTCTTGTTCTATCACTTACTATTATTCATGTTGTAAAAAAAGTTTAAGGGAATGGTTCTTATTTATATGCAAATGAGAGTCGGCTCAAGGTGAGATAGAAGGGGAAAAGTCGGCATTTCATGTAAGTGGTGTCAATTGGCATGTGTATGTGATAGTAATGCTGCCAGCTATAAGAATTTAAAGCAAGAGGTGTTCAAAGCTTAGCAAATTCAAGCTATATAGATGACAACTCACAAGATGATTGTGCTCCTTGCTTAGCTAAAAGTAAACGTACATGTCTATCCAAATATGAATCAAAGTTGGTTACTCCAACCCTCTAAACTTAGCCACCAAGTAATCAATAACATGCAAGAGGTGAAATGATATTTAAAACATATTTGGATATTTAATTAAAGTATATATTTATTAATGATAATATTCATGAAAGTATAATCATGTACCAAGATATATATATATATATATATATATATATTTAAAATACAGGACTTCATAATCTAATAGAAAGGTTACCCTCCTATGGGGGATATGGAAGTCGACTTTCAGAAGGTGCATATCGTTAAATCCCAAAAAAGCACAACAAATGAATATATATTTCACATTGTGCAAATAGCTATGATATCAATTATGATGGGAGCATCATAGTAGATATCAATTAAGTCAAGGATCAGAACCGTGGCATCTGTCAAGTGCATCTTTCAGTATTTAAGAAAAACTGAGAATATGTTCCAAGATAAAGGAAAGAATATCAAAGTAGAAAACGGAAGCGTGAAATAACTCATATTTGGAATATGAAGTTAACACCAGAAAATCCTTTTGGATATAGTTAGTTGATAATGATATAATTAAAGTACTATGTCAGGCTCAACAGCAAAAGTAGACAATATCACCACTTTACAAGTCAACACGAAGGTGTTTGGACAAGAATAGTTCATATGTGAACTATTGAATGGTTCTAACCATAAAGTTGGTAGTGTACCCACACTATAATAATAATGGGGTGATAGCTCAAGCCAAGGAACCAAGGTCACATAAGGAATCCAAAACAAACTGAGAGACTTAACCAAATGAATAGGGAATCATGAGTAGGGATAAAAGTCAGAAATCTCAAGTTGCTTTTGTGGATAACGTATTAGATCCACTGCCTGAGCCTACAACGCCTAGAAGATTAGTCGTATTAGATACACATCTTATTGGCTTTACTGCAAGTGGAAGATTGTTAGTAGTATGCCCTTAAATCCAACTAATTATGATAATTAATGTTAAGGACATCTTATGTAATGACTTATTAAGTTATTCATGGACAAGACTAGTTGTTTTCAACTATGATATTTGGTATATTATCATAATAGTAAAATAACTATAGTCATAGGAATATATAACTGGACATGAGAACTATGTAATGAGATTGCATACATCGAGACTTATCATGATCCCTAATCCTAAATATGTTCCTGGTCATAGGAGTATCAATTGGGCGCTGATATTCCGCCAAGACCAGTACACACAATATCTTCCCTATATGTAGAGATTAACGAGGTCTCAATTCATTGAGTGTAGTGACACCAAGATATGTGTAAGTGCTTGCAGGAGAACAAGTACACTGAACGTGATCAAATACATGAGTTCTAGAATGAAAGTCTTTACTCACATGTCAATACTAGAACTCATATATTGCAATGGTGCAAACTAATCTTTATAGCTAAGACATATAGATATCTTGTGGCAATGTTGTTTGACTTTAAGGGCACCATACAGTTGTGTTGTAAAAGACATAACCTAAAAATGTTTATGAGGACTCTCAACAAAGTCATGAAGGCAAATGAATATACAACAAGGGATCTCTACTCTCAGGAAAGAGAGAATACTACTCCAAGGATATGATTGATTAAATCCCTGCGAACAATATTGGATAAGATTTGAAAGAAGAAGTCTTCAAATCTTACCGGGATAATCATATAAAGGAATTCACATTAAGATATTTGATATTATGTTTCATTATCTAATAATGTGAATAAGGATAATTGTATAAGAGAAAGATTCAATTGCACGACCATTCCAATTTGAATAGGTTCTTCCTTACACCCTATTTAGCTCGAATAACCATGGCATGTTGTTAGGTGTCAGTCATGATTTGTGGAAGTCCTGAAAGGTTCAATCAAAATTGATCTTCACTAATAGGAAGAATTAAATAGCGAGATTTAATTCACAGTCAACTCAGAGAAGTTGAGTCAACCCACCACCTAGCTAAAAGGAACCTACATATCGCACAGTGAGAAATGAGATTAGAGGAACAAATGAAGAGAAATGAAACTATGAGTCAAAAGTCAAAGGTCAAAGTCAACGGTCAAGTGAAAGTCAACATGTTTGACCGGAGTAATTAACCGAGTCAAATTAGTAAGACTATAATAGTGATTTAAAAGTTAAATTATAATTCGTAATTAAGAGTTAATTATGGAATTACTTTGACGTAAGGAATTGGATTGGGCTTTAAATATGATTTAAAGGAAAAGGCAAAATACCTAAAAGCCAAACGGGCCCAAGGATAAGTGTTGTATGACAACACAAATCCAAGGACCCAAGAGAAGTCTATCTTCTAGGCTTGGCCAGCCATAGAGAGACTCTCTCTCTCTCTCTCTCTCTCTCCCCCTTGTGTGTTTTTTCCTATAAAAGTTAAACTTGACTCAAAACCTAGTTAGGGTTTTCGGCATTCCAATCTCATCTTCCTTAGCCAAAAATCGGTCCAACCTAGAAGAAGTCTAGCATCTAAGTTCTCTAGGTTGATTTCTCTTCATCTCTAATCCATTTTGGGGTGGTGAGGTAGAGGACTTCACTCTTGGAGTCTTGGTTGAGGAGCTTGTGAGAAGAGGAAGTAAATAATGTATTTTCCTACAAACGTGATCATTCTTGGCTTGTTCAAGAAATAGTTATCAAGGGTAAAATTCTATGTCTTTCTCTCTTTTCTATTTTGTGCTCAAAGAGATTAGATCATAAGATACTTGGGTTAAAATGAAAAAGACTTAGCTCAACTAGAATAAGTAAAATTAATCCGCCATTATGAATGTTTTTGCATTATATGTTGTGCCTAAATTCATTTCCAATAAACATAAATCAAACTTATGTAGTATGAATATCATACATGTATCATCATAACTCTCCTTTGGGATATATTATGACAATATAAAAAATTAACAATTATGATGGATATATTTTACATTATTGGTAAATGTATATTCCTAGTTTGAAAAGCTTTGTTACTTTTGGATATCCAAAAAAATATCTAAATAAGACATATACAAGTTACCTCATTTATATCACCAATTATATGAATACTGGATCCACCTTTGGGTGATCCATATCTCTTATGAATATGATGAAAATCAATATACTCACGCCGTTGAAACCTAGGAAACATTATAAGGTTGAACTTCAATTATTTGCATCCGTAAATCACAATAATTGATTAATTATCATTTAATTCGATATTCATAGAATGTTTTGGCTTGGCCATTTTGATGATTAACAAACCATTCATAATAATATGAATGTTAAATTAAATTGATAAAAATTGTAATAATTAATCGATTACATAAGATTAATTGATACACTTTGTTGAGACCCAAAAAATCCAAGGCTAAGCCCAAATATATTCCCAGCCCAAGTGCGATATCTTACCAAGAAGAAACCCGACTTGGGCACGTGAAATTTTGTTGTACACACTCATGCGAGTTATGATCCACGTGCCACGCCAAGCAAATATGTAAACAGTCACGCCAAGAGTCATAACAGGCCCCGAAAAATGTACCGACTCTATGAACCCATGCTTATTATCCCTTAAAACGTCATTTTGACTCAACCATAGCCCTTTACAATACGATAAGATTCGAGCTCGAGCACCCCAAACAACATGCAATGCCAAACGCACAACCCTTATTTTGCACCTTGCCACGCTACAAGCTTAAATGGGCCCAAGCCACGCAAATGCCCGAGGCTTGCTGAGTGGGTTGTGGAATGGATGGTTACAAGCATTCACGACGCCAATTGATGAGCCAAGAAGTGGAAGTTTTGGACTGCTTTGGAGCCCAAAACTTGAGCCCATTTCTTGAGCCCAAATATGTTGGTAAGCATGAAAGAGAGAAGAAATAGTCCATTACCTTAAAAAATTGGCCCACCCCTTAGTAAATTAGCCCATCACCTTAGAGAGTGGCCCAAGCAACTTAGAAAAATATATGAAAGTCTCCAACGCATAGCTAGAGACAAAACCACGACAGACCATCTGAAAAACCAAAGGATACTTACGTGTGCAGGCTGTTGGGAGCAAAACACCCTTCAGACCAACATCATTACCCACTTCTTTCCCCCACCAACTCTTCCCATAAAATAAGGGAGGAAAAAAAGAGAGAGTGTTGCGAAAGATAAGAGATTGCCACAGGGATAGTTGCGGGAAGACTCTAGAGCTCCCAAAAATCTTGTCTCTGTGTGTTTGGATTAAGGGGATTTCACAAAATGGGGATGAATAAAAGGAAGAGAAGAGGGGAGTGGGAGACTTGGCAGATTTGGGAAGAACTAGCTAGGGTTGCTTGGGAAGAATGAGCTTCCAGCACCTATAAAAGGAGGCATCTCCTGCCCATCATCTCAACCACATCCAGAGAGAGCAAGCATCCCCTCTCGCTCCTGGAACTCTTCAATTTCGAGCTCTGTTCTCCCATTCTTTCCCCTTTTCTCTTTCTGGCAAACCACCCAAGAGCCTGACGAAGCTTTCATCAAGCTGCCGAAAATTTGCTCAAACCACCCATTCTTCCACCCTCATCTTCTCCTCTCTTCACTCAACAAATCCTCTCAAAATTCTTTCTCCCCTTACTTTGAACCCCTGTTTCTCATAGGAAATCCAAGCCCTCTCTCTCTCTAATGCTAAACTCACGAATGCTCAGCTTCCATGTCACAAGCTTCTCAAGCCAAGCCAAAATATTCATCTGTAAGCAACTGTTGGTTTTACTGGTGAAGGAAACCAAGGTGTTTCCTAAGGCTCCATGAACCTTTCGAAACACCCTTGGGGCCTGATTCTTGAACTCAGACATAGGGGCAACTCCTCCCATTTGCTATTTACAGCAGCCCAGGCCCATATGTAGCTTCCAGAACAAAAAAGCCCCTACACACTTTAATGATTAATTGATTATTAGATTAATTGATATAAATATATGATCTCTATAAAACAGTAATGGGTAATAAAACTTTAGATTGTCTCTCTTCAAAAGACAAACACTACAAAAAAAAAGGTTTTTTGCGACAAACTTTATTCGATGGACCCCAAATATCGTCGCAAAAGGTCATTTTTTTTTACTAAAAAACGTTGGTCGTCGGAAATATGTCAATATGATACATTTTATTTCTGACTATTAATGTACTCTCGGAAAAAGTCTCTATGGATGTCGGAAATACATTGTTTTTAGGCGGGAAGCCTTGGCACCAGTTGTATTACCGACAAAACACATGGCCGTCGGAATTGTCATGGTTATTTCTTAGGGGCAGTTTTTGCCCTCGGAAATAGTCACTTATTTCAGAAGGAAAATATGTCTTCTCGGTAATGAGTCTATATTTCCGAGGGCAACTATGTGCAGTCAGAAATAATTGCATTTTACAAACGACATGTTTCGCTTGTCGAAAATAGTTGTCAATTTCCGACGAATAATTTTTGTTGTCGGAAGTAAATTTTCATTTCCGATTGCAATTAACCGCTGTCAGAAATAGTTATTATTTGCTATGGGTTAAAAAAGTATAAGAGAAAAATATTATTTTTATTTTTTTTAATGCCAATGACAACTATATTGAATTTGTAATGCATGGCTCAAATTAAAAGTAACTTAATAAGAAAACGAGCAAATATCTAAATTCAACAAAGACACAACTTCCATCAAGTTTGGGGCCATGTCCATCGGGTGCAGATGGCCAGCTTCCATCAAGTTTGGCTAGAATATATCCAGAGAGCTTCCATTATATGCCACTTGACATGTCTCTTTGTCTTTTTCTTTTTCATTTGTTTAATATTACTTTGTCTTTTACTCTTCTCCCATGGCACAGACAATTATAGCGTCATGGAAAGTAGAGACGACTTCTTGAACGCGTCCGTGCACGTTACGACAAATGGTTTGGGGACGGTTGAAGCTATAATTGCTAGGGTTTCTCTAAACTAGAAGCGAAGGAAAGAGAGAGAGGAAAGAAGAAAGAGAGAAAGCGAAAAAGAAAAGAGAGAGATGAAATAAGAAAGAGAAAAAAGAAAAAGAAAGGGAAAGCAGAAAAGAAAATGTCTTATTCCTTCCAATCTTCTCTGGATCTTAATTTAGCTCCCCCAACACAGAAAAAGGTGCAATCACTTGCACCAGTCTGGGCGCCCTATTTTGTGTCCTCACGAGGACCCGTGACCGTCAATGACTCGTTACTCCTTGACAACGATGTTGCCATTGGAGTTGCTAGGAGTCCTGGTGACTCCCAGAGACCTGGGCATACCTGGGAATGAGAGATGACAACCGCCTAGTGAGCGATGTCGTGGCAATGGGCGAGCAGAGTGCTGCATGTATCGCAAGTGTGGGGCATCGCCTCATTGCGAAAACTCATGAGGTGCAATTTCTAAAAGCTCAGTTGACGGCAGAGTAAAAATTGGTTGATGAATATCATCGTGACAACAGAAGATTGAAGAATGATAAGGCAAAAAGGGAAGAGGAGCACCGATGCCAGCTGGAGTTTTTGCGTGCAGAAAATGAAAAGTTATCAAAACTGGTAACTTTTTATGCTAAAGAAACGCAAAAACAGCCAGAGGCCTAAGAGCGACCGAGTAAACGCAAACGCGGAGATGATGACTCTAGTTTTGCTGAAGCTAAGAGAGTGATTTTCGGGAGCTCAAGTGATGAGCCCCAAGAAGCGGTGTGTGAAAATCCGGAAGAGGATATTCAGAGCGCGAAACTAAAGGCTCCTTTGGTGGAATTATGAAGCATGGCGAGATGATGATGAAGAAGATGAGGAAGAGGATGAAGAAGAAGAAGAGAAAAAAAAATGTTGTCTATTTGTTTTTTTTTTAATGCAGCCTGTTTGAAGTGAAATGTTTTTTTCTTGTTTTTTGTTAATTAAAAAGGATGGGGAGTTTCTCAAAGGCACACAAGCATACTAGTCATTTAAGTACATAAATTTCGTACCCTATATCCAAAAACAAGAAGCATAAATGAATGAAGAACACTCAAAGACTAGAGTCCAGGTTCACCAAAAAAAAAAAAAAAAAAAAACTAGAGACGAGGCTCCAAATTTTCTTTCCCTTTGTAACCCCAAGTTATGCTTTATATGTTATGTGGGCCTCATAGCCTCAAATCCCATATGCTTTATATGTAACTCCAAGAAAAATTCGACATTGGTTAGGGGTAGGTAGGTGATCTAATTATTGTTGATTTTCAAGACTTTTGAAACGAAGACCTTGCTCAATTTTGACTCTATGAAGATGACTGAGGATAGGGGAAATGAATGATGAGAAGAGAAGTGTGATGAGTTCAACCACATAAACGGATTGAATGAAAGAGAAGGCTAAATTAGCTATTTAAATGTATAATTATCATATCCCAACATTACATCATTAAAGTGTTAAGTAAAAGGCTCCACAATAGTAAGATGCTTTTCCTTTTAAAGATATGTGTGAATAGCTTCCATTCTTTCCATTTTCCCCCTTGACCATCCTGTACTACTTTAATTTAGTCTTCAAAGAGATATTTTCGCCATCCACAAAAACAAGTAAAAGTTCAACTCAAATGAATCTCTATATTGAAAAAGGCATGACAAAAATAATTAATGAACAACACAGGAGAACTCTTATTTTATCTCCTCCATCATACTCAGCCAAGCAAAACTCTCTTGAACAACAACAAACTTAATTAGAATTAAAACAAAAAGGATCCCACTAGAGAACAAACAATGTACATAACATATGATTGAAAAGTTTTGAAGTGCAGGAAAAACGTTAACGTAGATTGAAAATCAAGTGGGACAACAAATTCCACCACCTTTTGTAATTTAGCCAGCAAGCAAGCAGGATATTACCTCGATGAGTTGAGTTCATGAATAATTTAGCCACCACCTTTTCTTTGAATAAATCATTGCATCAACTATTTTGCTAATGAACACAAATGGTAGCTATGGCAAGAAAAGGAAGGAGTCGCAATACATCATCAACCAATGGACAGGGAGAGTTACTTAGATCCTCTGCAGTCCAACATGCCTTTGTTGAACCATCTCATGATAATGAAGTACAAGAAACTCAAGAGACATGCTCTGAGACTCAACCTTCAAATACCCAAGGTATAGCTTATATTATTTGAAAACTATAAATAATATTACGTTATTAATTGTTGTTCTTAAATTAATTGTTGTTCTTAAAATAGGATTAAGTGCTGGGAAAAAAAAAAGGCAGAGGGAAGGCCAAGGGAGGAAAAGGAAAGGGTATGCTGATTGAAATATATAAGGGAAGGTAAACATATACACTACTTATTGCTATTACCAATAGTTATTCTAGTTATTTCTTAGACTTCGGCAAGTGTAGCTTAATTAATTATCACTTATTAGTTTATTTGATGGCATATAAAGTTCTTTAATGATTTCAATTTCTTCCAGCATTGTAACCAAAGAAGCTTCTCGGAATATAGGTGTACTTTTCAAGCAAGAGATTAAAGGAGCTTGGGTAAAATTTTCAGATTATCCAGAGACTCAAGTAAATCTATTATTTGAGTGTTTCATCGAAGCTGGATATACTTACACATGTTCTGAGGAAGAATTTAAGGTTGCATTCACTGGACATATTTAAAAAAAATTGCTGATTGGATGTGGAACTTGAGAAGGCCAATTTTTCAAAAATACAAAAGCACTTGGTTAGAGATATGCAAACCGCCCAGAGAATGTACCTGATCCTGCAATATGGATTGCAATGATTGTTGAATGGTTAAAGCCTGAGTGGCAGGTAAAAATTAATTTAAATAAGATGTTTTAGCTATACATAATTATTAAGATACCATTCTACGGTGGGTTATTAATTTTTACATCGTTTGCAATAACCATCTATTTGATGACATCTACTTTGAATTATATTTGCAGGATCAAAGTAAAAGAAACAAAGCTAATCGGGAAAAATCAACAATAGTGCATACCACAGGTTCAGTTCCAATGGCAAAATACCAAAAAGATGAGGTAAACAATTGAATATTTTATGTAAGGCATGTATGTAAAGGTCTTCAACTATTTTCATTGTTGCAGCTATGATTGTGAAGTTGGTGATTCCACTAGGTGTCATGATTAGAGCTTATGTCATTGTTTTTTAAGGGAACCTGGATGATTGAATTTATTTGTCTTATCATATTCATGTTTTCTTGTTAATAGCTTGATCGAACTGGAATTGAACCTAGTCCAATCGATTGTTTCAAAAATATTCATATAAGTTAGGGTAAGAATGGAGAAGGAGAAAATTGGCCACGCGAAAAAGGCGAAAGAACTTTATGTATGGTTTCTACTTCAATGTCCAGCTTCATATTTTTCCATTAGCATGATATTGTGTCTATATATGAAACATGTGTTTATAATTTCACTACAGGAAAAAATGGCAAACAAAAAGGCTGCTGTTGAACAGGAAAACCTTGATGTCAATGATTGGGATATATATAAGGAGGTGATTGCCCCTAGTCATGGTCGTGTTCTTGGCTTAGGCGATGGCATCAAAGCTAAAGATGTAAACTGCGCCCCAACTAACCAAAACTGTGATAAGCGTAGGTGCATGGAATTGGAAGAAAATCATGAGCATTTGAAAGAGGAATTGAATGATGTCAAAGGTCAATTGAGCACTTTGCAACAACAAGTTCAAATGTTGATTAACAATAACCCACAAAATTCTGCTAACTGTGCAAGGCAATCGCCTAATGCGGTATAGCTTTTGTTATGTATAGTACTTCTTAATTGTATTTGTTAATCCCATTTTCAAATTCTATCAAGTCTTATCATAATTCTTTGTTTTTTGTTGTTATTATACCAGGACAATGTTGCAAGCTGTTCCGATGCTTATCTTAGTGACAATGTCGTGGAGGAGCCCAACTAGTTCTTTTATCATCTCTCAAAGACATTTTATTTAGTAATGTCAGACTTAGAAATTATATTCAAATTTTAGAAGTTGGAGACATATATGAGTTGATATGAAATGAATATTGTTTAGTTTTTTTATATTAATGAATGACAAAAACATATTTATGAAAAAAGTTTCTGATTGGAAATATTATTTATATATTTTATTATAAAAATGTAATATTTATGAGAATAATTATTCTATTTATGACAGGTCTGATTACATTTTCGACATCCTTGTTCATCGTAAAAAAAACTTTTATGACAATCTATGTTGATCGGAAATATAACTTACGAGTCATTTATGAGAATAGTGATGTCATCCTTGTCTACACCGTCGTAAATAACATTTCTGACGACCTGTGTTCCTCATAAATAGATCCTATGCATTATTTCCAACAAAGAATAATTAATTTTCGATGCAATTTTGCTATCGAAAATGTCAACTTCAAATGAACAAACATTGTCGGAAATAAATGTAGTCCTCGGAAATAGTATTTCAGACAAGATTTGTTGCCAGAAAAGTTTGGTCAGAAACAACAAAAGCTCGTCGTATAAGAAACAGTTTCGACTAACTTCGAATTATTTCCGACAATGTTGGTATATCGGAAATACTAAATTATCATTGTTTGCCAAATTAGTGTCCAACGACATCATAATATTTATGACACACATCGCTGGTCGAAAATAAAAACTTTTCTGACGGCTCGTCGAAAATGTACCTTTTTCGATGATCGCTTTTCTGACGCCGTCCGACGGCCATCTGCTCTCTCAAAACAGCGTTTTTCCGACAAAAAACTGGTATTTCCGACATCGTTTTGCCTTCACAAAAAATGTTTTTTTTTGGTAATGAAAGTACAGTGACAATGAAGTAAAATATGCTTACAATTTTTTATTTTATATAACTTTAATTCACTGTACATGTCTACACCAGGATCATATGATGAGTTCATAAATAGTCATACATTTAACATATATTAGTTCATTAAGATTTCTACATAATAATTTAAATTGACAGTAAAATTGATGCTATTCTTTACTATATTTACTCTCAGCACCCTAATTAATGTTAGAAATGTGCCCTAAAAGCCAATGCATTTGATGTAATCTCCTTAGAATACATTTCGTATATGATAAATAAAGGGCAATATTATTTTGTTATCTTTTATGTCACGTAAAGAAACAAAAGTCCAGGGTATACTAAATAAGAGATAAAGTAATCTAAAGAAGTTTAGATTCGGAGACCTTTAATCTCTAACTGTAGTATCCCAAAATGTTCCTAATCATAGGGTTATCAAATGGGCATTGATAAACCGTCAAGATTGGCACATACTATGTATGCTCAATAATGAGGATGGTTGGTCTCAAACCATTTGTGTAGTTGACACTAATACAAGTATGTGGGTGCTCATTAGTGAATGAGTACACTAAACGCGATCAACCGCAGTTCTCGTATGGAGTATTTATCTATATGTCAAACGAGAACTCATAGTTGCAATAATGCAAATTAGTCCTTAGACATGAGGCATCATGGTTGCCTTGTGATGCGTTATTGATCTTTGATAGCTCACAAAGGGAAGTCGTAAAAGATTTTCCTTATGTGTTATTGGGATCTCTTAATTCATCATGGAGGCATGTGAATGTACAATAAGGAATCTCTACCTTTGATAAAGAAAGGAGAATGTTTCAAGATATGATTCAGTGAATCTTCGGCCGAAGTACTTGAACATGATTTAGAAAGTGGTTTTAATTATGTTCTATTGAATCATATGAGGTTAATCATATTAGGGGTCTGACATTATCAATCCGTACCCTAATAATATGATTGGAAACATTGTATAAGAGGAAGACCGTATTGCATTGCAATTCCAACTGAAAAGGTTCTTCATCTATTCTAATTAGCTTGGGTAGCCATGATATATTGCTAGATGTCACTCTTGGCTTGTGGAAGTCCTAGGATTGATTGTGATCGATCCAAATAAATGAAGAATTAAAAGGGGGTTTTAATTCCAGTTGGTTAGAAAGAGTTCTAATGTTTTCCCACTGCCTTGCTAAATTAGAACCTAATGGATCGCACACCTTAAATGGTTAACTTTGAGTAATACAAATGAGAATGAGGAAATCAATTTGATTGATTTGATGTGGATGATTTACTACGTGTAAAAATATATTTGGGCCTCGATAATAGTTAGAGGGAAGCCCAAATGGTTGGGTATCAAGCCCAATGGCTTAAGACACCTAAATATTATGGTTTAAGTGTCATAAGGCCCAATTTTGGAAGCCCAATGGGATTTGGCCGAAAATGGTTAAGTGCATGTGTATGGGAATTGTTTCCATAAGCTCATTTGACACACAAACACAATCCAACATCAACCAAAGAGGTTTGGGAGATCAAAGAGAGATAGTTGTGAGTTTTCAAGAGTGAAACACTATATTCTTTCAAAGGGGTTTAGATTGAAACCAATCTTGAGAATCTTGTACTAGCATCCTTGTATTCTCAAGATACCTCTTCTCATCTCAAGGTTCCATTGATGTGGAGACTTAGAGGCCATATACTTTTGTGGCTCACAAGGAGGAGAAAGATCAAGAGGAGATCAACAAAGGAAAATCATCAAGAGAAGACCAAAACACAACTTGGTTCATATTATAGCTTCAAGGGTAATTAGAACTTATCATTTCTCTTGAATTTTCATTTATGAAAAACATATCAATGTTTATGGCTTAAGATACTTGGAAGAAGTTTTGTTTTTGAATTTAAACAACCACCATATTCTTCCGCTGCGATTAATTTGATTAAATGCATGTTTAATATTCAAATGAACTTCTTAAAAATGTTTTAAAACCAACAATTAATTCATAAGTCAGCCAATCAAACGAATATTTATAACTTTATACCATAAATTTAATAATTTGCCAATTAAATGACAAATTCATTATTTTGAATTGGCAATAGTCATTAGAGCATCCACAATGGGCTTCCTAAATCAAATCATTAGTTAAAATTTAGGGAGAAATTGAAAAAACCCACCTCCAATCATGCTCCCTATCCAGCTCCTAAAATAGGGAGACCTCTATGAGCTCCTAAATCTGAGGAGAGAGAAAGGGCTCCTAATGACTCCCTATTGTTAAATGCTATTATATTGCAAACTCAATCAGTCAACAAAAAAAAGAATTAAATTTAAAAAGAAGTGGAGTATTTATGACAACAAGAAGTAAAGCATTTATGACTCTCCAAATTAGGGAGTATGGTTGGAGTTGAAATTTTTTAGAGAGCTCCTAAAATAGCTTTTTTGTGTTTTTAGCTAAATTTTAGCTAAAAAATAGGGAGCATGATGCTCTTAGCAAATAGGGCACTCCAATTCATATTAGCAAATGAATTTTGTAAACCCGAAATTATCATTTGATATGCATATATACACATAGAAATCGAGAAGGAAAAATTTATCCTCCGCATTCATCTGTATGTGCACTTTAATATAGAAATAAAACAATTTCTATTTCATTCATTATACACATACAAATTAATTCATATTTTTATATGACTTCATTAATGAAAAAACAATACAAAATTTTCGACATAACCATATATATATATATATATATATATATATGCATATCATAGAACCCTTAGGTGCATATAAAGCGTTGTGCCTACTGTGTGCAAATATTTCACCTGTACTAGCCACTTGATGTCATTCAACGCAATGAACTCATACCATCATGGTTGAAATAAAATAAACCCGTAATATCATCACGATTGAAAGCAGTAACAAATTAACCAAGGTGGTTGGTGTGAGTGGTTCGGCACTCTCATTCCTTAAGAGAGGTCAGGGGTTCGATCCCTGCTCTTGTACGGAGTCACCACTTTGGCCAGCACTTTACCCCTTACGGGCCGACCCGGTGTGAGCGGGGATTAGTCTGGGTTGTGGTTAAGGCTTAAAGGTGCCACCCATAGTTGGGGCCCATCCAGGACCACCTCGTGGTTCAGACAAAAAAAAAAGCAGTAACAAATTCCTTGATCACTATTAGTCATAAAAGTAACTCATTCGTTGAGGAAGTCAAATAATATCATATATTAAACATTCACCCAACGTCAAAACATGCACCAATTATTTGATGAAAGAAATTTAATCGAAATCACAACATATCATGAAAAAAATGTTACGGTTCAATTAAATTAAAAGATTAAACCATCCATGACGGAAAATCTTGGGAGTTCTTAACCATACTCTAATACTACATGTAAACTTAATATTAGGTAAAATGATAAGACCCAATTCATGATCCAAGATCTTGAACTTCATGATTTTCACTAAAGCATTAGGCGGAAATTCGATTAGATTTAAATTACATAGATACATTGAATGATTAGTCTTCTACCATATTGATCGGTTCATAATTGTATATCATTTTGTACCCTTCTAGCTTATGATTTGGTTATGTTTTTGAGTTAAACTTGTGCTTTTAATCCTTTTTGTGTGTATCTTTCAGTTAATTGAGATTTAGGTAATAATGATGGCTTTGGATAGGAAATGATGCAATCCAAGCATGTGAAGGCCTGATTTGGATGAAGGGAAGAAGAGCTTAAAGACAAACTCATTTTTTGCTACAGCCCCCTGCCAGTCCAGTTTCGTAGGTCATATTGCAAGCTTTGTTTCAGCAACCTACATAGCTCGAATGACGCCACATTCTTCATGAAAGTTGTTCCAATGGGTGTTTACTATAACATATCCAAAATTCAGCCCCATTGGATAAATCTGGAGTCCGTTACCTAGCAAACACAGAACCATGCTCAGGATGGATCTTATCAGCTCGGAAAATGAGTTAGCAATTTGTTTCGGCCTTAACTTTTTCCTCCGACCTTGGATTGGCCCAAATAACATATGGCTGGAAAGAAGACATTCTGAACTTCAATTTCGAGTGCTTAAATTCCTAATTTGATTAAGAGAAGCCCAAGTTGTAAGCCCTTGAAGTTGCGGGTCATGCTGACCTCAGCATGTGCTGGTTGGATGCTTGGTCATGGTGAGCTAGGCATGAGCTATCATTTCTGGTTGGAAGCTTGGTCATGGTGACATGAAGATGACCTAGGGCTGCTAGTGGGATTAATTGGTGAAGTGCATCACCCATTCAAGATTTTCTAATTCAAGTGCATCAACCAATTCAGATTTTATAATAAAAGTGTTGTATGCATTAGCCATTTTGAATTCAGATTTTCACTTCCCTTAGGCCTATAAATAGGGAAGTTCTCTAAGCTTGTAAACACACCCCAAGGGGGGGAGCTCTCAAACACTTCTCTAGAGCTCCCTTCCCTTCTCTCCCTCAAATTCTCTTAGTTTCATTTTCTAGTTTTCAATTGTTGTAATGAAATATTTGTGCAGAAATTCTCCTTAAGTTTTTCTTTGTTCCACTTTACTTTTCATTATGTAAATTCTTTTCTTTTGTTTCAAGTTTGATTAGTTTCCAAGTTTCAATTATGGTTCATGTTCATATTCATTATGCTTATAAGTTAATATGCTAGTTTGAATGATTGATCACCATTTAGGCTTGCATGTTAGCTATCTTGGTTTGAATTAAGAGTATACACCATGCTTTAATTCGAATTGAACTATGAATAGGAAGAGTATGTATGGACATTCGACAACATGGATTAGATACATGCTTGGTTGTTTAAATTGTTCTTCTATGCTTAATGGGTTCCTAATGCTTAGTTTTAGGTTAGACAACAAATGATCAAATTAGGGAATTAGGAACACAAGGTTAGGACCAAACACCATGGCCTAATCATACATTAGCTAGAATCAATCCATTAATCTAATTGAACTTGGGAACTTATCTACTTGAGTTAGTTATTTTCTTTCTTTCTTGTTTTATTCATTTCCTTTTGTTTTCATTTATGTTTTGTGTAGGAAAACTGAGTTGGATCCTTCAATCACCAATCCCTGGAGAATCGACCTCGCACTTACATACGCTAAACTACCAACGGTTCGTGCACTTGCGAGTATCACAAGTTGAGGATGCAGTTGAATCAATTTTGGAGCAGCTGTATCTACGCAACACATATCAAGATATTTGTTTGAGCGATCCGTTGGCTGTAGAGAATTTATCAAAAATAGCCAAAACTTGACCCCTAATTTCAAAAATGACAGTTTTTATAAAATATTTCAAATATAGCAAAAAAAAACTCACCTAAATAGACACAAATGCCCTCAAATTTAAAACCCACATAAACCTAAAAAAGAAAACCCTATTAGATTGGGAATCTTTGTACGTACGTTTGCAGACGTATTGTTGCCCTAGTCAAATGGTGAGTGCAGTTCTTCCTTGATTCTTCATTCCATTTCTTCTTCGTTTATTCTTCATACTATATTATATTATGTATAGGGCAAACATCCAAAAATCATTGAAAAACAACATTTTTTTGTTGGTGAATTAAACATAAATTTATATACCTGTGAATCTGAATTGTGAAGCATAAGAAACATAAGCCAAACTTTTTCCATTCACATCAAGATATAAGTTTTCTTCTACCTGCAGATTACTGCACTTTAAACTTCCTTGCCTAACTTCTATGGTTTTTACTTTCCTTTTATATTTAATTTGCATTTTAGTATGTAATTTGCTAGGAGCAGCATTCTGGAACTTATCATGGGATACCTACTTTATTAATCTACTTTAGTTTTGTTTGGTGGTTAAAAAAAATGCAAGATACTTGATAATATTGTTGGCAGTGGGAGAGTTGTTTCTCATTTGCTCCACTGTTCATTTTTACTTTAGCATTCTAATTTCTTTGTAATTCCAAATTTATCCAAGTTTTTTAATATGGTGTAGAAGGCTAGATTTTGTATGTTGCAAATTATTAAGTGTTGTTAATATTATGTTAACTCGCAATTGTACGGTGCAATTAGTAGTATAGCAAGACAAGTACGAGGTCGTACCCACGAAGACTGAGAAGTTCAAATTAGTTATGTGCTTTAGATTACCGAATTCAAGAAGTTAGGAGAAACAGAATTAAAGTGAAAGTGATTGTGATTGTGAAAGGAAGTGAGCAAACTGAAATTGCAAATGGAAGCAAATAACAAGTGTAACAAAGAGTGATTTTGAAGGGCTGGAAAATGGATTTGGAGACTAGGGCATTCGATTCACCATAACAATTCAATTCTGGGTTATAAGGAGTCAAGTAACAAGTCTAATTCAGATTCAAAGATTGATTCTAGCTATAGTATGATTAGGCCATGGTGTCTGGTCCTAACCTTGTGTTCCTAATTCCCTAATTTGATCATTTGTTGTCTAACCTAAAATTAAGCATTAGGAACCCATTAAGCATAGAAGAACAATTTAAACAACCAAGCATGTATCTAATCCCTGTTGTCGAATGTCCATACATACTCTTCCTATTCATAGTTCAATTCGAATTAAAGTAGGGTGTATACTCTTAATTCAAACCAAGATACACAAATCAAAATGGTAGCTAGGCATTCTGATCAGCATATAGGCAGGTATGCAAAATGAATAAGAACATGAATCATGAATCAAACTTGAAACTTGAACTTTATAAACCCAGAATATTCATGTTAGGTTACATCGAAGCCCTAGTGATGGATTTAGCTACTCATAATGGAAAAGAGACTTGAACAGAAATGAGAAAACATAATGAATGCAATAAGAGTAGAAAAACCCCTTTTTCTGAAGTTCTTGTGGTGTCCAAGGCTTCTCCAAGTGCATCTCCACTTCTAATGCTTATCCAAGAGCTTCCCCACTTCTAGAAAGATGTATGAAGGATATGGAGGTGATTTGGGATGAATTTGAGTGAGTGGGGATGGCTAAGAAAGATGAAATTCGTAGGGAAATGGAAGAGAGGTTTTCTGGAGTTGTTTTGGTTGGTTGAGGCTGTTTAGAGCATTGGATTGATTGCTGGAGTGTTTGGGGTTGTGAGAGTGTTTGAGGAAGATTTCTGAATGTATTGGGAAAATGATGGAAGTGTTTGAGGGAGGATGGAGTGAAGGATGGCTGAATTGTGGGGTTGTGAATCCCAGGCTTGCACACCTTGAATCTGGAATTGAAGAGGTATTTATAGGGGGAGGGAAGTGAGAAATCAGAATTGAATATAGCAATGACCTAACACACTTGCATTAGATAATCAGAAATAGTTGTTGCACTTCACCAACAAATCCCACCAGCAGCCATAGCTCATCCTCATGTCAGCATGACCAAGCTTCACCAACAAATCCCACCAGCAGCCATAGCTCATCCTCATGTCAGCATGACCAAGCAAGCAATGAGCTCATCTGCAAGTCAGCATGATGTGTAATTTGATGGGCTCACGGATTGGGCTTGGATCACACAAATGTCGACTTTAAGATGTCCATTTTGAAGTTCAGAATGTCATTGATCCAACTACACAAGTATTGGCCCAATCCAAGCTCCTGGATGAAGACGATAAGTCCGAAATGAATTTGTCACTCAGTCTCCAGTTTTTACACATTATTTTCACCATTTTACTTCACATGCCTCAAGTGATACCTAGAGCTTAATGAACTGAATGACAAACACAAAAGAGGTTAAAAGCACAAGGTTAACTCAAAAACATAACTAAATCATAAGCTATAAGGGTATAAAATGATATACAATTGTGAACCGAACATTAAGTATTAGCTATTTTACTGATGTTGTGCTGGATTGATACTTTTAGTTTACTTGGGTTACTTTTGATGTGAGTGTCTTCTTTGACCTTTTGAGAACAAATTTATTCATTTATAAATAAATAGGATGATATATTTCAACTTCTGTTCTTCTATACCAACGTGGGTTAAAATATTCCAAAGTTTTATTTAAAAAAGTTTCTTTTTTAGGTTTATGTGAGTTTTAAATTTGAGGGCATTTGTGTCTATTTAGGTGAGTTTTTTGCTATATTTAAAATATTTTACAAAAACTGACATTTTTGAAATTAAGGGTTAAGTTTTGGCTATTTTTGATAAATTCACTTGGTTGTAAGTGTAGAGGAAATATGTTTCTCTCTCTAACCTTTTTGTAGGTTAGAAAACCTTAATACGTGTTTTCATTCAGTGTATACATAAAATGAGTATGTGCATTAGGCATAGAGGACCTATTTCCTAGTTAAGCCCATAATCAATTACCGCTCATCACGGTAATAAAATAGGAAACTACTTCTCTTTATTTGACTAATATAATTATTCGAAATAATATTTATTGAAACAATTAAACAATTTATTTACCACATAGGTCACTTCATATGGGCCACACACACCGACTTCCCAACTTGCAAATCGCCACGGTTGTCCTGCTTTAGGAGAAAGACTTTATGAGACGGGATATTACTATTTTGTTATTTACACTACTAAAAAACTGGGCTAAAAGCACGAATTTTATTGGTGTTCTTTGTTTCAAACAGCATGGATAATCGTGCCCTATGAAGATAGCAACGGTGCAGCCACTTTATAGTGGTCGGTCTCCTGTATAGGGGTTTCTATTGATTATAGAGCACAAATATGCTGATTCGTGGCAAATATTTAGAGCACGAAATAAAGCATTTGTGCTTATAGAGTAGATGGCCCCACCAAAACTCCACCTCTTGATAGTAGCTCTTCGAGAATACGAAAATAATACTTTTTTATTCAATATGGACACAAATTTCTCTAAACGTGGCTAAAAGGCAAACTTTTATAAAATAAAAATAAAAAATGAAAATAAACTCAGATGCCAAGAACAAATAAATTTTGTTACAATAATTATTTTGTACAACTCTGAGTATCTCCGTATTTTATTGATTTGCAGTACAGCCCACATAATTTGCAACAAAGTCCCTCATGAGTCCTAACAATATCATCGTCCAATCTCCAGATCTGCTTTCTTCCTCCAATTTCTCTAACATCTTCATCTTCCCATTTCAAAACTGCATACAATCAGATTTAGTGAACAAAAACAAAGATGCTAAAAAATTACCAGAAATCAAATCAAAGAAAATTTAATTGATATCAAATTATTGGGCATAACAAAATTCTCAAAAAATATAGAACTCAAGATTCATTCATAAACTCACCCATAAACAACAAATTTCATGTCCAAAATCGAAGAAAGAAATTAAATAAGATAAACCTAGATTCTCATATCAGCACCCAAAAAGAGATAAACAAAAAACTAGAAAGAAAATTTACTTGAGAGAAATCACCGGATATGGAGCGGATCTACCTATATCCGATAATCCGATTCGAAATATTTATTTTCATAAATTTTCAAATTAACAAAACTAACACAGAATATATTAAAAAACAATCCATAAAAGAATATGATAATTGCATCCAAAATATTCAATTACACTTCAACATGAACGAAAATCTTACAGCTCCACCAAAATACTTTCATCTTAGTCTTGCATTTCTTGTGTATTTCCAGTGACTGAGAGAGAGAGAGAGAGAGAGAGATGAGGTCTGCTTTACCCCGAAAAATAGATGAGGTCTGAGAGAAGGTGAGAGGAAGAAGATGATGAGTAATGGAGAAGAGAGAGTAGATCGAGAAAAAATGGGCGACGACTGCATTTGAGAGTAAGGGAGCAGTGTGTTAATAATAGGTTAAGAATGTGAGGTAAGAGTGGGAAATAAAATAAATAAATAAATAGAATAGGGAGCCGTGTGTTGTTGTCCAACTTATTTTTTTAAAAATACTTTTTTTGCAACATTTGAGACACAATTTAAAAAGAGAGTAAGTAAGGAGGGAAATCATTACTTTTTACTTTTTACTTTGTCAATGAATAGAATAAGGAAAGGAGGGAAACAAAATTCTCACTAAAAAAAAGGAGGGAAACAAAATTATAAAAAATAAAAAAAGATAGGAAGATAGAGAGAGAGAGAGAGAGAGAGAGAGAGAGAGGCGCCTCTTAGAGAAATCATTACCTTTTACTTTGTTTACAGTATTGACACAATTTAAAGCATTCGTGCTCTATAGCCATTTAAAAGAACACAAATTCTTTTTACCAAAAAAAAAACACAAATTCAATATCCGTGCTCTATCTATAGAGTATAGACTATCTTACTGTTTTTTTTATATGAAAACACTATCATACTTTGATTATGAACAAAAAAATAAAGACTATCATACTTTGAAATGTGTGCAGTACAATGCCACAAAATTCAATATTCGTGCCCAATATTGAGTCATAATAGTGTAAGTAACAAGAGACATGCTTTTTTATTGGTATAAGGCACAAATAATGTTTTATGGTTAGAATTTTTTATTAGTACAATATATAAGAAAAATGCACAAAAGTATATTTTTCATGGTTAAAAAAGCTTCTATTCAAAAAGTGTAGTGACAAACTCTATGCTATGATATTTGGCCACAAAATTTGTGCTTAAACCGCTTAGGCACAATTATTTGCTTTTTCTATTGTCATTGGACACAAAACTATAATGTCTTCTTTACATATCACACAAATACTAGTATTTGTATTTGTGTAAAATGTAATTCAAAAAGACATGAACTTTGTTTTTGTGATCTTTGGGTTGTGCCTTTAGCCCACTTTTGTAGTAGTGTTATGGAGAATAACACTATGATACACGTGATAACACTTCTACGTGGCATAATTATTGGACGCAAAAAAGCAAAACAATGATATCCCCATTAAAAGTAAGTTTTTCTCGTACTTTAACAATATCGAACAACGGGTCGTTTCTCTTTATGCTTCATGGGACGGCATGTTCAAAATCTGGCCGACCTCAAATTTTAATGTTTGGAGTTGGTGAGCAACAAACCTTCCTCCACAAATAGCTCTCCAAATTAATTTGGTAACAAAAGGAAAAAAATACCTCTCAAAATTAAACAAGTAAAACATGCATGACATATAGATGCTTCATTAGTTAGGTTTGAAGTCATCATTTGGAAATATAGGAGATGGAAGTTTGGGAGACAATATTTCAATTTCAATCGATAATATTTGTCTTAAACGCTTTCGTAATCCATACCACACCCAATGAAATGCTTTCGTAAGACAATATTTCTCTTTGATTCAAAGCTTTTCCATATATATATTATTAAATACTTTAATACACTTAAAGTTGAGAAAGTCACAAGATGAAAATAATTAATATCACCACTTTTCAACCTAAACTTGGGACGTACCTAACCTTTGTATATCCTAATGGTGTTTTGAAAGGTGCACAGTTTGTCAACTCTGCCTGTTGAAAAGAATTATGTGTCAAAACATAGAGAATATTGAGAGAAGTGAGTGGAAAGTGTAGAGAGAATGAGAGTTGTAGAATATTTTCTGATTTTCACTTATGTCTTCATTACTTACAATCAACACATATATATACAAGTTCCTAAGCCCCCCAAGTTAGGCAACCAACCAAGTTAGGCAACCAACCTAGTCAAGCCCCCCAAATATTGTAGGTGCCAAACATAGTAGACCCACCACCCCCAAATATGTAGGTGCCAAACATAGTAGGTGCCAAACATTAATTGACTACATAATTAACACATTAATTGACTACATAATTAACACATTAATTGACTATTGCTAACACTCCCCCTCAAGTTGGTGCATAGATATCACCAATGCCCAACTTGATCAGTGAGTTGTGGAATACTCTGCTAGAAACAACTTTTGTTAATATATCTGCCAGCTGGTCTTCAGACTTGACAAACGGAAGCTGAATTTCTTTATTTTCAACTTTCTCTTTAATGAAGTTTCGATCCACTTCAACATGTTTGGTGCGATCATGTTGAACTGGATTGTGTGTAATGGATATTGCAGCCTTGTTATCACACTGTAGATGCATTCCGAATGTAGGTGCATATCCAATCTCTGTAAGCAATTTTCTCAACCAAAGAAGTTCGCAAATTCCTTTGGTCATTCCTCTAATTCCGCATCTGCACTAGACAAAGCAACGACATTCTGTTTCTTGCTTCTCCAAGTAACCAAGTTACCTCCCACAAATGTGAAGTACCCTGATGTTGATCGTCTATCAGTGATGTTCCCTGCCCAATCTGCATCTGTATAGCCACTGATATTCAGATGACCATTTTTGGAGAACATAAGTCCTTTTCCTGGTGCTGACTTCAAATATTTAAGAATCCGAAAACTGCATCCATATGATCTTCACTTGGACAATGCATAACTGACTAGCAACACTGGCAGCATACGCGATGTCAGGTCGGGTATGGGACAAGTAGATCAATCGACCTACTAATCTTTGGTATCTTTCTTTGTTAGTGGGTACCTGATTGGGATATTCCCCAAGGTGGTGATTCTGAACGATTGGAGTGTCAACAGGTTTGCAATCTAACATTCCTGTTTCTGCCAATAAATCTAGAACATACTTCCTTTGTGAGAGAAATATGCCTCGCTTTGATCTAGCAACTTCAATGCCCAAGAAGTACATGAGTCCACCAAGATTCTTCATTTCAAACTCCTTTGCCAAACATTTTTGTAATTGAGAGATTTCCTGCATATCATTCCCAGTAATAATCATATCATCGACATAAATGATTAGAGCCGTTACCTTTCCTCCCTTGTGTTTTAAGAACAAAGTATGGTCAGAATTACTCTGCTTAAAACCATAATTCTTCATGGCCAAGATAAAACGCCCAAACCAGGCTCGAGGAGATTGCTTCAATCCATATAATGCCTTTCGTAATCTGCACACCACATTAGCATGAGTAGATGTAACATATCCTGGTGGGATATCCATGTAGACTTCTTCTGTGAGTTCTCCATGGAGAAAGGAATTCTTCACATCAAATTGGTGGAGAGGCCAATCAAGATTTGCTGCAATGGACAAGAGCACTCGAACAGTGTTAAGTTTTGCAACGGGGCAAAGGTTTCTTCATAGTCAATACCATATGTTTGTGTGTATCCCTTTGCCACAAGCCGTGCTTTGTAACGTTCAATTGACCCATCAGCATTGTATTTCAAAGTGTAAACCCATCTGCATCCGACAGTCCTTTTTCCTTGAGGTAAGTTCTCCAGTGTCCATGTGTGATTTTTCTCCAGAGCATGCATCTCCTCCTTCATTGCCTGAACCCATTTTGGATCCTTCAATGCCTCACTCACTTTGGTTGGAATATGAATTGCGGATAACTTGTGTACAAAGCCTTGAAGGGGTGCAGATAATTTTTCAGGAAGAAACATAGTTTGCAATTGGGTACTTTGATGCCTTGCCATTATCCGGTGAATACCGAATTGGCGGTTTTCCACGGTTCTGCCCTCAGGTAATTGATATCTAACAGGTTTATCAACTAAAGCAGGAGATAGATGTAGTAGAATCACGTACCTCAGGATTATTCTCAGGAGATTGATCAGCGGGTCCTGAGATGTGAGGGGGGTCTTCATCAGTCTCGGAGGTGAAATATGAAGAGATATCATGTTCTTGGCAGGGAAGCGATCGATCGCTGGGCTCCTGGTGACCGGTCGCTTTTTGGCATATTCGAAATTCTTCTGCAAGACTTTCTCGACGACCGGTCGCTGGGCTCCTGGCGACCGGTCGTTTTGGGCAGGTTCGGAAATTCTCCTTCAGGATTCTCTGGCGACCGGTCGCTGGGCTCCTGGGGACCGGTCGCTTTTGGGCAGGTTCGAAATTCTTCTTCAGGATTCTCTAACGACTGGTCGCTGGGCTCTTGGAGACCGGTCGCTTGGCTCCTGCTCCGAAATTCAACTTCATTGCTTGGGTTTGTTTTGCTCCAATCTTCAAGTCATTGAATTCCCAAAGCCTCTTTGTTCATTATGCCTCTTTGAGGCATAGAGTTGGACATCGGATCATGGAAGAACATCTCCGACTCCATAAAGGTGACATCCAAAGTGACATACGTACGACGGCTGGAGGGGTGATAACACCGGTATCCTTTCTGATGAGCAGCATAGCCTACGAAAACACATCTGAGAGCACATGGATCAAGTTTGCCACATTGATTCTTATGAAGGTGAACGAATGCCACACAACCAAAGACTCGGGGCGGAAGCATTTGAACGGAGGGCAAGGGCCCATGTTGGGCAAGTGCTTGTAAGGGAGTCTGGAAGTCTAAAACTTTGGAAGGCATTCAGTTGATGAGGTAGACTGCGGTGACTATAGCATCATCCCAATGGTGACGAGGAACATGAGCTTCAATCAGAAGGGCTCGTGCTGTTTCAAGGAGGTGTCGGTTTTTCCGTTTCGCAACACCATTTTGCTGTGGTGTTTGAGGACAAGTTGTCTCATGAATCATGCCTTGCATCTGGAAGTATGTTTGAAAGTCATGATTGACATATTCGCCCCCATTATCGGAGCGAAGAACTCGGATCTTGGTAGAGAACTGAGTTTCAATCTGTCTGTGAAAAGGCTGAAACACAGTAAACACTTCATTTTTATTCTTTATCAAGTACAACCATGTCATACGAGTACAATCATCCACAAATGTCACAAACCACCGAAAGCCGGAATGAGAAGTTATAGGTGAGGGCCCCCAAACATCAGAGTGAATTAACTTAAATGGAGTAGTACTCTTACTTGAACTTAATGGGTAGGGCACACGGTGACTTTTAGCCAAAATGCAAATGTCACATTTGAAGTCGGAGTCCTTGAAATCTGATAATAAGTTTGGTAGAATATGCTTCATATATCCAAAGGATGGATGCCCCAATCGACGGTGCCACAACCAGACTTGCCTTTGTTTGATATCATGTGTCACATTGTGAGCCATGCCTGTACCTGAGATCCTCCATATAATATAGCCCCCCTCTCTTAGTACCACGACCAATAATCTCCTTAGTGTGAATATCCTGAAGTAAACAAAAACTCCGGGTAGATTAATACACAACAATTCAATTGTTCAGGAATTGACTAACTGACATTAGCTTATTTGATAAAGATGGAACAAGTAAAGTATTAGATAATGAAAGAGAGGATGAGAGAGCCACAGTGTCAGCTCCTGCCACAGGAGAAGTAACTCCATTGGCATTAGCAATACTAGTTCGTCTGGGTTGACTAGTACTCAGAAAATCATTAGGATCAAATGTCATATGATCGGTTGCGCCAGAATCAATTATCCAGCCCTTTGAATTTCTATCATCCGAAGTATGGAATACATAGCCAGAGTCACCACTTGCAGCTTCATATCTCTTTTGATCTTTTTCATATCGTGCAGTTTCAGCGGGGTCGAGGTCTGGATCATCGGGGTCGGTTGGTTTGGTCGGCGGCAACACCTAGTCCAGGTGAGGCCAATCGGTTTGGGTCGGTGTCTGGGGTCGGGATCGGTGTCGTCAATGCTTCTAGGTAGGTAGGTTGAGAAGAGTTGGTGGTGCTATTTCCAGCAGGGAAAAAAACATCTTCTCCCATGATGGAAACAACAATTCAAGACTAGAGTCAGCAAGATCGCTGCTCTGATACCATGTCAAAACATAGAGAATATTGAGAGAAGTGAGTGGAAAGTGTAGAGAGAATGAGAGTTGTAGAATATTTTCAGATTTTCACTTATGTCTTCATTACTTACAATCAACACATATATATACAAGTTCCTAAGCCCCCCAAGTTAGGCAACCAACCTAGTCAAGCCCCCCAAATATTGTAGGTGCCAAACATAGTAGGTGCCAAACATTAATTGACTACATAATTAACACATTAATTGACTATTGCTAACATTATGTGACTTTATCCAATCGTTTACCTAACACAAATGTTTCAAATCAAATTATTATTATTATTATTTTCGGTTGAACAAATCAAATTAATAATGTTTAAAGGATGTTTTTTATATGTCATGTCTAGTTCTTTAAACCTTGACCATTCGTATATTATCTGGTACGCACCTCTTCTCATATTTCTTTGTTTATATATGACGAAATTGAAGTTAGTGGGTCAGTTATCCGAGCTAAGATTACAAACGATCATGCACGCAGATAAAAAATTTCCATGGTTCAGATAGTAACATTTGTTATAAAACTGAGGGAATTTAGAGAAAGAATTTAGAGTATGGATAGAGGAAGAATTATAGAAGTGTTCATCCGGTTTCTTCTTCTTGTTATACTTCTTATTCATTCAGCTGCCTATATATAGGCATAATATATACATAACTTATAACCATAGTGGTAGGTTTATACATTATAGAATAGAAATTGGGGTGAGTCATCAGAGCATTCCTCGGTGTGGTAGGCATCCATTTTGTCTAGTATTATAACACTCCCCCTTGGATGCCACCATACATGGAATATGCCTCATTAAAAACCTTGCCAGTAAAACCCAGTGGGACAAAAAACTGGTAGAAGGGAAAAAGAGTACATAACCATGTGCAACGTAAAACTTTGTCATGTGTATTTTGATCACTGACAAGCGTGCGACACACTGCCTCGTTAAAACCTTGCCAGGAAAAACCCAGTGGGATAAAAACCTGGACGAAGGAAAAAGAGTACAGTGTGTGAAGATCTTTATTGACAGCACGCTCCCTGATGCTTGGCAAAATTATTTTTAAGCCATAAGATAAACCATCTTTCGGAATGTTGTAATTGTCATGGCTTTGTTGCATCTTTAGTGAATAAATATGACTTTCAATTTGATGGATGCTCCCCCTGAAGAATTACTTTCCTTTGATAACTTCATGATCCATCACAAATGGAATTGATAGCACATTCTTTTCTCGTAGAGTAGGCTTTGGTAATGCTTGCACCATATTTGCTCTTGTAGCTTCGATTTATATAGATGCTTAGTCAGATGAATATCTCCCCTGATATCTTCATGACTATCTTTTTGGAAAGGAAACCTTTTCGGAGTGAGTGGAAGATATAACTATCATGAATTCCTGTAAGTGATATGAAATCAATATATCTTTATAAGTAAATATACTTCAAGTGAATAATCTCTATGCAAATTAGAGAAATTTCCAGAATCCGCGTATTTAATAAATCATGGGCTATTTGTAAGTTTTACTTGTATAGAATATGCCCGTATATGTTAATCTGCGGAGATAGCATTAAATATGCGTCACATCACCCTCACTGTAATGGTGATGGAGCTAAGCTTTAACTGGAAATACCGTGTCCGGTTACACTACCGGAAAATCCATATAAAAATGCTTCAATACTTTCTCAGGATAAGCTGATTGGTAGCCAAGAATTTCGTTGGCATAATGCTCAATCTTTAGGTTAAGACTTTATTTCTTGAACTCTTTTAGGAGTTTTAACCAATTATGAACTCTTCAGAAGTTGTAATGTGTTGCAATATTTCATAATGAATGTACTCACTGAGGCAATATATACTATTTTCATATTAATATTGAGTACAAAATTTTATGCTTCATGCACTTGTCCTTTAGGGACTTGCTTCATGCAATTTGAATCCTTCAAGGATTTTCTTTCAGGGATTACACTTCATGACACACTATATAGCTTTATACCCAGCTATCTTGTCCCATTTTTGCATCGCTTATGGCGATATGCTCCGTGCACTTAATAACCCTTAAAGATAGTGTGTTAGTCTCCGTAGATGTGAAATAATTTCATCGTAGTTGCATCTACAAGTATGGAGAATCTCATAACTCCAAGTTTCTTCCAGAAACTCTATGTCATATAGAAGTGAGTGTATTCCAATTTATTTCAAACACCCATGTATAACCTTCTTAGTTAACATCTTTTGGGGTTCGTATATGTTCTTTCACGTTCATTTGCCTCTTTCCATTTTGGCCAATGATTTTGTCAATATTTGATAATTGAACGTGGTTCCATTCAACATAGCCCATTGATTATTTGAGTAGCTACTTTAAAACCAAGAATATCATTCATCAATTTGTGATCTCACCATTCTTATGTGCATGCGCATGCATCAATAAGCATTTCTTTGCCTTTTCCCGGGTACCCAAGGCAATTTTTAAGGACTTTCATTGTCTCCTTCATACATCTCTTATAAGATGAATTATGTGAGAATGTGGATCATAACCTCCTCTGGAGTGTTTAAAATAGGGCGTGAATAATCTCCATTCCAGGAGTTGGAACATTTAGAACACATATATCTGTCATGCTTTAGGCATGCCACAGACTAATTTTATCATGTCAATGGATTGTCTTTCTGGGACATAAATTCAGACAATTTGCTACGCACTCAGCGTGCACCATATTGACATGTTGATGGATTGTCCTTTTTGGAACCTCAATCCATTCTATTTGCTACGCATTTGGCGTGCATTTAATTCACACTGTCATACCCAAGAGTTACTCTTTGAGAGCCTTTAATATATGCAGTGTTTTGCAATTTTCAGAATTTGCATTAATCTTTCATACCTGTTACATATATCAGGTAGTTCAATTATGCGTTGATGAGACAATATATTCCATAATCATTCACGTCGTTAACCCCAATTCTCCCCCTAACGACGGAAAAATAGTCTCATCTAAACGATTCCAAAAGTATTATAAGCATAGTCTTTCTGAGACAACAAAAGACAGAAAATTTCAGTTTCCCTTAATAGAATCACAAAGATACAGGATATCAGAGAATCTCTGGTTCTCAATGACAAGTGATAGGGAAAATGCTTATAATATAAAAGCAAACTCACAACAATCTATAAAAAGTGTGAGGCTTACAATCTTTCTCTGATCATTAGGATGTAGAGAGGTTACATGAAGAACATGAAATATACTAGAGAGATTCATGTTATGATGGAAACGTACCATGCTTCATGTTCTGATGATATATCATCCATATTCTGATCCATGAAGCATATGGATTTTCCTCTTCTATCATATGTGAGAGAGGCATATATGTTCAGATTTGGAACATACCATGTTCCATATTCTGATCTATGAAGCATATGGATCTCTTATACCTCTCTTCTATCATAATTTGACCCAAAAGCCCGGTGAATCATGCTGATTCATGATCAAACAACTACTTTAACAGAGTAGTGGATCATGATCAAAGATAATCTTGCTTCTGAAGGTCTTGATCAAAGATAATCTTGCTTCCAAGGAAATCTGTAGGATTCCTGAGCATGCCAAGTACTGTTGAGAGAACTCAGGTTGATATTGCTTCCAAGGAAATCTGTAGGATTCCTGAGCATGCCAAGTACTGTTGAGAGAACTCAGGTTGATATCTCATCCTTTGTTTAGAATGCAACAACAAAGGGTATTTTGAAACTGTCTAATAGTAGGGAATATATATAGCATAAAGAAGAGAATATAAAATAGGTAGCTTTAAATGTAAACCATACGTTAGTCTCTAATTAATCAGATTACTTTTGATAAAATTCTCAATAAGACAATCCGGAATTTATGCAAAGAGTAAAACGATAAGAATTGAATATGGATGAACTTAAGAACTTCTGGTCCTTCATTGTTTATATTAAGGATCAAGATCTTCGGGTCTTATGTCCTTTTCCAATTCCGTCATAACGCATATGGATTTTAACCAATATACGGAGAAATGTCTCTTGGATAGTAATATTTTATCCACACGGAGTTTAACCAATATTATTGATCATAAGTGGGCTGCGAGTTCGCAGGCATCCCTGATAATCAATTTCTTGTTTCTGCCATTTCATGATGATTGTAGCAATGATCTCTCATGATCAATTGTGGCAGTGACCTTTTTCTAGGTCCTGTTGAATAATCAAACAGATCATTAGGAACCATACATATTTAAAAATAATTATCAATAAAAGCATAAAGAAATATATATAGGTATATATGTGTGTAAAGCCGAACATATGTAAACATATTATATATTATATGTAGTATATTACTATAACCCATGAAACTTGATGTAGGCCTTATATAAAGTAATATGTGTTTTAAATTCACGCTATAATATTATATAATATAATCATATGATATATGTAATCAGGCAAGTGAAGAAACTAGTGCGTGATTAATATTATGCAAGTTCTTGGCTTTCCACTTGCCACCATCACACCTGCAATATATATACTATATTATATGTTAGTGGAAACAGGAAATCAGGGTGTCCTAATTCGACTACTTTTCTTCCTTTCACCTGCCATATACAAACTTCAATGCACTTTTCTTTGGATGGTCAGGAAGAGTATGGAATAGCATAATAATTATATTATCAAGACAAAAGAAAAACAGTGGGCTTATCTCTCAAATAGTCACCAACTATTCCTTTTAGTTGTTTTGTGCAGTAGCCTTCTATGGAGCCAAATACTAGTCAGGCCTTGCACCATTCCATCTTCAAGCGGCAACTTTTTCTCCGTTTTCCAAGCTCTCTTGCTTTTCTGGTTTGGTTAGTTTATTTTCTTTTAACTTTTTCTTCTCTGTATGTTTGTAGACATGTTTTAGAGAGGGCTATACTCTCTGCTACAGTTGAGAGGTTGATTGCTGGAATTTTGAGAAAGAAAAGTATTGAAGCAGATGGGATTCATCAGAGAATTCAGCTGGTATTTTGAAAGCGAATTCGTGCTCATAACGTGTTATAAAACTGAGGGAATTTAGAGTATGGATAGAGGAAGAATTATAGAAGTGTTCATCCGGTTTCTTCTTCTTGTTATACTTCTTATTCATTCAGCTGCCTATATATAGGCATAATATATACATAACTTATAACCATAGTGGTAGGTTTATACATTATAGAATAGAAATTGGGGTGAGTCATCAGAGCATTCCTCAGTGTGGTAGGCATCCATTTTGTCTAGTATTATAACAACATTTATAATTTAATGATCATATTATCAATTTTTCTATTTTACATCATCAAATACATAAAATATATGTTGACACTATGTTGACCTCACCTCCCTCTTAAGCAAATCCCACAAATCAAGGGATAACATTTGCTTGTCCTACCTTACATCCCACCAACCAAGGAGTAGCCATGCCACCTCCTATGCATTCTCAATGCCCAAGACCCCAAATCAAAGAGAGTCATGCGAAAGAGCCTTCTCAATGTCCAAGACCCCAAATTAAGGGCACTTCTGAAATCCTTGCCGTGGCAAGGTGGGGTTAGGGCTGACACTATTCACATGAATAGTATTTGCCCTTGCAAAAAGTAAGTTGCACTTCCAGCAGTTGCTATGGCAAAGGACAGGTACTATTCGATTTTTTGTTTTTTTTTTCACAAATTTGTTTACCTAAACAATTAATTTGGACAATATTTTCGGATGAGATTTTCTGATAAAATATTCGGATAAGATTTTCGGTTTCAAATTTCAGATAAATTTTTGTTTCAAATTTCAGATAAATTTCAAAACATCTTCCATGATGCTCCATGCCCCTCCGGTTTCTTGAGAAAAAGCAATAATATGATAGAGAAAAATTAAACTTGAAAGTGAAAAAAATATGGGAGTTTCACTAAAATACCCAAAATGGGGGCTGAAATTATAAAAATACCCAACACCCAAAACACTTTATAAACATACCCAAAACCCATAATTACACACACTCAAAACCCATTTATAAACACACCGAAAAAATATACAATTGTTGATTGTGGGGTTGATTTTGGGTGTGTTTCTATGTTTAAATAGTGTTTGGGTATTTTTATAAATATATGTCTAGGATTGGGTATTTTTATAAATATCTAAAAAAATATTGAGTAGAAAGTGAATAATAATTGGAGGAGGAGAAGATGTATGAGGATTTTTTTGTTAAAAGTGAAGAGTGGGGATTGGTATTTATAGAAAAAAAAAATCATATATTTTTGGGTATTTTTTTTAAAAAATTTTGAATTTTGTTTCATATTTTCTGCAGAAAATGTTCTGCCATTGGATTGAAAGACAAAAAAGAAATTCGACAGCCCAGAAGCCGCCACGTGGCACCAGCCCTCGGGCCAGCACACGGGCTCCCCCCTGCCTTCGGGCCTGTGGCCCCCACGTCATGCTCGGGCCAGCAATTGCTGCTGTAATCACGTTTTGGGCTCAACCGCAACCCCCCCCCCCCCCCCCCTTGCCTTTGGGCACTGCTGAAAGTGCCCTAAGGAGAGTCATGCAAAAGGTAACTCACCACCTCCAAGCAAGGGAGAATCGGCTGTTACTTCTTCACTTCTCCAAGAGCTGTCCAAAGCTCTCCCAAGCTCTCTATTTCTCTTCTACTAGAGCTCTCAAGCCTCTCCCCTCATATCTCTCTCATGTACAATGTAATCTCTATATTCAAATACAAATACAATGCTATAACCTATAGTGAATGTAGCCCCATTATGAGTGTACCACTCAAGGTGTATGATTATGTCTTAATCCGTTATATACAAATTCGTCCATTAACATTATTGATAATGAGGAATTATGTTTATACCTGTTTGTAATATATGAATGAACCAATCATCATCTTTGATAATTTCCAGGAGAGAAATTTAAGGGGTTGTTTGAAATCCTATTTGGATCCCTTTTTTCAAACTAAAAAACAATTTTTTTAGTCCAATGCCCATAATTTGTGTTTGGTGAAGCTCATTTTTCAATAGCCCAACTAAAAAACAACTTTAAAAAAACGCAATTTTAAAAACAAAAAAGTGAGGTTTTACATAAAAAAATTATTTAAAATATTCTTCTCTATCTATCAATTTTCTTAAAAAGGTAAATTTCTCTCACCGAAGTAATTTTTTCTCTCTCTCCTCTTTCTTGTTATTTGCCAACTCTCTCTTTCATCAGACCCAAAAACCTTTTTGCTCCTCTATTTCTCTCTCTCTCTCTCAATTTTTTTTGCTTTAACCGCTCGAAGTCTTGTCTCTTGATCTTCTAATGAGAGTCGAAGAATTGTACAATAATTGTGAAGATTTTTGTTTGCCATAGTACTATTTTCTTTTTTGTCAACAACAATTCTATTCCAAACGCTGGAGAACAAAAAGGAAACACAGCCAGACTGAAAACAAAGAAAGCTGAAGGCAAAACACACCCAGCAAGAAAGAAAGAAACAAACTAAGAAAATCCTACATATTAGGTGAAAAGTCCCAATTTTTCATTGGTTTTTCGTCTTTTTTTTTTTTGGCACAAACTTCCTTACCGCTACTATCTGTAAGACTTGAGAAATGGTGGTAAAATTGATTCACATAACTCCAATTTACAAGTTTTTCTTTTTACAAGAGCAGGGCGATACATTCTTATGTGTTAAGGCTTTTAATGGCTTGGTTCAAAGTTTGGAGTTTCAAAAATGAAGCTACACAAAATAAATATAAAATTGCCAACAGCTAGTCCTCACTCATGTTGGTTGAAAGAGAAGATTAAAATCCCTAAATCCAAAACCCAAAAATTCAAAAACATGAACAACAATTTGAAAGAAAGAGAAATAATTATATAGAAAGATCAACAAGTGTTTTTTTTTCTCTGATGAAAGAAAGTGTTGGCAGAAAACGTGATGGGGAAGAGAAAGAGGAGAGAGAAAAAAAAATGCTTTTGTGAGAGAAATTTAACTTTCCGAGAAAATAGGGAGAAGAGAGAGAAAAATACTTTAATTATTTTTTATGTAAAAAAATTATGTTGGATTTAATCTCATCCATTGAAAGTGGAGTAATCTAAAGGCCCAAAAATTGAGTCAAAATTTGTGTATAAAATATGGTGCCACGGATCCGCCCCCTATATATATATATATCTCCCTCCCAAATCCCGATCCTACCTGGACCTACTCCTAGATTGCATCGTCAACACCTACTAGTTTCACACCTTGGTCTCCTAGATCTCTCTGTCCTCCCTCTCTCTTCTTAAAATCAGTATTTAAAAACTCATATTTGTAAAAAAAAATTCTTGATTTTTGAGTTCATTTGTTTTAGCAGGATACCAAACGGGCCCTAAGATTTTTGTACATTTTATTTGGGGTGCTGGGCTCTATTGATTCCACTAAGTGAGAACCTTATATGAGGAATTAATCTCAGCCACCAAGTTGATTCTGAACGGCCAGAGACAAAGAAACAATATTACAATAGAAACGGGTACGCTACACTTCCCCTTTCGTCCACGTGTCTTGGCGCGCCTTTTCCAATCCCACCTTCCTTCATTCCAATCGCGCCTTTCTTCTTCTTAATTCATTTTTTTCAGACTCTCTTTTTACTCCCAAACAGATTCTCCTCTTAATACCATCCCATATTTCCTTAGTTAGAATCGATATCTTTCTCTTGAACTCTCGAACTCTCTATTATGCCCTATCCGTTTCCCTCCTCTCCAACTCCATCTCTGTCTTGGTATCTCTTTCATTTTTATACAGTCCTTATACAAATAAAACCTCATTTCTCTCTTACTTCCCTTTCTTCTTCTCTCTCTACCCAACAAATTTCTAGGTTTGAAACGGATGGATGATGGGTTTATAGTTTAAGGTAGAGACCGTTGAAATTTATTTATTAATCCATTTTTGGGACTTTTTATGTGATCCTTACAAATCAATGGTGTTCATGGTGGATTTGGGTTAATTTGGGGCTCTAAGCGTCCAGATCTATAGGGGGAAGTGGAAATAGTCTTTTCTACTTTAATCACTTTGTATTATGTTAAAAAAAAATTCCAGTTTTTTTTCTCCTTTGTTGCTTGATTTGTGCATTTTGACATTACTTTGCAGGCTTGGTGTTTGCTTCTAAATGACAAAGTTATATTTAGGATGCAATGGCCACAATATGCAGATCTTTAGGTCAATGGTATGGTAATTCTGATTATTTGACATCTATTCAATATGTTGGCTTTCTCGGTTCTAGTTTTGTTTGCTAAAATATAAATTGGCGTAGGTTGTTTTGTGTCTTGTGTTTTCAAGTTTCTTTTTTGTTATAATTTTCTGGTTGAATTTGTTGGTGGGTAGGCATTATGATTCTTCGTGGAGTTGAATTTTTTAAAAAATTTATGTTTCTCTGCTATGCATTAGTTGAACTTTCATGCATTTTTCAACTGGTTCAGCTCTGCTTTACTACACATTTGATGTGCCATTAGGTCTGTGATATGGAGGTTGAGATTGACTTGTTGCTTTGCTTTTCATGCCTTTTGGGTTTGTTTTCTTTTATTTTGTTATGAGCTTCATTGGTATTTTTTTTTGTGGTCGTCTAGTTTCATCTACCTTCAACATGTTAAGCATAGTAACTCTATATATAAGGTTTGCTGTTGTTTAAATGTTTTTTTCCTTTTTCCAAAATTTGGCTTTTTTTTGTTGCTATTGTTTGTGGTAATTTGTTAATGTGTAGATTCACAGATGTTGCTTCTTCCTGGTTAATGTACACTGTAGATCCCTCCAGTTTTGTAGCTGATGCTTTGCTTATTCTACTTCTCGTCTTTCTCAAACTTCCAAGGACCTCTCTCTGTTTGCTTTAACCCTCATTGTCCTCATGCTTTCGCCATCTAGTGTGTGAGTGTTAGGCATCTTTTTAGTTATTTAGTGGGGCTTGGAAAACAATTAATAAGTACCATTAGAAGTAGAACATATAATAGAAAAATGAAGATCTAAACTGTGAGTATGAGATGATTTGGGATGCATACAGATCAATGCATCTTGTCAAGAAAGCATTTGCATACCCTGTTTATGTGCTACATTTGCATACCTTGTTTCTATTTATATGCTGTCGTGTGAATGCGAGCATTGTAAGTTTTATGGGTAGCCTTTCTAGTGATTAGCATTTTTGGAGTATTGTGTCCATTTCACAAGTGAGTTCTTATGTTAGGATGGTGAAAATGACCTACCTACTGGTCCTCTCTCTCCCCTGTTTTCTTTCTCTACACACACACACATATAGATATATATATATATATATATATATTGATATAATGAGTTTATCGTGTCTTGGCACCATTTCTTAAATACATCTTTGTTTCGTTGTTCAGACTTTAGTTTTAAATTTTGGCTAAATAAGATAATGAATCGTAGCTTGGTTCTGCAGATTCTGCATTGCTGAATTTGTATGTCTTTATGTTGCTATTGTCTTTGATGTTGTTTTACTTGTTTGGAAGTTTGATTAATATAATGTACTTTTCTTTTCTTTTTTTTGCAGGCAAGTTATCCAATTTTAAACATGCCATTTAGTTTAGCTACCTTTGATGCATGTGCTCACAGAGATTTAAAAGTTCATTATGTGTTTTTGAGTTCACAAACTTCACCTTTTTTTTTTTTGCTTAAACGTGTTTCATAAACGCATCAAAGGAATTCACTAGAGCTTCAGCATTGATTGATTTACTATTCACTAAAGCTTCGTAAATATTATTTTTATTTTTTGACTAAGAAGTCTTCATTAGTATTTTTATAAAAAATTTCAAATTAACTTAAAATATGTTTCGTGAACGCTTCAAAAGGATTCACTAGAGCTTCAACATCGCCCGATTTACTGTTCACTAAGGTTTTGTAAATATTATTTTTATTTTTTGACTCACAAGTCTTCGTTAGTATTTTTATGAATTTTTTCAGATAAACTTCAAATATGTTTCGTAAACGCTTCAAAAGGATTCACTAGAGATTCAACATCACTTGATTTACCTGTTCACTAAAGCTCGTAAATATTATTTTTATTTTTTGACTCATAAGTCTTCATTAGTATTTTTATGAAAATTTTCAAATAAACTCAAAATATGTTTCGTAACGCTTCAGAAGGATTCACTAGAGCTTCAACATCATTTGATTTACTGTTCACGAAAGTTTCATAAATATTATTTTTATTTTTTTGACTTAGAAGTCTTCATTCAGTTTTTTGATGAATCTTTTCAAATAAACTTAAAAGATGAAGAAAATGTCCCAAGGAGGTTCTGGTATTTTGTGTGTGTATTTCTCTTCATTTTTTTTATGTATTTATTATAATTTTTGAAACTTAAAGCATTGGAAAATAGTAATAAATGGAAGAAATAGACAAGTGGCACCACCTTAATGGTGCGTCATCAGTGCTTCTGATGGGCGGCATTCTTGTGTAGCACAACTCATTTGAGTTTCATTTTTGTGTGTTGACAAAATGGTTCAGAATTTTTTCATTAGAAGATTACAATCAATCAAGGATGTTGAGAACTGCGTTGACAATATATGCATGTTGTGGTCTGCAGAAAATCAATTTATGCATGATATTTAACATATGAGCCCGCCTGGGTGCAAAACTCTGAGATTTATCAGGTGCTTATACAAGACTAGCTAATTGCTTGGGGAACGTGTTGGTGGATCAGCTGTGAGATAAGCATGGTTCCGTCCAATGTGACCAATATACCCGATATGAGAAATGGACAAAATGCAGCAATAGAGAACATAGAAACTCCGGTTTTGTTGATTTCTGTTTGTGCAAAGCGAGTATTGACTTCTTTGCTCCTAAGAAGTAGGAAAGTTGACAAGAAGGAAGAAGAACACAACATCACTGGAAATAGCAATAAAAGCTTCAAAAGGATTCACTAGAGCTTCAACATTGCATGATTTACTATTCACTAAAGCTTCATAAATATATTTATGTATTTATTCTATTTAATGAGTTATTATGATTTTGGAAGTTAAACCATTAAAGTTTCATTTTGTTGTGTTAACCTTCAAAAATTCACTATGATGTGTGAAAATAAAATTTGACTTTGGGAAGTTTGAAGTAATAATTGGAGGAAGAGTTTGAAGTAAAATAAAATTCAACATAGTATTATTGTTAGTATAGAAGCAAACTTGGACTTTGACAAATTCTTTGAATTTTTTATATGTCAAAATTATATTTTAAAGCTTAAAAGATGAAATAAATGTGACAAGGAGTTCGTGGGATTTTTTTGGTGAATTTTACTGAATTTATTATGATTTTTTGAAGTTAAAAGCATTGAAAAATAGTAATAAATGGAAGAGAATGATACATGGCAACGCCTCATGTCATCAGAGTTTCTGATATTATTACATTATCTTTGACTATGATGTGTGAACATAAAATTTGACTTTGAAATTTGAAGGAATAATTGGAGTAAGAGTTGAAGTAATACAGTGGGCGCCCCCACGACAGTTGTCATATTGTCCATCTCTTCAATTTAATACATTTTTTCTATGATTTAAATTCTAAAATTCATAATAAATACATTACAAATTCCTAAAAATATGCGAAAATTCATACGAACTCTTTGTGAAATTCTCTTCAACATAAAGCTTCAAACAATCTTATTTTGAGTTTTTATTTATGGAATCTTATTTTGAGTTATAAATATTCAAAGTGACAACAAAAACTCAAATTAATTGATGTACAGACAAAAACACAAGTTAATCACTATACCACAACTTGACATAAATAGCATTGCATTTTCATTATGGCATTTTCACACATTGCATAAAAAAAACTATGACATAAATAACATTATATTATCATTATGACATTTCCACACATTGATTAAAAAAAAAACTTTCGCATGTGTTGTAAAATATAAGGCTTTGACGTTGTCGGAAATTATAGCGTATTTCCGAGGGCAATAAGTGGTTGTCATAATTATTTGCTCTCATTAAAAGTTTAATGCTACACTTTTCACAATTCTTTTTTATTTACTGAATCTAAGGGGGTGTATCCAATTCTAATTTTTAAAGACTTTTTCTAAGTGAGTGACTTTCCTAGAGTTGACAGATTCTTAATGACTTGTACATACTTTATAAAGTTAAAGTGACAAACTTTCATATACTTTTGCCATAGAGTTTTATAGACTTTTAAATACTTATTTTTATATTTATTTTACGAATAGCATTTATCTTTTAATATGTTGAATTAACTAGTTGGCATACATGGAACAAAAAACTAGAAAAAAAAAACAATTGGATACAATGACGTAAAAGCAAAGAATAGTTCTCCTTAACATTAGAAAATGATATAAAAATGACTAAGTGTTATAAATCCATACATTATGGGTTTATAGGTTATGGATACCCACAATAATATCCCTCATTATATATGTGTAACCTACCAATGTATTTGTAACCTATCAATTATGGGTGGTAGGTGATTCAGGTCTCTCTACCCCTATAAATAGTGGCAACAAATTTCCTAGTTTTACAACACAAAGTACAATTATAGTTTTAAAAGTCATTAACATTTTGGATACCTCAAAACTTTTAAATACTCTTTAAAATTCCAAATTGAATATAACTAAACTTTTAAAGACTATTTAAAAGTCACAATTGAATACCTTCAGACTTTTAAACACATTAAAAGTCATTAAAAGTGTTATATGTCTTTTTATTAACAAAGGGTTTCAAAGTTTGGCTCTGTTTTAACAGTGGAGATTCAACAACAAAGAGTTAGTTTGTGTTATATAAGGTCATGTAATATGTCCTTAACATGAAAATATAACATTACTTTATATATAGATATCAATTTCACATAGTATAGTTTGTTTTTGTATAAAGATTTATATATATATATATATCAGTTTTACGTAGTATAGTATAGTTTTGTTTGGAATATCAAATTGACAATCAAATTACACAATTTAATTATGTAGTAATCCCTTACCATTCAAGAAAATATAATAACCTCTAAAATTTGTTTAATTATTAAAAATTAAAATGTAATTTTATAAAAATACACGTCATAAATGTGCATCATAGATATTGATTTTGAGAAATTAAAAAAAGATATCATAGATAGTGATTTCTCCCAATGTTTTCCCCGCGCTTCTTTTTCACCGGAAATTCTAATTTCGTGCTTTATTCCCTCTAGTAGAACCATCTCGCGCTCTCGTCTTAACAAAAGTTTCGCGCTTCTCTCTCTAGCCCCAAATTCGAAACAACACTCCCTTTTCCTCCTTCAGAACCAAACCCTAAAACTCCCACACCCACTGTCCATCTGCCTCTCTCTCACTTTAGCTCTCTCTTGTTCTATCTCTTTCGGCCTCTCTTCATCCTTCACTAGAAGATTAGCCAGCAATCTCATCACTCCATCTCATCAGCTTTGTCGGTCTCTCTCTCTCTCTCTGATCTACCTCTCCATTTCCTCATCTATCTCTTTCTCTCTCTCTCGATATGGCTACATGGTCTCCAAGAAGAAGTATTATTGCTTTGTAAGTATCCATTTTAAGAACTCAATCTCTTATTTCGTATTTGGGTTTCGAGTTTTGGGTTCAAAAGTTTGGATCTTGGTGTGTTTTGGTTCTGAATTTGTGATTTTTTCTGGCTTATTAGATTTTTACTCAAGTGATGGTGATAATGGCAGAGAATAGAATGAGTACTTGCTCTTTATTAATTATTGAATTTTAAGTAGTTTATGGGTGTTTCTATTTTGTAAGTTCTGTAAATTCCCAAACTTTATTTTGGCCTTTTTGGGTTCACACTTAATGGTAAGGAGTTCTCACCAATTATTGGGTGTTTTTTGTTGATGTTGGGACATCTGAGATTAGTAACCACTTTCAGAAATTAATATAATTTAATTGTTCAATTTTATTCCAACTCATTGTTTCATTTGCTTGTGATATGTTGCTAGCTAAAATTTGGCTTTGTTTTATCATATTTCTGTTGTTTAACTCTCATCATATTTGCTTTCTTGGATACACTGAAGTAAAGGTACTGCCTCTCATCTTGTTTCCCAATCCTAGACTAATTTTCTAAGATACATGTCATATACGACAAAGGGTAATTGTTAATTTGTTAGAACAAAGTAATGGTTATCATATACATGTCATTAATTTTCTGCTCTTCTTTCTCTGTTTGCAGATGAAGAAGATGTTGGATGGTATGATGGTCAGGTACATAGGTTTTTAGCTTGCCTTTTGGTTTGGCAGAGATGACCAATGTTTATGTTACATCATTTGTTTCAATGCTCACAACTCTTTCAACATATTTCCTTGCCTTAAAAGTTTGAAGTTTTTCCTTTTCAATGCAATTTCCTTCTCTTTGGTAGAATCAGAAAGCTTGCTTTCTAACAAATTCTTTTTGCTTGTAAATAAGTATACGACATGGTAGTAAATGTTGGAAATTCCATTCGAAGTTGGCCTGGAGGATATGACAGAACTTGATATTATAATGAATAGTTGTTATGGAACTTGTTGAGTATCATCTTCCTTTACAAGTTCTAAGAAGCATAAAAGGCTTTGGAAATCCTCGCGCTCAAACATTTCAAAAATCCCCTTTGTGTAAATGTCTGCCATTTGATGTTGCATTGGTGTGAGAAATGGAGTTGGAGGTTTTTCATGTTGATCAACATGATCAGCCAATAACTCCTTGTGCCTCTGTGATGCAAGAGCTCTTTCAAAACGTACTATAAATTCTATCAATGTGTTTTTCCTGTTAATATATTTTTTGAAAAATGAATGACAGCTTTCAGCTCGTTGACTACTTGACATCCCAGCTGAAAACACATGTTTTACATATGATGGAACCCAATTCTCCCTCAAGGCATGAATTGAGCTAAGCCATAGATGGTCTTTCAGACCATTCTTTGTGATAACTTCTTCCCATTTCGCATCAAATTCTTCTTTGCTATCCATATCCCATATGCAATTGCACAGTTCCGAAAAGCTTTTTCTAATGCCGGGTTTCTCGGTGAACTTATTCATTATATGCCATATGCAATATCTATGGAACGTTGTCGGAGACTTGCCGCAATCGCCTTTGCCATGGCTGCATCTTGATCAGTAATGATCATTTTTGGTGCACCACATGGCATGGCTTTCTTAAATTGCTCAAACAACCAAACAAATGATTCTGTGGTTTCACTGGTTAGGAATGCACAAGCAAACAATATTGTCTGCGATGGTTATTAATACCTAACAAAGGGGCAAAGACCATGCCATAGCGGTTGGTGTTGAATGTCGTATCAAATACCACCACGTCTCCAAAAAAACCCATAAGCACGTCTTGACCTTCCATCTGCCCAGAAAACATTACCCATCCTTCCTTCCAAATCTACCTCCATCTTGAAATAAAATGATTCATTTTTTTCTTGCTCAAGCAAAAAAAGCTCCTTAAGCAGCTCTGCATCATGGCCAGTCACCTCCTCTCGCATGTCCCTTTGGTAATTATACATATCTTTCCTTTAAAACCCAATATTTTCCAATCCCCCTGCTAGCACCTCAAGAAGGCTAACTTGTTGATGTACAGGGATATTAACTTTGGAAAGATGTGCATTATACACCTTTGTAGACTCTTTAACTTTACGGTGAGATCTCAACAAATGGACTTTATCTTGTGTTGTCATTTCATGGTTGTGTTCCTCCCTAAAGGTTTGAACAATGTATTTATTCTTTTCATATGGCTTCAAAACCACAAGTTTAGCCATGCAACCAGTTCGAGCACATCCTCGCCTTCTTTTCTTACAACTAACCTTGATCTCCATATGCCCTTGTTTGCAACAGACAAATTCTTTCCTTACTACCTCCCCTGTCACTCTGGAAGTTTTGGTTGTATAACACCGAACTCCAAATCCTGCTTTTTGTGCATATAAATTATACATTTTGAACACATCCTCAAGAGAATCAAATTCAAGTCCCACTTGTGGTTTGAACTCCGCACTTACTTCCGGTGTCACCTCGGTTTCAGACTCCATTTCACAATTCTTGCAATTTAACCCTGAATATCACATCACTATCATAATAATATTGGAACATGCTTTTAATGAGCATTCAAATATATATATAAGAAACAAGATATTTAAACGAAATAGACTCTGAAACATTATTCTCCACATAGGAAGCCATTGTGAGCCTCTAGTGAAACATTACAAAACCTACATCCAAACTAGCGTAACTCATGCCCATATACTTGGTCAAACATTTTCCACCAATACTCAAATTCTCTAATACAGAATATCACTTACCTCATAATTTCGAGCTTCCAAATTTGTACAAATATGAGAATGTCGCCGATTTAGAGCTCGACGCCAATGGCAAAAGTTTTCGACCTTCCTCTCCTCAAGGATTCGAACTCAATGCCAGTTTCACATTTGATCAAAGATTTTAAAACCAAGAGTATAGAACCAGAGGCGAGTGCTCGCTTTGTAGTCTCAAATGCTCAAGTAATCGAACTCAAGGCCACTTTCGAGCGTGCTCAAGGATGTCAACACCACGAGTATAGAACAAGATGCGTCGCGCTCAACAGTTTTGCGGTCACCAGATGGGTCCTCAAGGCTTGACGAATGCTCACACCATAATCACTGTTGTGCGGAAGCGTCAACCAAGTATGAGTGAAAAATAACCACAACTGACAGGAGATAAAATAATGAACACAAAACAACACCAACAAGAACACCAAGATTTATACCTGGTTCGGCAATGCCTACATCCAGTTTGGAGACGACGGAGTATTCCACTACAATCAATGAGAACATACAATAGTGTTTATCACTCAATTTCCCAAAGACCCAAATAACCCAAGCTCACACATTTACAATAGGAAGAGAAACTGAAAATACAAAGCAAAGACAACTTGAGAGGATTTTCTTCTCTCTGCCCGAACGGCTTCTTGCCGTTTCTCTCCTCCTACTCCACTACTTCAGCTGCTGCCATGCTTCTCCATTTATTGAGAAGCCAACGGGTGAAGGCCAGCTAGTCAAATTATGAGGCCAACTATGAAGTCAGAAAGCCAACCATGTTTGCATGGCTTTTGTCTCCCACGTGCTCCCATCTTCTGCCAAAGCTTCAATATTCTTCTGCAAAGGCGCTGCAAAGTTGTTATTCACCTGCAAAGCGCCGCCCCCACATGACAGCATCCTCCCACATGATAGCACAAAGTTCTTTCGGTGCAAGTTGAGCCATAATCAACAATCACCAAACCAGAAATATGAAAAGAGAAAAACGAATTATAGGATTAAATGTGCTCTTCGAGATAATAGCTTGTTTTGTATGGTTTGAATAACCAAACCAGAAAAATGAAATGACAAAAAAAACGAATAACAGGGAGGGAGGACAAGAAAGAGGAGATATTGTGGTCTTCTTGAAAGAGAATATCCAGAAAGAAAAAAAAACATATACTGTGGTCTTCAAGAAAGAGACAGATGTTTTGGAGGGAGGGAGGAGAGAACACGCGCAAGTTGAGGGCAAGTTCCAGTGCAATTGTTTCAATTACAATTGCTTTTTCAGGAAGCCGTTGGATTACATCCAACGGTGTTCTCATATTAGGTCTTCATTTAAAGATACTTGCTAGAGAACGACCCTTGGGTTTGTTGATTTGGAAACCTGGGCCGCGCTCAGTAGATTGGTGGGTTAAGTTCATTACGGCCCAAACATTGGGCTTTTAGGTTTCGGACTTGTTTGAGAAGACTTTTGGACATTCTAGAAAGCCGACACAAAAGAAAGAAAGAAAAGGCAATGTGTAGGAAAGTCAACAAGTAGTTTGACTTTAGGTTTTGGTTCCTAGCTAGCTGCTTCCTAGTCCCACGTCCTACGTTATCCTCTCTCTCTCTCTCTGTAGGACGCAACACTACAATCATTTTCCAACTTTAACCCAACATTCTCATTGCACCGCAAATTCCTCTCTTTATCCTAGAATGAAGAAAGATTGAGACCCACCTCCAAATCTACCAAGAAAATTTACATGATAAGTAACAAAAAAAGAAAACAAAAAGAGTTACTGTGCTGCCGTAATATTACGTAAGAGGTAGGGTAATATTATAGCTTATAAGCAGTAAAACAGTAAATGTCACACAGAAAGTTACAGACAATATACTTTTCTCCAATTGATTGAGGGAGGTGATGATGACATGTGGAACGTGGCTAAATCTTGTTGGCTGTTCTTATTGAGAAGTCAAAATTATTTTTTTGGGTCAACAATGGAGAAGTCAAATTGAGAGTGAAAATGTAGCCTTTTGGTTTTGACCCGTTAGAAAGAAAGAAAGAAAGGGTTGGGTTTGGAGTAAATTTGTTGTGGAGCCCAACTTGGTGGGTGTTGGCACAGTACTCTCCATGGCTCTCCCAGATTTATGAAAAGAATAAACTTTTTTTCCCAAAAAGTACGACTTTTTGGGTTGCCCCAGAAAATGGAATCATAATCATGACCATTGGCAAAGTAAATGGATTGACATGATCATATCTCCTTCTTCTAGCTATGAAAGATTTTAAAAACTGACCAAAACTCATGTGCTATATCTATGATCCATGAAGAACTAATCATATGCTCCCTCTGCATTATTGTTCGTGAATCGTGACGTTTATTAACCTCTAAACTTAGTCAAATGCGGTGACATCGTAGAAGCTAACCTCTTGTTCCAATGTTTTGCTCAAGTTCAAACTTAGTAGGAGCTATACCTAGCAAGCAAAAGGGAAAATGATTGTGTTTGTTTTTTTATCGATACGGAACTTATCACTGCGTCTTGTAATTGGCCATTGCACTAACCCTCATTTCATATATAGGCAGCTTTTTCAAACGTTAAGTGAAAGCAGTTAAAAAGAATTGAAATTGAAAAAATTGAGTAAATTAAAAGAATTAACTTTACTCAATTAGGTCAAACGTAAATTAAATTAGAGATTGTTATCATGAGGACAAAATATAGTGACTCATTTTTATTGCTACACTAAATAATTGATCTGCTTGATTGCTATACAGTTTCATTTTTCCATAACTGGCTTCTGCAAACTTGCAAAGTGAGTCGTGCAAGTTAACATGATGAAAGGCGAAGTTAATTTGTCGGATGGCACCAAAGATATGGCTAGTTTGTTACATGAAAGGAAAAGGCAAAGTTAATTTGTTAATGCATGCATCAATTTCGTAAGACATCATAATCATAAATCATCAACTTGAGCTATAGTCTATCTCTTTTCCATTGCCAAATACTTATTTTCAGCTTCCTAAGGTCCTAACTACAATCATTAAATTTTGTAATTAGTGTCGCCGCCATCAACATCTCATGATTGGGGCAAAGACAAACTATAGGTTGATCACTATGATCTGTATTCTTTATATACGTATAATTTGCTTTGAATTAGTACCTCCCATTTTATGTAATTTAAAGGTACTTTCATTTCCATGCATGCTGTGGGGGATCCAGAATTTTTTTTTTTGAGTCAACGTGTAAAAGGTTAAAAAAAAAATCTATACAAAATAGACCCATCGGAATGAAAGGATAATATTCTAATTCATAGTTAATAGATAAAACCATACAAAATACTCATGTTCATTATCAAAGAGAATTGCATCAACTTCAAAAAATAGACACACACTGCAATAAATAAGAAATATCTCTAAGAATGTGATAATAAACCAAAAAATTAGTGCAATCCTCTTCGCCTCCTAAGGCGTCTCGTCCTATTCGACGTAAGAGCGCTCACATATAATAGCACAATCCTACTCATTTTAGGGCATTTATGTCATTTTTAAGGTCCGTCGTCATTTTAATTTTGGGCTTTATCTACATTTATTTTGGGCTATAGCTCTCAAACTTTGGACCCTTATGAGTCCTGTCTCTTAGGGGGGAGCTTATTCAAGCAAATATTTCTTCATTACGTAAGAGTTAGGTTATTCTTGTAAAATTCTTTGTGGATTGAACATCTAAGGCTTTTTACTTAGATTGACCTTAGGTCCCTTCATGCATTCATATCATACATGAAAAATTGTTTTATATAAAAAGATTGGCAAAGTATGAAAAATGGTTTTTCGAATAATCATTTTCTTCAGATAATTTTTGGCAGCTTTTATTCCTTACACATTAAATAAGAAAACTTGATTTTATGGGATTTTAGTATGAAGTATATATTGACTTAATGAGCCATCATTTTTAGCCTAAATCGTATTTTGCACTAAAACTGATTTTTCATATTTTGATTTGGTGGGAATTTGATTTTCTAGTATTTTTATTTGAATCCAAATGTGGGTACTTCCTTATTTATACTGTAAACTTAAGTAAATGGAGTAATATAAAAATAAATGAAAGTAAAAGGATAAAGATATTTACTTAACAAAAACAAGGGAAGCGATGCACGCAAGCAGCTCGAGCGCCTACCTACTGTGCTGCATCCTCTGGAGCATTTCATCAAGCATTTTGTGGGCAATTTGCAGGGGTTAACATCTTCGCCTCCAATAGTGGATTCCGGGCTTGTAGTGGTCAATTGACCCCTCATACCCCTATGTGGATCTACCCTGCATGCATGTAAAAGAATGGATAGCACTTCCGTGGGTATATAGTAGCCCTTTATAAACAAACCTACTATATAAATGTTTTTTCTTTGCAAGTAAATAAACAATCTCCAACCATATATTTTTTACAAATTAACTATTAGCTAGGCCAGTGAAATTTCTGTTTCCAAAATTTAAAGAGGTCTCGAGTTTAAAATCTACATCCCTTTTAATAAAAATAATATATATGGAGAGATATTTTTTTTAAGGGGAAAAATGAAAAAAAAAAAAAAGTATAGATAATATTTCTCGAGTGCCCTACTCTCTCTTTGTGCACAGTCAAATTCCACCGCCTCGCTTTTAGGTGGTAGAAGTACAAAGGCTTATTAGGTTAGGACTTTCTGGGGCTTTGGGGAGAGAGAAAAGAGAGAAAGACAGAATGATGGTATAGCTTTGTGATAATTATCTCCATGTGGAAGAAGCAATATTAGCCATCAAATCCAGTTCTCTTGAAACTGTATAGAAATCTCTTCTTCACTCCCTTCAAAGCACCAAAAAAAAAAACAATAACCAGCTAGCTGCACAGCGGTTTTAATCATCATGTCTTCTCCCCTCTTCCTCTCATCATTAGCCCCTCACTCTGCTCATCATCGCCATCACCACTGCTACTCCTACTCCTTCGTAAGCCACCCACCAACCCCACCAAAACCACCCTCCACCACCAAGATCAAACCAAGAAGAAAGCGAAAGAAGAGTAAAGAAGAAGCTAGGCCGTTAGATTTAGACTAGAGAAGATGGGTTCACTCAAGAAGAAGAAACCCTACCTACCATCCGTTTCCAGTAATCTATTCTGAATACTGATCGAAGGGTTAGCTAGGGTCAAGATCTTCTTCTTGGATCTCGATATATGCTAGCAGCAGATTTTGATGTTAGTTTCTTCTCTCTTCTTCATCTATCTCTTGGGGAATTGAAGCGTTGTGGTCCGATTGTTTGCTGCTTCAAGCAAATCTACACAAGTTTGAGTGCTTTCGTACGTCTGTTTGTACAATGATTTGCTTTTTTAATTTTGTTGGTATATCGATCTTAATTGAATTCGTGAGAGTCTCGGGACTCATATATACCTAGTAAGTATATGTTTGGGCTTTGGTTTAGTTGATTGAATAATAGGATCCTATCATTTGTGTTTGTGTTCTCTGTGTTCTTCGTGTTCTTCGTGTTGTGTGCTTGTGCTGTAAAAGAAGAAAAAGAAGAACATTCAATATACATATCATGTACGTTCAATTCATCTCTCTCTCTCTCTCTCTCTCTCTCTCTCTCTCTCGTTGAGTTAAATATCAAAGACGTCTATGGTTGTTGATCCTGACTGTATATACTAACGGTGCATTTCTTTAAAGGCAACAACAGGTAGAGATCTGAAATTCCATTTGCATGTACTACAATGAACATATATTAATGTCGTTTGTATCATATATATATGACTAGCTCAATTGATCCAGAAAGCTCATTTATTTTGTGTACCTTTGGATGCTATAATGCCTAATGAATTCAATTTCGACCTATGATATGTGTGAGGATTTGAGTAGCGTAATTAAGTCCTCTCAATCAAAACATATCTGTGTTTTAAAATTTTCTATATATAAATTTTATGTTACAAAGTCTTAGTGGTTAATTTGGATTCCTTATAATTTCTCCTTCTGCTGGGCAACTATCTTGGATTGCACACGATCGTGAGCATATATAACAGCCCATCCATTGATTTTTTCGCTCAATCTTCACATCTAGGATGGATTGTTGTAAGTAGGGCTGGCTGGAAGAAATTATTTACTTGTCTCAAATAATATCAATTAATTTTTATCTCACACAATATTCGGTTGGTAGACGTATGGATTTGTGCGTTTTTCAAATTTTGAACAATTCAAAATCAATTGGTTATAGGTATCGGATAGGTTTATAGTATTATATATTTGTCAGGGAAGAACACAATTCGCGGAAAAAGGTCTATCCCCACAAAAAGAATTCTCAACAATTTCATATGTTTTTTTGTATAATTAAGAAAACAGAATAATTTATGAAGTAACCATAAGCTTTTAACTCAAATGAAGGCAGAGAGACACGTCACACAGCCAAATCAGACTCCTCATAATTAATTATTTGATGAAGGCTTGAAGCCAAGGTTTTCATTTCTAGGCGCAAAGAAAGCTCTGAGCCTCCAACGTTGGGCTGCTCCTACTGATGTCTCTTTTGACTTGATTTTGACTTTGACTTTGTTGTTTGGGCCTTGTATTTTCTTTGGTGGGCTTTAGGAGACTTCGGCCCTTATCTTTTTATGGTGCAATTTTTGTTTTTCTTTTCATAAATAATTTTATTATGTCTCTTGCAAATATGTGATAAAATGCAATTATTATTTATTTATTTACGGAAGAAAACACCGTCCTTTCCTTTCCTTACATTTTCATTCCTTTTTCTTTTTTTAATTATTTAATTTAGTTTTTGGTCTTTCGTTTGAAAAGAGGGTCAAAAGACTTGAGACTTTGAGAGTGTCCAGTAATCAGACGTCTCATATTGGTCCGATCAAATAAAATTCGGGGGCCGACCATCTTCCCAAGTTCGCCATTGTCATCGTTTTCATTTCATTTCGACCCAAAAACACACCAAACTCTCTCTCTCTCTCTCTCTCTCTCTCTCTCTCTGTAACCCTAATTGCTCGCCATAAGTTGCAGACAAACAGACGATTGTCAATCTTCTTGAGTTTCGCTTTGGCTGGCATCGGCAATTAGATTAGGGTTTCTGCAGCGGTGATGCCTCGTTTACCAGTCTTCATAGTCTTGGTACAAGCCTGATTAGCTGATTGATAACCTAGGGTTTCGGATTCGAAAATATGTCAGGGACTTCGAGGGGCCAAGTTACCATTACGCTTGGGCGTAGTGGCCAGGTATCTAATCCACTATACCTCATTAAGCTTGCAATATGATCTTTCATTGCTTCCTTATCCAACTTATCCAATTTCTCATTTTCTGTTTTATATGTATGTGTATGTACAGCTTTTTCTTTGGGATTCATAAAACTGAATAAGTCTACATTTTTAGTTAGTGAAAAGAAAGAAACTAAAGCAACATGAATTAAAGGAATTGAATTTTCAACATTTACTTGTATTTACTCAATTATATTAGCAACTGCTAGGAAGGTTAAGTTTTTCCCTGGTTTTGGTGTCCATGAAAATGCAATGACTTGTATCACCATTTGACAGGTAGTGAAGAGGGCAGTTTCCGGGTCTGATGGTTCTTTATCTGATTCTCTGCCTGCAGCTGGGACCAAGCGGTCTGTTAGAGATAGGTTAGGAGGTAATGTAGATGGTGCTTTCTCGCATGGAAGCCTACACAACAGCAACAAACGGTATGCCCTTCATTACTTTTCAAGTTCTATTATTATTGTTTTTAGAAAGATACTGTTGCTTTGAATGTTGCCATGTCTGACTCAGAGCTTCTCTTGGTGCCTTTTATAATTCCTCGTAAATTATACTATTGATACAAAATTAAATAACATGGATATTGAGTTATATTGAAATATTGGTATAAGTCTCAGGCAATATGTATGACTGTCGGCAATGGAGCTAGAATGTTTTGATGTCTATATGGTTTTTACATCCTATGGGCATAAAAGTCCCCAGCCAAAGTCAAATTTATGGTCTTATTTTACCTTGCAGCCAGCGAGGAGATTATGGTGTGTCAAGTTTGAACTCCAATGGTTTTGATGGTAATAAGCTTACTCCGGAGCAATTGCAATATTGCTGCATTACTGCATTACTGTATTTCTGAATTAATTTCCAATTTCTAACCTCTCTGCCTTTAAATCACAAAGATGCGCGCATTGGTAAAGGTGACCTCCGATTTAAACTCATGCAAAAGAATGCGTTTAGACGAGCTCAGAGTGATGATGATCAGAGGCATGGGGACCTTCGTGAGAAGCTTTCAAAGGCAGTTCAGCGACCTTCTACTGGCCTTGACCCACGGCAGCGCTTGCCCGAACTAAAGGAGACTGGTGCCATGGCTCGAATCCCTTCTACGAGAAGTGCAGATGATTTGCCGCATGTGGACTCGTTGAGAAATTCTTATTCCCCTTGGACACTGGACCATTTAAGACGAAGATCCCCAGATAGAGTTATAGTCACTTCTAGGGGCCTCTCCCCACAGAGGAATCCTGAAGAATTGCAGAGAAGGCCATTAAACAGGGCATTTGATGATGTCAGATCGGTTCCATATATGAGCAAAGATGTTCTAGATGCTACAAGGCCTGCAAATGCTGCTCCTTTCATGCCTAATCCTCCATTGCCTCCTGGATCTGTGAAGTCTGTTGCCCCACCTCCACCCCATTTGAGCCAACTTCCTCCACTGAGCAGCATTGTACAGAAAAGTTCATACGTGGTACATGCTACTTGACTTTTGCTATTGGCTTTTATCTTTTGGTGTATGAGTTAAAACTCAAGTGCAGCTTATTTTGTGGATAGCTAATTGGTGGTTACTGCTGCATATTTTGTTAATGGGATTTGCTTCTATTATATATCCAGATAAGCTTTGTGCTTGTAGCTGTATGTCCATGAAGAAACTCATTAAACTTGTTTATGCTTATAGGTCCAATTTATGTTTTCATGTATCCTAATCTTACTAGCTGAGCTGACTAGGCATTCTTGAAAGTTTGAAAATTGAAGTAGGATGGCACTTGAGTTTTACATAGATTGTCTGCATCAAGCTTTTCCCCCACATCCTACAATTAGAACAATCTCTAACTTTCATGTTGGAGCTGTGCCCTGTCTGCATGATGAAGAAAACAGTAGGCTTGTGTCTTGTAGATACAAGGAAATTGAGTACTTTACTATGGTTGTATCTCGAAGTTTTTAAAGCTCTGTAATTATAATTACCTAAGTGTTGGCTACGTATCAAATTACGTATTCTTGTCTCTCTACCTCAAAATGGTTTTCTGCCATAGAACATGTATAATTTGACATGGTTCACCGTTGGATTAATAGCCATCCCAGTTGTGGGTCCTATTACTGACTTTTGCGCTAGTCATTTGTTTGTTTCAACTTTCATTTATTAATATTAGCTAGTTTTAACCATAATGAAGTGGTGGAATAATAAGTTCCCAACTTTTCTTTTTAAAATTTTAGTAATTTACTTCAATCTGCTGATTTTTTTCTTTTGATTTTTCTCCCCTTTTCTGGGTATTTATTGTTTGTAGGGTGATGAACAACAGACTGTAGATGGCTTGCTACAGACGCTGGGGTTGGGAAAATATGCCATCATTTTTAAAGCAGAGGAAGTATGTTGCTTGTTATCTTTGTTTTTACTACTTTAATGTCCTTGGTAATTCATTAGAGTACGTTTAGTGATAAAAGGAAGAACAAATTGTGATAGTGCTACAAGTTGCGATACTGGCGTATAACCACACTACTTAGTGGAGGCATTGTTTTATAACTATGTAAGAGGTCATTTGGTTGTAAGAATCCAACATTAGGAATGTGAGCATTATATCTAAGTCTATTAGTGAAAAATCATATGCTTATCAAATAATATGTGAAACCGTTTAGCTTTTATCAGACACTCATTTAGCTAACTTTGGAGTTTTGGTGGGCTTATAAGCTTGCTGTGGACAAGTAATTGATTTACTACCTTTTCTCTGATTCAGTTTATAATTGATATATCTGATCTTACACAGATTGATATGACTGCATTGAAGCAGATGGGAGAAAATGATCTCAAAGAGCTGGGAATACCTATGGTATTTACATTTCCCCCTTTTTTCTGTTCTTTTCCTTTTAATTTGCTTTATCAATGCGGTCCAACTTGGTGTTTTATGGTTGTGTAGCTTGATCCTGCATAATTAGTCATGAAGTTTTGCATGTTACTGGTGGTGAATGTACTATAAGTTGTCATATTTTGTCCTTATGGAAATTGATTTTGTTGCAGGGACCAAGGAAGAAGATTCTTCTTGCTCTCTTGCCCCGTTCCAAGCGGCCACCGGCGATACGTTGAAAGTCAAGATATCTTAGGGACCATCAGTTACTTTTCTATGATTGAAAGCTCATATTAGAAAGCCCCTTTTTTTTTTTTTCATGAAATGATTCCGATGTACTTGCTCTCAATTAGGGTTATAAAGCGGCCCTTCTACCAGTTGTCACATTTTAAATCTAAGATGAGAACGTTGTTGGTTTTACGGTAATTGATGGCACCAGAAAATTTTGAGATGTAGAATACCCTATTCTTTTCTTTTTCTTTTCCCCCTTTTGAACTGGAAAATGTTAATGCCTTTCATATATGAGCACGAAGAACATTTATGCTTAAAATTTTGTAAAAGCAAAATGGTCATACTGTAGCGTTTTAATCCTTAATGTCCACCCTACCTCTTCGGCTGAGTGCTGAAGGTGAGATGATATGAGAAAAGGAAGATAAAAGAAAAGGCTTTCAAATTTTAGTTTCGTCCAAAGTCACATTATTAAATTAAATAGACTTTCTTTCTGCCGAGAAAGAAAGCGAAGTAGTTGTTACACTTACAAAATAATGTGTCCTATTTTTGGGCACAGTCGCCTCATCCACCAATAAGCTTCTTGGGGAAGAATGAGGACCCGTCTGGTAATGTTTTGGAAGAATGTTTTCAGAGAATGAAAACAAGAAAACAAATTTGTATTTTCAGGAAATGAAAATGCGTATGATAGATTAATTAGAAAACATCTTTAGAAAATAAAAACAATGAAAACATGTATAGTAGTACAATTTTTCAGGTGTATTTTTGATAATTTTAGTTCTAATTTTTTTTTAAATTCTGATATTTTTAGAGGCTAAAATTATTATAAACAATGAAAAAAATTAAAGCCCAAAAACTATCTTATCTCCTTTCTTTTTTTTTTTTTTTTTCTCCTTTTCTCTATTTTCTTCTTCCTTTCCTTCCCAAGGCCCCCTTTTTTTTTTTTTTTTCTCCTTTTCTTCCTCTTTTATTCTTCCTTTCCTTCCCCACCCACTCCTCCTTCCTTCCACGGCATGAATCCCATACACCCACCCATCTCTCTCTCTCTCTCTCTCTCTCTCTCTCTCTCTCTCTCTCTCTCTCTCTCTCTCTCTCTCTCTCTCTCTCTCTCTCTCTCTCTCTCTCTCTCTCTCTCTCTCTCTCTCGTTTCACTAATTAATGGTTGTGCTGGGTAAGTGGTGGTTCTTCTTCCTCTCTGTTTTTTTCTTTTCTTTCCTTCTTCCTCTGAATTTTTTTTTTTAGTTTGCAGATTTGTGTTATTTTGGGTTGGAGAAGATGAGAGGTCAAGAAAGGGGGAGAGAAGAGAAGGGTGAGCAAGGAGAGAAGAATTTTGGTTTTTGGTCTGAGAGGGAGAGAAGATTGAGCGAGAGATGTGTTTTGAGTGTTTGTTTTCTGGGAGAACAAAAACATCTTTTTTCTGTTTTGTAGAAGTAAATGTGAAGTTGGTCTTATTTTATGAAAACATTTTCCATGTTTTCTGTTTTTGCCCACCGAACACGTTTTTGCTTCGTTTTTGTTTTTTGAAAATGAAAATGGGCCTTTAAAACGTAAACGAACAGGGCCTAATGTTTTCAAGAGACTTGAAAGCATTAATTATTGAAATCTCAACAAGTTGCTAAGGTTTTTAGCTCTCTTTCCATAAACATTAGATGTCGATTCTTAGCATTCCACCCGACATACACATTAAATTTGAATTAGATGGCTTATGTGACAATTTGACATATAATAGAGTTTTACATTACATTTGACATGTCATATTAAAATATTATTTTATTTGTTATTACATAATATGTTTATTGGTTTATTACTTTCTAGGCACATTAATTGAAAAAAAATAAATAATGAATGAAATAATAATATCACAAAGGGCTCGTTTGGTACGTCGGAATTTACTGTCTGAACTAAATTCTGTCGGATAGTACTAATCTATTTAGGAGAGCACTGACTATTTATCTATAATATTATAAGGCGTTTGGTGCTGTTCCGGATAAATAGTCTGACTAAGTTATACTGTGTTTGGTGATGTTCCAGAATAACATCATATCAGACTATTTTAAAAATAAAATAAAAATCTTTGATAATTTTAATGGAAATTGAGACATGACAGAAGACTACAAAATACCATCCCGCTTGCATATACAGAAATATATGTGGTTTAAGCATTAGAATTGTATTATGAATATTGATATGCATATGTCTGGACCTGGACATCAAGGTTTCCATGTACAACAAGAAGAAGGAGAAAGTAGCAGCAGAACAGAAGCATTGCAATCAAAAGAGCCAAGGCCACAAACTTGGGAATCATAAAAAGAAAAGGAAAAGAGAAAATTTATCAATCAAGAAAATGGTTCAAAAGGAAAACATCAGAAAGGGCCCATGGTCACCCAAAAAAAAATGGTTCATACAATTTTAATTTTGTAATTATGCTCTCCTAATCGTCAGGTATGTATGTATTCAACTAAACTACCAACTATAGCACAGTTGTTTGATACCACATACAAAGAAAACATTCGATTAAAAAAAATGTCAAAAAAGAAAAATTAATAACCTAATTTCCACAAAAAATTAATAAAAAATTGAAATATATAAAGAATAAAGAAGAAGTAAGAAAAAGCATATTGGAGAGAGTATGAAAAATAGAGAGAGTGAGAGATGGATACCTGGAGAAGAGTGAAGAAAATAACATGTGGAGAAGATAGCAGAGAAGAATCCTAGGGAGAAGAAGATGAAAAGAGCGTCTGACTTTTTCGTAGAACGCGTATTCTTTTTCCCTAGCCGTATAATTAAGCGTGTATTATCTAATCCGGGGTGTGTGGATTGTATTAGTTAGTCAGGTAAGGAGAGTATTAAAAGCACAACCTGTATAAAATAGTCGGGTAATTAAATAATACAAGTTGACACCAAACACCTGACATAGACTATTTACTCCTATCCAAAGTCTAATACCTGTGTACCAAACGAGCCCAAAGTCAAATAGGCAAAAGTATCAGCATGAGAGAGAAATGTTATTCCATGTAGGATTTAACATTTTGGTCGGAATAAGTCTTAGCTATTTTTTCTACATGTTAAAAGTGCCACATTGAAGTTAACTTCTCCCTTGGAGATGCTCTTAGTTGTTTTAAAAAGGCATACACTCTCTCTTTAGCCTCTTGCACTTCACTTAGAGCATCTCCAAGGGAGATGTCAAATGCAAAATGTTAAATTTGAATTTGATGGCTTATGTGACAATTTGACACTTTGGAAAAAATTTAACTCCACCCGAAATGCCAAATGCCATATTATTTTATTATTTTAAAAAGTAAATGGGGCCCATATGACGCATAAAGTTTTAAAAGAGAGTAAATAGTAGTGGGGTCCATGACTAAAAAAATATTAAAAACATATTTGACATCAAGCTTTTTGATATGTTATTTTTGACATATCTCTTCTAGCCTTCAAATTCATATAGGATTTGACTACTTGGTTCGAGCAACTTTAACCTTCAATTTTTGCCATTTCATGTCCATGTGGCAATTTGACATATCAGTTGGAGATGCTCTTATAAGTTCATAAAAAGTTATCAAATATTTAGTTTGAAGAGCATACGGCTAAAACAGGAGTTCCAAATTCAACCATTTGACCCATCTTCTCACCCTGCCGCTAAAGGTAAATCGATTCTCTGGTTGGATTTCCGTTCTAAACATCCTGAATCTACATGAACTTCAATATGTCTTCAAAGTTATATTTTGCTTCTATTATCGATCCTAGATATAATAAACTTTTCCCCTGGATATAAATATTGTAACTACACACTAGGTCAAGTGATAAATATATTTATTTGGTTTTGTTCTCTCCCCTCTCTGTGTACAAAATTCAATTAACCTCTTTTTTTTTTCTCTCATCTCCATCACCATCGCTCAACCTTCATTTCGTACTTGACTCAGTCAAGCCATGACCACATTTGTGGCCACTTTTGCATTAGAGGTGAATCCTCCGGCTGATTATTGTGAGTGCTTTAAAGAAAAACGCAAACCTTGCAACTATATGATAGCCATTTGCATGTGGGAGCTAATTATATTGGTAACGCTTATAACATGTTTGCTTGTCATCAAATTTCTTGTGAGCATGTATCAAGTGAGACAATTTGTTTACCTTCTCCTTTTTTTGTCTTGTGATTGGGTTTTGGTGTGTACTCAACACATTCCTTCCCTTATATCTCTTGGCTATAATTGTTGATATGTGTTGTATTCCTATCATTATTGCCTTCTTGATAAGGAAAAAGAATGACAGAGATAGAGAGGAAACTGGAGTGGTTGTTGAAGTTAAATGTGAATGAAATGTTGCAATTTAAGCTACACTTGAAGAGACTGTCTTACAATAACTTATCCGGCGAGATTCACTCGAAGGTCAACCATTTGAACAATCTTCTCACCCTATGGCTTGAGGTAAACTAGTTCTTTGCTTGGATTTTCATTCTGAACCTCTCGAATATGCAGGAACTTCATTGTGTCTTCAATGTTCTGTTTTGCTTCTATATGGATCCTAGATATAATAACTTTTCCCCTAAATATAAACATTGTAACAAAAAGATATAAAATAAAAAAGGCTCGATCCGGCCTGTAGGCCCGACGCACTAGATGTGTCCGGTCCATGACCTATGATATTCATGAAGCATTTAATTACACCAATACATCATTTATAACTTTTGCAAGTCCAATGCCTCACTCACTCTCCACTGAGTGTCCCTTCATTTCTCACCCTTACTCTCCCAAAACGACTTATTCGAGCTTGTAACCTCGCCGGCTCAACTTTGAGTTCTCAGTATCAAGCTGAACTGCCTTTCAGGCCTCATTCCCTACCTCTCTAACCTCATCACTCTCCAACTCCTCTTCCTCTCTTACAACGACTTACACGGCAACTTTCCCTTCTTTATAACCTTGATTTTCCACCTTTACCTTCTTAATATGTCCTACAACAACTTATCCGGCGAGATTCCCTCGACGGTCAACCATTTGAACAACTCTCTCATTCTCTGGCTTGAGGTAAACGGGTTCTTTGGTTGGATACTGTTATGAACCTCTTGATTTTGCAGGAACTTCAATGTATCTTCAATGTTCTGTTTTTCTTATACTATGGATCCTAGGTATTAATAAAAAATTTCCCATGAATATTAAGTTTGATTATCATTAGTGTTAGTAATCATATGTCGCCCTTATTTATTTTAGATGCGGCGCACAAAATGAAATAGAAAAAGAAGCTCATGGCACATATCGATCAATCTATCTCAATCTCATAAACCTTAAAACCTTTGACTTTTCTCCTTACACAATGGCAATACTTGACTTCTCTCCCTCAACAATGGCAATACCCACTCTATTATTGCTCTTAACTCTTGTTCATGCATCTCTTCATCATCAAACCCAGATTTGGAAACTTTACTTGCATTCAAATAAAGGGCAAACACATCCAAGAGTCTCACCAATTGGAATAAGAGCACCAAATTTTGAAGCTAGTTCGGAATTTTGTAAAACCGAAACCGCAGAGTCCGAAGCCTCAATTGGGAAAATCTCAGTCTACACAACTCTTTTGAATCTCTAGTGTTGTTGGATAACTTTTGGGTTCTCAATCTTGAGGGGAACCACTTATTAGGGCCAATTCTCAACCCTTCTAACCTCACAAGACTCCAAATCATTTTCTTTTCCTACAACTAGTTATTCAGCGACTTTGCCTTCACCATAACAAAACTTTTCAATCCTCACCGACTCGATCTATCCTACAAAAAGTTCTCGGGTGAGATTCCGTGGATACTCAATCACTTGACCAATTTGCTCACTCTTCAACTCGACGTTAATCGTTTCTCTGGTTCCATTTCCTTCCCGAAGCATCCTAATCTAAAGGTGTTCAATGTCTCGTCTAACCTATTGACCGGCAAAGTACCTAATTCTTCCCAATAGACATATAAGTTTTTATGACTCAATAGACATATAAGTTTTTTTTTGTTCTTATGGTTATTAGAACTTATGCAGAGGAAAGTAATTGTAAATCTTTATGAAAATTTTATGACTCAGTAGTCATATCAAGCATTTTGGTTCTTATTGTTATTAAAACTTACGTGGAGAAAATGAATTATCTTACTAGTTTTCCTAAAATGTTAAAATAAAATTAGCACTTATTTGCTAAAAACCAAAAACATATTTGTAACAAAAGATAAAATAGAAATTAGGAAAATAAAAGTCCCGACCACGATCGGGGCTCGGCAAGCCCATATAGGTATGAAAAAAGAACTTTCATATTCATGAAGCATTTAATTTGATTAATGCCCACACAAATACCTCAATTATAAGTTTTACAAGCTCAATGCACCACTCACTCATCTATAAGTGACCCTTCACTTTTCTCCCTCACTCTCCCCACATGGGTCGTTCGAGGTCATAACCTCGCTAGCTCATTTCCAATTTCTCAGTCTCTAGCGGAACCACTTCTCACGCCCCATTATTAACCTCTCCAACCTCACTGCTATCTAAATCACATAAATCCTAGGCTTATTTACTATAGCGCCCCCTGAAATTTTGGTCAAATCTCACTCTGCCCCCAAACTTAAAATGACCCACTTTCATTCATTGACCGAGGTTTGGTGACTCACTTTGCCCTCTGCCGTCAACTCCATCTAAAAGTCTGTTAACTTTGACGACGTGGCAGGGGTGTTTTTATAATTTCGTACACATGGATCATCATCCACCAATTAGATGAGTGGTGTGGCAAGTGGAGCCCACCTCCACATAAAAAAATAATTAAATATTCTAATAATTAAAAAATAACTAAAAATTAAATTAAATAAGAAAAAAATAGGGAATTTCACTAAAATACCCAAAATGGGGGATGAAATTATAAAAATACCCAACATCCAGAACACTTTATAAACATACCCAAAATCCATCCTTACACACACTCAAAACCCATTTATAAACACACCCAAAAAATATACAATTGTTGATTGTGGAGTTGATTTTGGGTGTGTTTCTATGTTTAAATAGTGTTTGGGTATTTTTATAAATACATGTCTAGGATTGTATTTTTTATAAATATCTAAAAAAAATATTCAAATTATTAAAAACTGTACCCAGTACAATCCAACCCCCACCCAGATCCCACAATCTCTCTCTCTCTCTCTCTCTCTCTCTCAGATTCGTATTAGAGGAGACAAAGTTCTCTCATTTTCTTATTTTCTCTTTGTTTCTTGGCTGAAGCTCACCAAGGAAATCATAACAGTCTTGCTCCGGTTTGTTTGTTTGTGAAAATTGAATCTATTTATCCCTCTTTTTGGTAGGAAAAATGCTAACTACAAAATAACTCATTTAATTATATATATTTTAAATAGATTCAATTTAATTGGGATAAAACCAACATATATATGAATTTGGGTTTGTTTTTGTTGGGTATATCTTAATCGGATTGGCTTGATTTTTGGGGCTCCTTTGGGCTTGAAGATGCTAATCTGAGAGAGAGAGAGAGAGAGAGAGGAGGGGGGGGGAGGGGGCTGGGTTTCAAACAACCCAGATTTGAAGTTGGGTGTTAAGGTTGGTTGGAGATCGAGAGAGGGAGGGTTGTGATGGTGGCAGGCAGGGTTCGAAAAAATCTCAATCTCTCTCTCCCTCTCTCCACATGTGAGTCTGTCTATGCCATCATCAACAGATCAGCCTGGAACAAAAATAAAAAAAATCATGAACTTTTCAAGCTTTACTCTCCCTCATCCATAACCCAGCGATTCTTTCTGCTTCACAAGTAAACATTTTTTTAAATCTACGAACGCCCAAAAAAAAAAGAACTAAAAAAAATGAATCTGCAACCAACAAAAAAATGAACTAAAAAATTTAATTTAAAAACAAAAACAAAAGCAACAGAGAGATGAAGATAGTGTTGGATGCTGGGTGGAAGATCAATGAGAAGATGGCTAAGATGGTTGTTGGGTTGTATATTGAACTTCGGTTGGAGAAATTGGAGGAGCTACTTGTAGATTTGTTGCTGGGATTCGCTGTGGGTAAGGATTAATGGTGGCTGGGGGGTAGGGAAGGATGGTCGTGGGTGGGTGGGAGTATTGGGGCCGCTGGGGTGATGGGTAGAGTTTTTAATTATGTGAAAATATTTTTTTCTTATTTTTTTAAAATTTTTATCCATGTGGAGAAGGTGGGCTCCAACATCACTCTTCGAATTGGTGGATATGATCCATGTGTACAAATTACAAAAACACCCTTACCACGTCATCAAACTTAACAGGCTTTTAGATGGAGTTGACGGCTGGGCGAAGTGAGTCACGAAACCTCAGTCAAGGGATGAAAGTGGGTCATTTTAAGTTTGGGGACAGAGTGAGATTTGACCGAAGTTTCAAGGGGCTACAGGAAATAAGCCTAAATCCTAAAACCCTCGTCTTTTCTCCCTCAACAATGACAATACTTGACTTCTCTCCCTCAACAATGACAATACTCACTTTATTAATGCTCTTAGCTTTTGTTCATGCATCTCCTCATCATCAAACTCAAATTTGGAGCCTTTACTTGCATTCAAATTAATGACAAACACATCCAAGAGGCTCACCAATTGGAATAGGAACACCCACTTTTGCAGCTAGTTCGGAGTTTTGTAAAACTGAAACCACCTGGTTCCGAAGCCTCAATTGGGAAGATCTCATTCTACAAGACTCTTTTGAGCCTCTAACATTGTTGGATAACCTTTGGGTTCTCAATCTTAAGGGGAACCACTTTTTATGGCCAATTCCCAACCCTTCGAACCTCACAAGACTCCAAATCATTTTCCACTACTATAACTAGTTATTCGGTGACTTTCCCTTCACCATAACGAAACTTTTCAATCTTCACCGACTCGATCTGTCCTACAACAAGTTCTCAGGCGAGATTCCGTGGAGGCTCAATCATTTAACCAATCGGCTCATGTTAAGCTCATAATTTCATACATATACATGCCCAATTTACTTACTCATTTTGCTTAGTTTCTTAGAATTTTGAGTTATTTGCCTCTCTTTGTGTGTTTTGTAGGCCAATAGAGCAAGAGAGCATAATTCATGCAATTAAAGCATGTTAAGGCAGCAAGAGATCACTTTTGGTACAATCCATGCATATTAAGGGCTGATTGGCATGAGAGGAATACAACTTAAGGCATTTGAAACAATATGGTGCAAAAACGTGCAAAAACTGGAGACTGAGGTAGAAGTTCATTTCGGCCTTATCTTCTTCATCTGAGCTTGGATTGGGCTAATACTTGTGTGGTTGGATCAGAGACATTCTGAACTTCACAATGGACATCTTAAAGTCATCATTTGATTCAGCCAAGCCCAATTCGTAAGCCCATGAAAATACACATCATGCTGACATAAGGATGAGCTGATGGATGCTTGGTCATGGTGAGCTAGGCATGAGGTATTGGTTTCTGGATGGATGCTTGGTCATGCTGACATATTGATGAGCTAGGGCTGCTGGTGGGAGTTATTGGTGAAGTGCAGCAACCAATTCTGATTATCTAAATACAAGTGTTGTATGCATTAGCCATATTAAATTCAGATTTATCACTCCCTTCTCCCTATAAATATCACTTCCATTCCAAACACTATCATAACTCATATCCTGAGATCCATCATTTACACTTCCATTGTACACAAAGAGAGGGAAAGTTGAGAGTCACAAAGGGAGAGAAGGGAGAAGGCAGCAGCTAGGAGGCTTTGGCCTCCTGGCAGCTATGGAGATGATTCTTTTCCATCTCTAGCATGCTGTCGTTATCTTCTTCTCCTCCCTTTGTCTTTTATTTTTTTCTTGTATTTTCTTTGTTTTACTTTATTTTTCTGTTATTAGTTGTAATAAACATCTTGCTAGTCTTGTATCATGGTTTGAGTTTATAAAGTTTGATTTCATTCATGAATTCTTCTTCACCGTTTTAATGGAGCTGCTTTGCATCCTTTGACTGGTCACCTAAGGTTTTATGCGTTATGCTCTTGTTGGGAAGGTTTGGGGATCATCTTCATTCCATCCATTAGCAACTTATGTGATTTGGGTTCTAGGTCTCCTAATGTAAACACCATGCTTGGGGTCCTTGTGATGTTCAATGCAATTTGATCCAAACACCATGGACTTATTTGTGAGCATCTTCATGAGTGAATCAATTTGTTTACTTGCTGCCATAACATGATTAGAACAATTAGGGTGGATTCTAAAACCTCACCATCTTGTCTTAGTTCTTTTCTTTCTTCTTGTTTTGTTTCTTTTGTTTTCATTTCTGTTTTGTGTAGGAAAACTGAATTGGATTATTCAATCACCAATCCCTGTGGAATCGACCTCGCACTTACATATGCTAAACTACCAACGGCTCGTGCACTTGCGAGTATCACAAGTTGAGGATGCAGCTGAATCCATTTTGGTGCAGCTAAATCTACGCAACCACACACAAGTATTGGCCCAATCCAAGCTCAGATGAAGAAGATAAGGCCGAAATGAACTTCTACCTCAGTCTCCAGTTTTTGCACGTTTTTGCACCATATTGCTTCAAATGCCTTAAGTTGTATTCCTCTCATGCCAATCAGCCCTTAATATGCATGGATTGTACCAAAAGTGATCTCTTGCTGCCTTAACATGCTTTAATTGCATGAATTATGCTCTCTTGCTCTATTGGCCTACAAAACACACAAAGAGAGGCAAATAACTCAAAATTCTAAGAAACTAAGCAAAATGAGTAAGTAAATTGGGCATGTATATGTATGAAATTATGAGCTTAACAGCTCACTCTTCAGCTAGATGTTAACCGTTTCTCTGGTTCCATTTCCTTCCCGAGGATTTCCAATATGAAGCTAATCAATGTCTCGTCTAACCTATTGAGCAGCAAAGTACCCAATTCGTTGTCGGGTTTTCCAGAATTGGTGCTTCACTCAAACAACTGTCTGTTTGAAGAACTGATATTCAAGCATTGGACATGCCCTCAACAATCGGGAAAGAGATGAGTCTATCAAGTCTATTGTCATTAACCTCATTAGGGTTGTTATCATATTTTTTTTTATTAGTATTATACAATTACATCTTTAGGAATGTACGCACCAAATTGCATTAGTCAACATCAAGAACAAATGAGTGACATCTTTTGGTAGTTAAATCATTAGAAAGAATGAAGTTAATTGATGTCATGGTTATTACAACTTATGTGGAGGAAAGAAATTATAAATACTTACCAAACTTTTATGACTCAATAGACATATAAGTTTTTTTTATTTCTAATAGTTATTAAAACTTAAGCGGAGAAGAGTAATTCTACATTTTTATGAAAATTTTATGACTCAATAGACATATTAAGTATTTTAGTTCTTATGATTATTAGAACTTATGTGGAGGAAAGTAATTAGGAAAAAAAATGTCCCGACCACGACCCGGCCCGACTACAACTAGTTATTCGGTGACTCTCCCACAACTAGTACTTAGGAAAAATGTTAAAATAAAATTAGCACTTATTTACTGAAAACCAAAAACATATTTGTAATAAAAGATAAAACAAAAAGTAGGGAAAAAAAATCCCGATTATGACCGGGCCTGGCAAGCCCATATAGGCCCGGTAAATGACCTTTGATATTCATGAAGCATTTAATTTGATTAATGCCCACACTAATACTTAATTTACAAGTTTTACAAGCTTAATGCCTCACTCACTCATCTCTGAGTGACCCTTCACTTCTCTCCCTCAATCTCCCCACACGGGTCGTTCGATGTCATAATCTCGCTGGCCATCTCCGAGTTCTAGTCTTCTGCGAAACCACATCTCACGCACCATTATTAACATCTTCAACCTCATTGTTATCTCAATCATATAAACCCTAAAACCCTCGACTTTTCTCTCTCAACAATGGCAATACCCACTCTATTATTGCTCTTAACTCTTGTTCATGCCTCTCATCATCATCAAACTCTTATTTAGAGCATTTACTTGCATTTAAATTAAAGGCAAACACGTCCAAGAGGCTCACCAATTGGAAAATGAGCACCGACTTTTGCAGGTAATTCGGAGTTTTGTAAAACCGAAACCACTGGGTCCGGAGCCTCAATTGGGAAGATCTCAGTCTACACGACTCATTTGAGCCTCTAACATTGTTGGATAACCTTTGGGTTCTCAATCTTAAGGGAAACCACTTCTTAGGGCCAATTCCCAACATTTCTAACCTCAAAAGACTCCAAATCATTTTGCTCTCCCACAACTAGTTATTCGCGACTTTCCCTTCACCATAACAAAACTTTTCAATCGAGTTCTCGGGGAGATTCCATGGAGGCTCAATCATATGACCAATCTGCTCGCTCTTCAGCTCGACGTTAACCTTTTCTTTGGTTCCATTTTCTTCCCGAGGCTTCCTAATCTGAAGGTGTTCAATGTCTCATCTAACCTATTGAGCGGCAAAGCACCCAATTCTTTGTCGGGTTTCCTAGAATCGTGCTTCACTCAAAACAGCTGTTTTTCTGAAGAATTGAGATTCAAGCATTGGTCCTACCCTCAACAGTCGGGAAAGTGAGGAGTCTACCATGTCCATTGTCTTCAAGTCCATGACCAATTGACTACACTAAATCCTCTCGTGCCGAAAACAAAGTTGATTAGTCCAAACCCTAATACCTACAAATAAAACTATTACCATTTCAACAAGAAGCCTGATATTAATGAAATTGATGCTTACATATTTCAAAATATCAATTAGTGTGATGTGATAGATACCTTTAAAAATATAAACCCCTCCTGGCAAGGGCCTCGAACAAATGTGCAAAAAAACTTGGCACAAAACTATTTAGGACAGCATATACTTCCTCATCAGTCGAGGGCTAAAAGGACATACAATAAAAGTTAGAATAATAAAACTAAATATAAATTGAAAGACAAAATAAATAGTAATTAGTTCAGTATACCAGGTGTGCGCCTGTATTACGATTGTATTTAAGGAATGATAATGCAGTATTTATGTAGCTTTTAGGGACATATGGTGTAATCGGTTTGTTGGCCTTTCTGTTGACATGGTGCATAATCTCATAGTAGGGTAGCAAGGCTGTCAAATTGAAATGCTGATTTGCAACATTGTTAATCCAATCTACCATGTTTGGAACCATGACACTCAATTCGATCTCCAAATCCTGTTTTATCAAAGGATCTTTATTTATACCGTCTAAAGCTTTAAGTCTATATCTCATTCTCTCTTTTGCGGTTAGAAGCGCTAGGTGCTCTAATAATATTTTGCTACATAAAAGAAAAAGAAAATTTCACAAATAACTACTATAAAAGTGAGTTAAAAAGCTATTAAAAAAAAGTAACATTTGTTGCTTACAGGTCGTTGTAGTTGCTTGCGAGGTATATCAGAAACATTGTTAACTCTGTAGGCACTTGGATTGCAGGGAAGAAAGAATTGATCATCTGGATAAATTGAGTAACATCATCTCCTATCACTGGGCACCTTTTTGAAAATTTCACACGGTTGTTTACAATATAAATATTTGTTGGAGAAATATTGCTCCCATGGGTGGCTGGAGGAATGATATGGTTCAAAATATCCCTACAAAAACAACATTAAATATAGCATTAATGTTTTTTTGGCAAGAAATAAATTCAAGTGAAAAAATATGTAAATAGACAACATATAATATAGCATTAATGTTTTTTTAGCAAGAAACAAATTTCAAGTGGAGAAATATGTAAATAAACAACATTAAATATAGCATTAATGTGTTCTTGTCATGAGTTGATGACGATAGTCATAAAAACTAATGCATAGCAAAGTAAACCGTAAAAGTGGTGGGGAGGCTTATATCTTTGTTCCTATAAGTCAATTTTAAGCTCATTGCTTGGACTTTACTTTTCTCTTTCTTATCAAGTGAACAAATACATTCATCAACAAATTAGAAAACATAGCACTAAAACAAAACATAATACATAGATAGGATAACTTACAACAAAATTTGTCGGAACCCTGGAGTTATGGAGTGATTATTCAGATCAGTAAGTTGATTGTCATTAACCAAATCCTGAAGAGTATTATTAGCGGTCTTCGTGAAAATGATAATCCCACCACCAAACAAATGGAATACCCTGAGGTATTTTTCATTGTGGTAGTTACGTGATGTAGCTAACCATGCAGTGGTGCTTTATTTCCCTATTTTCCCTTATGTGGATGAAAGAAATTGTAACTTACCAAACTTTTAAGACTCAATAGACATATAAGTTCTTTGGTTTTTATGGTTATTAGAATTTATGTGCAAGAAAGTACTTACGAAAACAAAAGTCCCGACTACGACTAGGCTCGGCCAAAACTACTTATTCGGCGACTCTCCCACAACTAGTAATTAGGAAAAAATATTAAAATAAAATTAGCACTTATTAGCTGAAAACCAAAAACATATTTGTAACAAAAGATGAAACAATAAGTATGAAAAAAAAAGGTCCCGACTATGACCGGGCCAAGCAAGCCCATATAGGCTCGGTAAATGAACTTTGATATTCATGAAGCATTTAATTTGATTAATGCCCACACTAATACCTAATTTACAAGTTTTACAAGCTCAATGCCTCACTCACTCACCTCTGAGTGACCCTTCACTTCAGTCTCCTCACACGGGTCGTTCAAGGCCATAACCTCGCTGGCTCATCTCCGAGTTCTCAGTCTCTAGCGGAACCACCTCTCACGTCCAATTATTGACATCTCCAACCTCACTGTTATCTCAATCATATAAACCCTAAAACCCTCGAATTTTCTCTCTCAACAATGAAAATGCTGGACTTATCTCCCTCAACAGTGGAAATACCCACTATATTATTGCTCTTAACTCTTGTTCATGTATCTCCTCATCATCAAACCCATATTTAGAGCATTTACTTGCATTCAAATCAAGGACAAACACATCCAAGAGGCTTACCAATTGGAACAGGAGCACCGACTTTTGCAGCTAGTTCGGAGTTTTGTAAAACCGAAACCACTGGGTCCGGAGCCTTAATTGGGAAGATCTCTGTCTACACGACTCTTTTGAGCCTCTAACGTTGCTGAATAACCTTTGGGTTCTCAATCTTAAGGGGAACCACTTCTTAGGGCCAATTCCCAACCTTTCTAAACTCAAAAGACTCAAAATCATTTTGCTCTTCCACAACTAGTTATTCGGCAACTTTCCCTTCACCATAACAAAACTTTTCAATCTTCACCGACTCGATATGTCCTACAACAAATTCTCGGGGGAGATTCCATGGAGGCTCAATCATATGACCAATCTGCTCGCTCTTCAGCTTGACGTTAACCTTTTCTCTAGTTCCATTTCCTTCCCGAGGATTCCTAATCTGAAGATGTTCAATGTCTCGTCTAACCTATTGAGCGGCAAAGCACCCAATTCTTTGTTAGGTTTCCTAGAATCGTGCTTCACTCAAAACAGTTGTTTGTCTGAAGAACTGAGATTCAAGCATTGGTCATACCCTCAACAGTTCGGAAAGTGAGGAGTCTACCATGTCCATTGTCTTCAAGTCCATGACCAATCGACTACACTAAATCCTATCGTGCCGAAAACAAAGTTGATTGGTCCAAAGCCCAATACCTACAAATAAAACAATTACCATTTCAACAAGAAGCCTAATATTAATGAAATTGATGCCTACATATTTCAAAATATCTGTTAGTGTGATGTGATATATACCTTTAAAAATATAAACCCCTCCTGGCAAGGGCCTCGAACATTTGTGCAACAAAACTTGGCACAAAACTATTTAGGACAGCATATACTTCCTCATCAGTCGATGGCTAAAAGGACATACAATAAAAGTTAGAATAATAAAACTAAATATAAATTGAAAGACAAAATAAATAGTAATTAGTTCAGTATACCGGGTGTGCACCTGTATTGCGATTGTATTGAAGGAACGATAATGCAGTATTGTTGTAGCTTTTAGGGACACATGGTGTAACCGGTTTGTTGGCCTTTCTGTCGATATGGTGCATAATCTCACAGTAGGGTAGCAAGGCTGTCAAATTGAAATGCTGATTTGCAACATTGTTAATCCAATCTACCATGTTTGGAACCATGACACTCAACTCGATCTTCAAACCCTGTTTTATCAAAGGATCTTTATTTATACCGTCTAGAACTTTAAGTCTATACCTCATTTTCTCTTTTGCGGTTAGAAGCGTTGAGTGGTCTAATAATATTTTGCTACATATAAGAAAAAGAAAATTTCACAAATAACTACTTTAAACGTAAGTTAAAAAGCTATTTAAAAAAAGTAACAGTTGATGCTTACAGGTCGTTGTAGTTGTCTGCTAGGTATATCAGAAACATTGCTAACTCTGTAGGCACTTGGAGAGCATGGAAGAAAGAATTGATCATCTGGATAAATTGAGTAACATCATCTCTTATCACTGGGCACATTTCTGAAAATTTCACGTTGTTGTTTACAATATAAATATTTGTTGGAGAAGTATTGCTCCCATGGATGGCTGGAGGAATGATATGGTTCATAACCTCGCTGGCTCATCTCAAAGTTCTTTTTCAGAATGGAGCCACAAGCCCAAAACGAGCCCACAAGCTGGCTACAATGCATTGTCATGCATGACATATGCATGATGAAGTGTTGTTGATTGTGGGAAAGTTTGGTGAAGCATATTCAATACATATATTTGAGTGGAATTTTGCAGCAGCCAAATGAGCCAAAAGATGTTGAAGTGGATGATGCAACACTAAGCCTAAAGACAAGAGGAATTGTTTTCAAATGCAATTGTGTGTTAGGTTAAGTTGGTGAATTAAGTGTAGTGTGTTAGGTGAAGTTAGTGTGTTTACATAATTCAATTGTATAATTCAGATTTTCAACCTCTTTAGGCCTATAAATAGTGAGGTTTCCTAAGCTTGTAAACACACCCCAAGGGGGGTAGCTCTCAAGCACTTCTCTAGAGCTCCCTTCCCTTCTCTCCCTCAAATTCTCTTAGTTTCCCTTTGTAGTTCTCAATTGTTGTAATAAGATCATTCTACTAAATTTTCTTTGTACTAAATCTCCAAACACTTCTCTATTCTCTTTCAAAGTTCTCCATGTTCATAAACATTCTCCAAGTTCTCAACCACTCTCTTCCAAATTCTCAAAGTTCTCAAACACATTCCCTTCCAAAATCCTCAAGTTTCCCAACCACTTTCCTTTCTTCTCCAAAAGTTTCCATATTCTCAAACACTTCCCAAACACTCCTCCCTTCTCTTTCTCAAACACATCTCTCCTCTCTTCCAAATTCCCAATGTTCTCAAACCTTCTCTTCCAAAATCCTCCAAGTTTCCAAATACTTTCTTCATCAAATTCTCCAAACACTTTCTCAAACAATTCTCTACTTCTACTTTCTTCTCCAAAAAGCCTCCATGTCCTCAAACACTTTTCCCAAACACTTCCTTTCTTCCTCAAAGTTCCTCTAGTTCACTTAATGTTTTCTTAGTTGTAATTTATTTTTCTTGTAATGTACATTCTTTCTTCTTGTTTTGTTTCTTTTGTTTTCATTTATGTTTTGTAGGAAAACTGAGTTGGATCATTCAATCACCAATCCCTGTGGAATCGACCTCGCACTTACATATGCTAAACTACCAACGGCTCGTGCACTTGCGAGTATCACAAGTTGAGGATGCAACTGAATCCACTTTGGTGCAGCTGTATCTACGCAACAAGTTTTTGGCGCCGTTGCCGGGATCGGTAACATTGTTTGATTCTATTTGGTTTTCCTACTTTTTATTTTTATTTTTTGTATATAATTGGACAGTTTCATGTTTTAAAGTTAATGAGGTTAATTGATAAGTTGTGTTTGTAGTCCAACTGACAAGGACAATTGCCTGACAAGCAAGAGAACTGGGTTTGAGTCCCAGCTTACACAACACCCAAAAACAAAAAGGTTCAAGTAGCATGTTGATTATTTCTAGTTTATGGTTTCATTCACTTGCTCTTAATTAATTATCTTGTTCAAGTTTACATAAACACCATATGACTCTTGGACTGATTAGTGAATGAATGGGTAGATATTGAAGACAAACACCATGTTTAAATTCTACGTGGTTCTTTATTGTTCTTCTTGTTCTTAATGGGTTCGGAATTTGTGTTTAGACTAAACACCATAGCTAAATGCTTTTTCTGAATACTTGATTAAAACCACACACCATATGGATAATCATATTTGAGAAAGAACGAACTTCATAAGCTAGTTTGATTACTTTGTTGCTTATTACTTTGAAGCATGAAATTGGACGTGTGTTGATTTTCCTTTTCATTTTAGTTTTTATTTCCTAATCCTTTAATTCTGTTTCAAGTTTTCTGTGTTTGTTTTAGCAAGTAATGTCAGCTTAATAAAAATGGAGAGAGATGACAACTTCAATCATAAGAATTGGGAGTGTGGAGCAGTGGGAGAAGTCGCGACCTCCAAGTGCATCCATGCTCGACCTAATCGCTTCAAGGGGGAGTATTCCAATCCTTTCTCTTTAATTGTTTTGTTATTATTTCAGAAATTTTAATTTTCTATTTCTTTTATTAAAAAAAAATTAAAAAGATTTTTTATATTAGCTGACTCGTGGTAACTCCAGATGAGCATCTTCGTCAATACAGTGTCTAGGAGTTCTTTAGGCGACACCTTCGGTGTCTAAGAAGTTTGGGTTTTAAGTGGGACCTTTGTGACCCCTCCAACCTTCCCGGATCCCCTGGCTGTGTTTTCTGAGGCCCTTAACTGGTCATCCATGAGTTGCTTGTATATTTGTGTGTTTTAAAAAAAAACAAAAAAAAAACAAAAAACTTAAATAAAAAAAAACAAAATTAATTTGAGTTTTTATTTATTTTTCCTTGTAAATTGTAATTTGGAACTTCTTTGTTTTTTTTTCTTTGTGTGGTCAGTTAGTTGTAAATAATAATAACTTTTAAAAAATAAAAATCAAGTTGGAACTTCTTTGTTTTCTTTTTTTTTTGTTTTGTTAAGTTAGTTTATGTATTTATTTACGTGGTGTGGTTAGTTAGTTTATTTCTGAGTGTTAAAAACACATTTTTATTTCATTTCAAACGTTACAAATAAAGTTTAAAAACAAAACAAAACAAAACATTCAAGTAAATTAAAAATAAAAACATCTTCATCTTCATCTTCATGGCATGCCTCTATTCTCTCTTACTTGCAGAATCTCAGCAGCTCCACATGGTCCTCATTCTTTCTCTGCAGTGCTTCCACGTGCTGATTGGCACAATAGAGCCGCTTCTGGAGTCCGCCACCATAGCCTTCAAGGAAGCGATTTCCTCGCTCATCGTGGCACACTCTCGTGTTCTCGCCAGTAATCGCATGCCCAAATTGGTAGCCGAGACCGCATGGAGCACCGTTAAGTTGTGGGACTCCTCCACTGCTGCTTTGTCAGACCTCCTTGCCACATGCAGATGATCTGTCCGAGTGAGCTTGCTGCTAATCATGCCTTCCAGCAACACTGCCCTCTTCGACACTCGCCTCAGAAAAGTTCGGTATTACCTCAGCAAAGTTTGAGGTTGTACCGTGATGATATGTGGAGTTTGGGAAGACAAGATTTGTAGGAGCCCTTATCTGCGCATTCGGTGGCGCAAGGGACAATTCAAGGCTAAGATCATCAAGGTAAGTGCATGAGGATGCCATTGTTTTGTTTATGAATTTTTTTGATGTTTTTCTTTGAGTTTGCAGGAAGAAATGCTGGGTATCATCCGCTTGAAGAGGTGTGGTTTAAATAGACATCTCCTGCTGAGGGTGCCAACACCATTTCGGATTTCCCGGGCATGTCTGAACCTAATTGCTTCAAGGGGGAGCACCTTTACTTTACTTTTCTTTTTTTTTTTTTTCTCCGTGTTTTCTGGTGTTTAATATTTTTGCCCGTTACTTTCATTTTCTAGAGCTTTGTGTTTTTGCTTTTCCCTTTCGGCTATCATCTTTAGTTTATTTTAGTTAGGGAACTGTGCTTTCTTTTCTGTTTGTCGTCTTTGTTTGATTTAAGTTTGGGGAAGTGTGTTTTCCTTTTTCTTTTTATTTTATTTTATTTTTCTTTTTTCATTGTTTTTATTTTTAATTTAAAATTAACTTGTTTTTTTTTGTTTGACAGGTTTCTTAAGAATTTGGTTGGAAGAAGAGATAAAATTAAAGATGCGTCTTGGACACCTGGTGCAAGAAATCCCATCTCTTCTTTTAAATTCTTGTTTGAATTGTGTGTTTATTTCAGTTTTTTTTATTTTGTTTTTATTTAATTAGTTAGTATAATTTAAAACTCATAGGATATTCTTTGAAGGAGCTAAACTTTTGGTAACTCCAGCTGAGCAACCGCAGTCTATACAGTGCCTAGGAGTTCTTTAGGCGGCACCTTCGGTGTCTAAGAAGTTTGGGTTTTAAGAGGGACCATTGTGACCCCTCCAACCTTCCCGGATCCCCTGGCTGTGTTTTCTTAGGCCCTTAACTGGTCATCCTTAAGTTTTTCTCTTAAAAGAAAAAGCAGTCACTTGTGTGTTTACTTAACTAAAAATAAAAATGCATGTTTGGGTTTTCATATTTTTGTTTGATCGTCGTTCTTTAAATTTAGGGTTATTCGTGTCTTTGAGATAACATAACGTTTTTATTTCCCAATTAAAAAAAAACGCACATACATTTTTAAAATTAAAAAAATAAATAAAAGCTGAAATCATTTCTTCTTGGCGCTCGGTGTCTCGACCATAGGAGCTTTTAGTTTGGCCCTCTGGCTGTCCTCTTCCGGGGCTTCACGCACAGCCTCTTGGGGCTCATCACTTGAGCTCCCAAAGATCGCAATCTTAGCTTCAGGATAACTTTTCTGGCGATCTGGTTTCTTGCGTTTACCCGGTCGGTCTAGGTCCTCCAGCTGTTTTCGCATGTCGCGAGAGTACAACTCTACAATCTTTGTTAGGTTTTTATTCTCGTCCCGCAACACTTCTAGCTGGTGTCGATTCACCTCCACTATCCTTGACCTCTCCCTTTTCAAGCTTTTTATAGCACTTTGACACTCTTCAACCATACTGTGCTCCGCCGCTCACTGACCTTTCAGCACATCTACCTCATGGGACTTCGCAAGTATGCGATGAACCAAACTTGCGACACATGCTGTACTCTCATGCTCAGTGCCAGGGCATCACTCATGACCCGGTTGTCATCCCTTGTCCCGAACACACGTATATCTTTAGGAGTCACCAAATTTCTGCCAACTCCAATGGCAACATCGTTGTCCAGGAGTATTGAGTCATTGACAGTCACAGGCCCCCGTGTAGAGGCAAAATAGGGCATCCATACTGGTGCTACTGCTTGGCCTCGTGTTTGAGTCGGTGGAGCTAGGTTGAGATCCAAGGAAAAGGGGTAGGAAGAAGCCATTTGATTTCTCACTTTTCTTTTTCTTTTTCTTGCTTGTTTTCTCTTTTGTGTGTTTTTGCGTTTGTGTTTTTCCCCTTCTTTTTCTTTCTTATAGATGTAGTCTTTGACAAAGCCTAGCCATTGCAGCGTCTAAGTATTTTCTTAATCCCAAGCGTTCCTCGAGTCCCACAACCTTCTCGCTTTCCAACCGTTTCCAACTCATTTGTCACGACTTGCTTTGTCTGAACGGACGCGTTCAGCAAAGTCGTCGCACCTTTCCATGGCCCCGTAATTTCTGCTTGTGGAGTCTGCGGCGCCTCTATGCGTCGACACGTGTCTCTCCCTGTCTGTTGGTCCCTTACACTGAACCGAAACGAAATTAGGACCCATGTTTCAGAATCCAATTCACGTTTGATCTTAAATTAAAAAATTATAATTAAAATTAAAACATGTGGGCTTCAGATTTCAGGTTGGGTTGGGTTTTACTGTTGTTGAGTTAATTTCATTGTGGGCTTTGGGCTTTCAATTGTTTGGGTTTCAGTTTGTGTAAGACTATCTGTTAGGGCTTACTGTTTTGAGTGTTTTACCTGTTTCGTTTTTTTTTTTTTTTTTAAAAATTTTTATATTTGTTTGATTGTTTTATTTTATTTTTGTATGTTTTGTGATTTTTTTTTTGCTTTAATACCTTTCATTTGTTGTTATGACATTGTTTGTGGCTAATTTTTAAACATTGAGGACAATGTTCATCCTAGGTTTGGGGGTATTGGAGTTTAGCATGTATTATTTTTTTTCTTAATTAAAAAAAAATTAAAAATTGCTTGTTTTTCTTCTATTTGAGTCACTTTCCGAACACTTATGATGAGATAGTGATAAATGTTTGCATGACTTAAATAAAAATTGGATTTCATTTTATTTTAGTGTTTCTTTTCTTTATAAAAATTAAAAATTAAAAATTTCTATAAAAAAAAAAAAAATTGGCATTGTTCTATCATGACATGCTTGAAACCTTCTTTACACTTGTCATTTGTTTCATAATTTTCCAATTAAAGGATTTGCATAATCTAAAGAATTGTATGAAGCATAAATTAGACTTATATAACCAACCATATAAAGTGAGCTTTTGAGCCTTGTACTTCAATTCATGAGTGTTATACATACTCTTATTTTCTTGTCATCTAAGTTGTTGTTTGATCTCATTATTCATTGATTTGGTTGAACACTTAAAAGTCATTCATTCTTGTGCAATTTGACTTCATGACATTTAAAGAAATGATATTAAGGCCATCTTTGGATCGTTTGTGCCTTTCAAGCTAACCTTATACATGCTTAAGCATGATTTTTCATTGTTAACCATTTTGAGCCTACATGTAAACCTTTTCTTTCATTTACCAATTTTATTTCCTCGCCTTAGCCTGAAAAAACAAATATTTACCTTTCTAAGGAACTCATGAGCTTTAATTTGGATGTGTTTTTCATGCTAAGTTTGGGAAGAGGTGTTACATTTCGAAAAAAAAAAAAAATTCACACAATTGGTGAAAGAAAAGAGAAAAGTGGTGGTTGAATGAAATTTCATTTTTGGGCCTTCAAAATAAATTGGTGTTTGTTCAATTAAAGGAAAGGAGTATCAATCAATGTAAATGAAGGTATAAGGAGTTTTGATCATGTAAAAGAAAAAAAAAAATCTAATCGTGATGATTCGAAGTCTTGTAAACAATTGTTTTATGCTCTTACATTGCGAGTTCCTTGGACTTTGTATTATCCATACATTTCATTTCTTACTCACCTTACACCCTTGGCCCCATTACAACCTATGTTAAAGACCTAAATTGATCTTAAATGTCATGTGGTTGAATTGCATCCATTTTCTTACTTTTAAGTGTTTGGCATCCTTCTTGAGATCATATTAATGCAAGTTCTTCATCTTTCTATTTCGAGTTAAGTCCTTATGGTTTAACTCTATTCTCATGTTTATAACTGAGTGATGCATTATAGCCCTCTTATGAGTGATTCATTTGTGAGAGGACAACTTTGGTGAGATTTGAAGTTAAACTTATGCTTTGTATGATTTTTGAAATTGTGTGAAAACTAAGATTGGGGAATTTGTTGTATTTGGCTATCACACTACTACACTTTGAGCATATTGTGTTTAGAACTTTGCCGCTTTGTAAATAATGTCTAAAAATTGAGCTTTTATTAATAAAACGTTTAAGTCATGTGCATGAGTCATTTCTCTTCAGAAAATGTTCGGAAAGATTGTTTTGAGTTCTTTTTATTTTTGTAATCGTTTTTGTTTTTGTTTTTGTTTTTGTTAAGTAATGTATTTATGTTTGTTTGTTTTTGTTTTTGGTTTTGCTTAAGGACTAACAATCTTTTAAGTTTTCTAATTACTTTGTTTTACAGAGTCAGGAAAACGTTTGTGGGTATTGTATTGTTAAACCCTCAGGAGACACAACTCCTCCTACTAGGGATGCCTAGAGGTTTAAAGGCTTGTTGCATACGCTAAATGCAATCGAATTACCTGCGAAAGTGGTCTAGTTAACTTCTTGTTTTGTTTTTCTCTTTGTTTTCTTTTTATTTTGCTCGAGGACTAGCAAAATCTAGGTTTGGGGGTATTTGATCGGTGCATATTTACATATCATTTTGTACCCTTTTAATTTATGATTTGGTTATGTTTTTTAGTTAAACTTGTGCTTTTAATAAATTTTGTGTTTGTTTCAGTGTAATAAGCTTAAGGACTCACTAATTGCATTTTGGAGACAAGTTAACTCAAAACGGTGTCTGCAGATCAGTCAACTTCACGGATTGGACTGTACTTGCTCAAGAAGAACCAGAAAATGAGCCATACATCATTGGAAAGATACGGAAGTCTAGTTTCTGTAGAATTTTACGGTTCATGATTCCGAGTCTTCTAGAGAAAGTTATACATGTTTTGGCAACTTAAGGTCAAATTCGGCAGCATCTGCGTTACTGGGCCAAAAATCACATTTGAAGGCCTTTCTGATTTTTCCTTGAGTTGGGCTGCATATTCTTGGAAAGATAAGACAAAGAGCTTCAAGATCCATATTTTTCCAGATTTTTCAGAATGGAGCCACAAGCCCAAAAGAGCCCACAAGCTGGCTCTCTTCCAAATTCTCAAAGTTCTCAAACACATTCCCTTCCAAAATCCTCAAGTTTCCCAACCACTTTCCTTTCTTCTCCAAAAGTTTCCATATTCTCAAACACTTCCCAAACACTCCTCCCTTCTCTTTCTCAAACACATCTCTCCTCTCTTCCAAATTCCCAATGTTCTCAAACCTTCTCTTCCAAAATCCTCCAAGTTTCCAAATACTTTCTTCATCAAATTCTCCAAACACTTTCTCAAACAATTCTCTACTTCTACTTTCTTCTCCAAAAAGCCTCCATGTCCTCAAACACTTTTCCCAAACACTTCCTTTCTTCCTCAAAGTTCTTCTAGTTCACTTAATGTTTTCTTAGTTGTAATTTATTTTTCTTGTAATGTACATTCTTTCTTCTTGTTTTGTTTCTTTTGTTTTCATTTATGTTTTGTAGGAAAACTGAGTTGGATCATTCAATCACCAATCCCTGTGGAATCGACCTCGCACTTACATATGCTAAACTACCAACGGCTCGTGCACTTGCGAGTATCACAAGTTGAGGATGCAACTGAATCCACTTTGGTGCAGCTGTATCTACGCAACACCAAGGCTTCCCAATATGAAGATGTTCAATGTCTTGTATAACCTATTAAGCAGCGAAGTACCCAATTCTTTGTCCAGTTTCCTAGAATCGTGCTTCACTCAAAACAGTTGTCCGCCTGAAGAATTGAGATTCAAGCATTGGTCATGCCCTCAACAATCAGGAAAAAAAGGAGTCTACCATGTCCATTATCTTCAACCTCATTAGGGTTGTTATCATTTTTTTTTTGCTAGTATTATACTATTACATTGTCAGGAATATATACACCAGATTGCGGTAGGCAACATCAAGAACAGATGAGTGACATCTTTTGGTAGTTTAATCAATATAAAAAAAAATATTAATTGATGTCATGGTTATTACAACTTATGTGGAGGAAAAAAATTGTAAATGCTTTCCAAACTTTTATGACTCAATAGAAATATGTTTTTTGGTTTTTATAGTCATTAGAAATTATGCGGATGAAAGTAATTGTAAATTCTTATGAAAATTTTATAACTCAATAGACATATCAAGCATTTTGGTTCTTGTGGTTATTAGAATTTATGTGGAGGAAAGTTGTAATAACCCGAACCTAAATTAATATTTTATTATTAATTTATTCAAGTAAAAGATAATTTTACCCCGGAATATATTAATGGTTTAAAAGTTGAATTTTTATTCGGGAAGGAATTTGGGGATTTCAATTGTGTCGTTGCATAGAGCACATCGAGATGAGTCCGTAGACACATAGTCGGCCCAAATCTAAGTTGTAACAAGAGAGATGTGATCAAAATTCAAGTATGGGCAAAATCGTAATTTGCGAAACTAGTGTTTAAAAACCAGATTCTCTATCTATCTCTCTCTCTCTCTCTCTCTCTCTCCTTGCGCGAACAAACCCCCCCCCAGTGCCTGCCGATAGGGATTTTCACTCCAACCACCGCCATCGTTGACCACCAGCCACGAGACCGGTCCCATTCGAACCGTCCTCCCTCCCCCGTCATTTCCAGACCAATCCCAGCAGTCGTCGCCCACAGAGCTTGCCGGAAACTGGAGAAAAATCTCCAATTTTCTCTTAATTTTCACAGCGTCACTCAGGCCGTTTCGGCCACCATTTCCGGCAAGTGAGGTATGGTTTCTCACCTACTTTTCGAGCTCTGCCCTGATGGTTGGGTAGGATTTGATCAATTTCTAGCCTAGGTAACGTGATATGTAACCCAAAGTTTGGCCAGTTTTCAATTTGAATTTCCGGCCACTTGCCATCCGAATTGGATGTTGCCGTAGTTGAAGAAAGTGTTCCACTTGTCGAGTAGTAGCTATAGCTGGAATGGTGGCCGTCGATTTGGAGATTTTTCAGCCACCGGTATCGCTGAGACACCCACGCGCTGCCGGAGCCTGTGGAAGCCCATGGGCACTATAGCCGAGGGGTATTGTGTTCCAATGTGATCTCCTGGTTGTCACGAGCGTGTAGGTGTGCCCGGATTTCAATTCGATATCGTTTGAACCTCGAACGGATTTATGACTATTATGCATTATTTGGGTTCGATATGTTCGGGCGGTTGGATCAAATCCGAATTCACCTATTTTATTCCTTGTATTTCTAGAATTGTGTAGGAATTCACGGATCGTGAATTGGAGCCCCATATGTTCCGATTTAATAGTTTAAAGTTTGCGTTTTGCGATAACCGTCCGATTGTGCGATCGTGAGCAATCCAACCATTCGATTAGGACCAAACTTGCAAGGTAGGTTTAGAAAAGTGTGTTGAACCTATAGGAACTCCCGGCAGTTTGACCCCTCGATTGACCTTGGGTCTTCCGAAGTAGTTTTACCCTTCGAGAAGTATTAGAACAAAGTTGTAAATCGAGTCCTGACCGGAAGTTGAGTCATTCTAATCATGTTAGGATTAGAGGATTGTTTTATTGTACCTTATAGAAATTCTTGGATATTACATTCATAATTGAAGTTAAAGGATTTTCTTTAAAGGTTATTATTATTTTTTGTTAATTGATATTATTATGGATTTATATGTTTATGGAATGGGTATATATATATAGATTGCTAAATTGTGCCTATTTCTATTATTTTGTTATTTGAAAGTGTATTATAGTATTTGATGGTATGCCTAAATGTTGTTCTCGATCTCGGAGATTATATATTATTGGAACTGATAGAATCTCTAGGGGTAGTGGTTATTTATTTATTTATTTACTTAGTATTTATTTATTATCTAGTTATTTATTGCTATTAAGATTATTATTATAGTATCGGAATGGTTTGTTAATCGGAATTTTGACGTGATTAATAAACTAATTAAATATTTAAGTGCATGTCTATATTTAATATATATAAATATATACGCAATAGTTGAAAATGATGAATTATTGACGGAGTCTTATTGGAATTGACGGAATATGAATGCGGGTACACATAGGTGGAGAGTAAATGAGATGTTTAACCTAAATTTAGTGATTTTATCTGGGTATTTATGGGTAAAAGATTTAATGCATAATTTCAATCTGTGAGACAATGGTTGAGGATTTCTAAGTTTTAAAAGAGTTTATACAATTCATAATAATGACCTTTAGATTTCACGTGGTTTTTATGTAAACTATTAATAATGACCTTTAGATTTCACGTGGTTAATGCTATTTTAATAAATTTTTCATTTTCCTATTTATATGTAATAAGTTAATTATATATCTATTTATATATACGTATTTATAAACGAGCTTAACGTGAGCTTCGAAGGAAAGGTTAAAAGTGTCTTCGGAGTTTGTTTGTTTATTTGTTATTTTTATTTTTATTATATATATAATAATCTAAGCTAGTAATATATAATTGATTTATGTATTAGAGGAAGTTGAGTGAGTGGCTTACTTATGTTCTGAGTATGAACTATTTTGAGAGTTGGGAAGTTGGAACGTTTTACATCGGAGTTTGTGAATGCTATTGAGCATATCATTAACATGAGAACTTGGATTGATTTGCAATGACAGTGAAAAATAACAATTAACAAGTTACACAAGTGCAATATAAAAATAGAAAGAACTACGTGTGGCTTGATCCCTTGTTAAGGGTATGTAGGCAACCTAGAGTTACTAGGTGTAGCCGCAAGACCAAGTGATTGAAAACTATTGAGTTAAGTTATTTTGAAACCTATTATTGTACTAGTGTTGTTCTAAAAATTGGGATCAAATTCCGTTAATAGAATGATTTATTTGATTTAATGAGGCCTGAAGCCAAATGATGTGATGCTTGGTTGCATGAACTCTATTTTTGTGCATGTTGAACGTTTGATATTTTAAAATCATGTTTTATACAGGTAGAATTTTTTGGAAACAAGCGAATTACAAAAGAAACTGCTGAATTTTTCTTCAGAAGTCAAACTTGAAGAAAAAGAATTTAGGAAACTTAGAAGGGCATTTTGGTCAAGAGTGCCGGCATCCACCAAGTGTGGAACATGCACAGGATTCGGCTAAGAATCCAAAGTGGAATTTGGGTCGGACCTGTCAAAAGTAATTATCTTACTAGTTTTCTTGAAATGTTAAAATAAAATTAGCACTTATTAGCTAAAAACCAAAAACATATTTGTAACAAAAGATAAAACAAAAAAATTAGGAAAACAAAAGGCCCGACCACAACGGGCTCGACAAGCCCATATAAGCTCAGTAAATGACCTTTGATATTCATGAAGCATTTAATTTGATTATTGTCCACATCAATACCTCATTTACAAGTTTTACAAGCTCAATGCCTCACTCACTCATCTCTGAGTGACCCTTCACTTCTCTCCCCCACTCTCCCCACACAGGTCGTTCGAGGTCATAACCTCGCTGGCTCATCTATCGGTGCATATTTATATATCATTTTGTACCCTTCTAACTTATGATTTGATTATGTTATTGAGTTAAACTTGTGCTTTTAATCCCTTTTTCTGTTTATCATTCAGTTCATTGGGCCTTAGGTAGCAATGATGGCTTTGGATAGGAAAAGATGCAAAATGGTGCATGTCACATCCCGTATCGGCTCCACCGTAGCACGATATTGTCCGCTTTGGGCCCCCCTCTGGCCCTCACGGTTTTGTTTCTGGAGCTCACGACCAACTTCCCAGTGGGTCACCCATCCTGGGATTGCTTTGGCCCCCAACTCGCTTAACTTCGAAGTTCCTACAACTCCGAAGCCAGTGAGCTCCCAAAAGGCCTCGTGCTAGATAGATGTAGGCATGTACATATAAGGCACATCAACCCCCTCTCCGTTGGTCGATGTGAGATCTTACAATCCACCCCCCTTAGGGACCCGACGTCCTCGTCGGCACACTCGCACCACACGGCAGAATGGCTCTGATACCAAATTGTCACATCCCGGATTGGCTCTGCCATAGTACGATATTGTCCGTTTTGGGCCCCCCCTCTCTGGCCCTCACGGTTTTGTTTCTGGGAGCTCACGACCAACTTCCCAGTGGGTCACCCATCCTGGAATTGCTCTGGCCCCAACTCGCTTAACTTCGGAGTTCCTACGACTCCGAAGCCAGTGAGCTCCCAAAAGGCCTCGTGCTAGATGGATGCGGACATGTACATATAAGGCACATCAACTCCCTCTCTCTTGGTCGATGTGGGATCTTACCAGTGCAAAAACGAGCAGACTGAGTTAGCAATTTGTTTCGGCCTTAACTTCCTCCTCCCAACTTGTATTGGCCCAATTAATATGTGGTTGGAAAGAAGAGATTCTGAACTGCAAGATGGACTGCTAAAACGTATCAATTGATGAAGCCAAGCACAATCCGTGGACCCATCAAAATGCACACCATACATTCCAGTCTATTTTTCGGCAGTCACCTTGCAAGGCCCAAAACATACACTTGTACTGCTCAGATGGGAATGCATTCTTCATACAAGTTGTTCCAATGAGTGTCTATTATGACATATCCAAATTTGAGCTCCATTGGATACATATTGAAAGCCCAGGCCTTCATATACCAAGCCTGGTTCAGAAGAATTGTTTTTTTCAGGAAAGCTGAAGAAAACCCACATGGGTTGGCAGCAAAAGGCAACCACAATTGATCACCTTTGATAATCCCATGTGAAGAAAGCTTGAGGTACAACAAAAGAAGTATGTGATGCAATTGATTCCAACCACACTAACATAGACAAGATGAAGTGGGAGTTATGTGTTGTATTAAGAGGAATGGTGGTGTTGGATTTCATCATGATGTTCCTCCCTCTTAATCTTAACCCTATAAATAGAGAAGTCTTCAAGCTTCATAAATCGGTCCCCAATGGGGGGAGCTCTCAAACACTTCTCTAGAGCTCCCTTCCCTTCTCTCCCTCAAATTCTCTTAGTTTCCTTTCAAGTTGTCAATTGTTGTAACAAAATGATTTTACTAAATTTTCCTTCAAGTTTTCAAGTTCTACTTTAATTTTATTTGTAATGTACATTCTTTCTTAAGTATTCAAGTTTAATTAGTTTCCAAGTTTCAATTATGGTTTTTGTTCTTATTCATTATGCTTATAAGTTAATATGCTAGTTTAAATGACTGATCACCATTTAGGCTTGCATGTTAAGTATCTTGGTTTGAATTAAGAGTAGACACCATGCTTTAATTCGAATTGAACTATGAATAGGAAGAGTATGTATGGACATTCAACAACAGGGATTAGATACATGCTTGGTTGTTTAAATTGTTCTTCTATGCTTAATGGGTTCCTAATGCTTAATTTTAGGTTAGACAACAAATGATCAAATTAGGGAATTAGGAACACAAGGTTAGGACCAAACACCATGGCTTAATCATACTTTAGCTAGAATCAATCCGTTAATCTAATTGAACTTGGGAACTTATTTGCTTGAGTTATTTCTTTTTTTTCTTGTTTTATTTATTTTCTTTTTCATTTCTGTTTTGTGTAGGGGAAACGAATTGGATCATTCAATCACCAATCCTCGTGGGATCGACCTCGCACTTACATATGCTATACTACCAAACGGCTCGTGCACTTGCGAGTATAACATGTTCAGGATGCAGCTGAATCCATTTTGGTGCAGCTGAATCGACGCAACACTCTCCAACTCATCTTCCTCTCCTACAACAACTTCTCCCGCAACTTTCCCGTCTCCATAACCTCAATTGTTCGACTTTAACTACATACTAAGTCAAGTGATATATATATTCTCTTTGTGTACAAAATTTAATCAACCTCTTTTTATTTTTTTTCTCTCATCTCCATCACCATCGCTCAACCTTCATTTTGTACTTGGCTCAATCAAGCCATAAGCACATATGTGGCCACTTTTGCATTGGAGGTAAATCCTCCGGCTGATTACTTTGAGTGCTTTAACGAGAAACGCAAGCCCTGCAACTATATGATAGCGATTTACATGTGAGAGCTAATTATATCGGTAACACTTATAACATGTCTGCTTGTCATTAAATTTCTCGTGAGCATGTATCAAGTGAGACAATTTGTTTACCTTCTCCTTCTTTATCTTGTTATTGGATTTTAGTGTGTACTCAACACATTCCTTCTTTCATATGTCTCGGCTATAATTGTTAGTATGTGTTGTATTCATGTCATTATTGCCTTAAGGAAGAAAATTGACAGATATAGAGGGGAAACTGGAGTGGTTGAAACGAACGGAGACGAACATGAAGTCACCACGTCCGACTGAGGCGCTAGAGTTAGGGTCTTTTGGGCATGAAGAGATCACAGATGACTTGTTGTAAAATAGCCACAACGACAGTGAAAACACCGAGAAATGGTGGCTGGGGTTGATGAGGGGGTATAAGGCGTCTGGGTGGGTTGGGTCAGGAAAAGTTAGAGAGAATGAGAGAGTAGTTTTTTTAAATGTTATTTTGTTTTATTTCATGGTTTTAAATACTTTTTAAAAAGATTTAAAAGTATATTATTAACTATGGTTTACACATAGACATGTGTCAAGTTTTTAAAATGGTAGTGAGGGTACACCTTGAGTTAAAATGGTAAGCAAAAATGCTCCCCTCAACAAGAGGAGGAAGCTATAATCTAATCGTGGATTTGATTGAAGTGTAAATTGAAGAAGAAAAAGGCTTATAAGACCCTTAGATGATGCCTTATACCTTAATTGTTGGATCAAATTAACCAATTTGATCTAACGGACCAATTTGATCAAACGGTTAAGAGATATGACCTCATCTAAGAGCCTTAGATAAGGCCATAATTATAGAATTCTTGTTAGTAAGCAATGGCAGTGTCTATTTTGCTTAATGGGCTTTTGCAATTTGCAAACCAAAAGCCCATGGACTAACTTTGTAATATTACACAAAAAAGGGGAAATCTTAAAATCTCATCGACCAATTAGGGGTGGGCACAATTTCACTTATAAGTACTTAAAAAATTATTAAATATTTAATTTGAAGTATATACGAGTAAAACGCAACTTCTAAATTTCGCTACCGTGAAACAATCATGTTTGCATTTCCTTAAGGTATGGCTTTGTGTGGTCAATGAATTTCTTGCGATATGCAGCCTCTACTTATTATACATAAAGACTCCATATAAAATTTATACAGGCCAAGTCGAGTATAAAAAATTGCACGTCTGCTTTTTTAACTTTTCAGGATTATTTTTCAGAGACTTCATTACATCATGCATATGATAGTACACACTACCTGCCTGCCTTGTAAAGCAACAAGAATCCCCAGCAAGCAAGCAACGCAAATATATAATAAGATCATTGATAGATATACAGCACTTGATAGGCCAACAGAATGGTACCCCATTACGTTACCCATTCTACCCCTACTAGTGTTGCTTGCTTGAGATGCTCTTAGATATTCAAATACCAAAATAAGGCCTCGTTGACGCTGGGATCAAACTCAGGCTTACCAGTCCGAAACTTATTTAAGTCTCAATTAAGTTTAAGGACTAACATCATTTTATCCTCCGAAAGTTTAGTCTCAATTAAGTTTAAGACGTAGGTTTGCACTATCTATGTGCAAGCAATATAATGGATAGCCTGCAGACGAATATACTGTTAGAGAGAGAAGTCAACCTTGTACTACTCTTGAAGCAGATTTAAAATTACATATTTAATTTATACCGAAAGAAAATACATCTTTCGACCAAAACTATCCCACAGCTTATTGCGAAGTTTCTTATATAATTATGATTTCTGACTTTGCAGCTTCCGAGTAAATCCAACACAACTTTACTAGGATTATGCAATCAATATAGTTGAAAATTATTAAGGCATGTGTTTTATTGTTCAGGCTCCACTAAATAGGGTTTAGATAAGTTTAATTTCCCACCACACTGCCTCTTTCCTTGAAATTACTAAGCCGGCATCAAATTGGACTAAACATTATTAATTACTTCCCATTCTTTTCACTTAATTATGGGGTGACAAACTTCCTAACCACTATTATCTCTTTAATCTTTTGTATGTTAATTGGTTAATTTTGTAGAGCAGGTAGCCACGCAGATTATTTTGTAGTAATTAATTCCAAAGGCCTTGGATTCAAATTAAAAAAGAAAACCAACCATTTCAGCTTTATGCATATACAAGTGGAACAGAAGCTACCATATGCATAATGCATGCATCTGTACTTTGCTATATATCATTATACAAAGACTAGAGATAGTACATATGAATGTCCTTCTCTCGTTTAACTTTTGTAGTTATAACCTTAATTAAACTAGCAGTGGTAATGATGGTTTGCTGCCTCAGTCAAATTTGGCTTTCTCTTGTGGATTGATAAAATATTGAGATTAGTTTGGAGATTAGTCTAGAAGGGAAGCAAAGATAGAGTGGATTGGAAATAGGGTTTTCTTTTGGGGGGGTTGCTTGTGGTAGGGGCCACCATTTTATGATCCTATGTCAAGTTATCAACCCCTATAGGGGATAAATGAAATGGAATTAGATAAAATCAATCAATCAAACCAACCCACCATGTATATATATAATCAAATCCAATTATATCTTCTTCCCTCCCTCATCTCATGGCCTCATTTTATTCCACATGTTAAGATATTGAAAATGGTTGATGACAGCATGCCTAGTTGGAATTCTTCTCCTAAAAGCAGGAAAAAGCAATTGGGAAATTTGGAATGAGAGAGAGAGAGAGAGTGGGAATTTGATGAGCATGAGAGAGATTTATTGGTGGAAGAAGTCCACCACCACATACAAAATCTAAGTAAAGACAATGGAATAACAACACAATCTAATAGTTTCTACAATGTGTAGCCTAAAGCTACAAAATGTGGGGTCCAACCAGAACAACTGTCCATCCCAAATTGACAAATTTGGGTGCTTTTCCCTTGTTCATACAATAATATTAGATGATGACTTGATTCACCTGAAGACATATGCTTTTGGGTATATTAAAATATTAGGCTTTGCCCTGCTCTCAGAAGATATGCCCAGATCTCATTGAAGACCCTCATTAGTATATATGCTTACATCATTGCCCACTTCTCATATTCCTTTGTTTAGCAACTACTCTGCCTTACTATAACTATATTTATATTTATTCTTCTCACAACAAGCATATGGTCAAGCTAAACGCATATTTAAATTGTGGTTTAATTGTGGGGGTTTAGGATAATCATCCTAACTAGTATTACCAAGAAGCTTCATTAATTCAAGTGCTGATTAATCACAAACCTACGCATCTCATCTCAGAATTTAATATTAAAACATTATTGGTTTTCTGTCGTGGTGGATGGGACTCGGCACCAACACCTGTAAATTATATACTTAATTATTTCAAATATTATAAGGCCTTCTTGGTAGATGACAACACATGAATCCACTGAGTCACACAGTTTCGTTGTAACATAATCTAAAGATATGCAGTGAAAGATTTGTTGGTGTTTGCAAAGTTCGTCCCTTGTTTCCCTCTTCCCTTTTAAAAAATTCCCATCTTTCTTTTGACTTTTGTTTATTTGCAGTTAATTTATGCACGTAGCAGTAACTTTACTTTAGTTTTTCATCATCTCTTTAACTAAGCATGGAATATATAACGTTTTTTAAATGGCTCAAGTGGCATTATAATTGCTTGTTTATCCCTATATTATTCTAAACAAAGTGCTCAAGTATATACAACTAATTTAACCTTAGATTAATGGATTTGTTCCTTGACAATGGAAACGTACAGTCTGAATCCTTTATGATGATGCTCAAGTTTTCTTTCAAGTGTGTATCTAATCTACTACATCTAACTTAATATGAAAAGTTTTTTTTTTAATTTAAAAAAAATTTAAAAAGAAAAAAAAAACTCCCAATAATATTGCATGAGACGGCTTCTCTGTTGATCTGACTTTTCTTTTCTGTCTTTTTTATTGGCGCTTGGTATGCTTATGCCATTCACCAATATAAAAATCCCAATACAAATTGAGATGCAATGCATCGTTGGAAGCCATAGAGTTTACTATAAAAGGAAGAGAAGCCAAACAACTAATTTGTGTGCAAACCAGACCAATCTTTCAATTCCCTTTTACTCTTTCCCACATTACAAAAACTTAGAGATATGGAAAAGGGTCATGATCAGGATCTTGACCAAAACCATGCCCATTCTGCTGGATCTTGCGCTGAGAAGAAGCTCAGGCTTTTTGGGTTTGAGCTGAGCCCAAGCAAGAATGAGGACAGCTCCATCAAAGGCTCTGCAGAAGGAGATGAGAGTGTAAATTCATCGAACTCCATTTCGTATGGAAGGGAGGTTCATATGAACAAACCTGCCAGCAATGAGAAAAGCTCAACCAGTGAAGCAGATGACAAGAAGTTTGAGTGCCAATATTGCTTCAAGGAATTTGCAAACTCGCAGGCATTGGGAGGTCATCAGAATGCGCACAAGAAGGAGAGGATGAAGAAGAAGAGGCTTCAGCTTCAAGCCAAGAAGGCCAGCATCAACTATTACCTCCAGCCTTTCCAAACCAACAACCTTGGCAATGGCCTTGCTTTTCACCATGGCTCTTCACCATCTTCATGGTTTTATGACCCTTCCTCATATGTTGTAAACCCTGATCAGTTTACACTCCATGAAGAATCCCAGATCAGTTTCAACCCGTTTGATCAAAATGGATCAAGTGGGTCCCAGGTATCCAATTGGTATGCTCTGCCACCTCAGTTCTCTTCCCAAACAGATGAACAAGATGCATCTAATAACAAGTTCACTTTAACACAAACAGACAGATCAGGAGAAAGCAGGCCTGTCGTCTTTAAGCCTTCCCCTTTATCTGCTTCAACTCAAAGCTGTAAACCTTTGGATCTTCAGTTAGGCCTAGGCTTGCCATCAAAGATACGAAGATCCTCTAGAAGTGAAGTTTAACTGGATCCAGTAAACACTGCAAATTCTTCTCCAGTAGTTTAAGAATTTTTTTTCTATATTCCAAAATCAAAAAGAGAAAAAAGAAAAAACAAGAAGAAACTGAATCACATTATATTGTGTTATAGGTAGAAACAGATTTATATGCTTTGTTATATATAGTAGCAGATCAGGCAGATAGTCAAACAGAAATGCTTGATCAAATACCTTTAAATGTGAGGAGCACTATTTGGCTGCAAAGCCAGGGATTTGATGTCGTTTGCTGACAATTATTGTTTGTATTGTATGCTAACTGAGAATTGCGCATTATTGCAATATAGATTTCAGGGTTTTTCTTATTATCTTTGTACATATGACATGCTCCTTTGAATGACAATTACAAAATTCCAAAGCCCGGCCAAAAGCTTTCGGAAATCAGTGAGGGTGGGTGGGAAATGAGTTATGATTAGGTAGATCAAGTTCCAAATTGAACAATTACAAGTTCCAAAATGAAGATAAATTGAATATTATTTTGCATTGGGGTTGAGTAAGGTTATCATATTCATGAACCTCATTTCTCTAATACAAGTAGGTCACATGATTCAAATAGTATGTTCTACAAGTAGTTTTGTTGATAATAGTTTTTTTAGTTGCCAAAGTTAGGAGGGAAAGGGGGTGGAACTCCCGACCACATATTAGGGTTTGAACTCCCGACCACATCAAAAGCCTCGGGCCAATCTCACTTACACCCCATTGGTGTTTTGTTGATAATTGTTTAATGAACAGTTTTCACACCACTTAATAATATTTCGAATGTAAATTTCTTTCTTAATTTTAAAGTAGATTTATACTAGTTTTGACCTATTCCAGTAGAATCATTAGTATTCTAGAAAAGGATCTTAAATTTTGGTCATAGAACATGGATGTTAAAATATATAAAGAATACTACTTAGTCGACTAATTAGTTAAGAATAAATATGTATCAGTTGTTAACAGAGGTGTTTGTTTGTTTGAATAACCTGTAATTAATAATAAAATACTTGTTTGAATTATTCTTCTCACTCAAATCAGGGTGGTGGCTTTTTTTAGTGACAAACAAAAGGCTTTGATTCGATGGCTTTTCTATCAAATATATATGTGGAGTTGGATTGAAGATTACGATGAAGCTGGCAGCTTCATATGTTCATAAATTAATAATGAAATCCAAAAATCATGGATTGTTAATATTAAAACTGGTAGTGGTAGTCGAACGGTCCAATAAGATCCTCTCACCTAATTGATTTTTAATTGCAAAAGATGCTTAAAATATTAGTTAAAAGCATAAAAATATCTATAAATTGACTTATTTGCCTTACAAATCTTAAGTAATGGATTAAATTTGAGTTACGTACAATTAAGAAACTAGCTAGTACGCGTTCATGCACAATATTGCATATAAAAACATCCACGTGACGTGAGGTGTGTGACTAGCCTTTTCTTTCTCTCTTTACTTGATCTTCCCTAGTGGAAATTACAATTTTATATATTCAGCATTTATAAATTGTAAATTTAATAGGCATTTATGGATGGTTACAAAAGATTGGTTGCTAGTATTGACCCACGAATTTTGTAATATAAAATTAGTTGAAGATAGCAAGATGATCACTTGGTCTACAATATCAGAAGTTAGTGTTTTTGATTTTCTTATTTTTAAAACGCATCATGATGGTAGATAGGGATTATGCAAGTTAGTCAAAGCAGTAAGTCCGTTTCTTGCATTCAAGTTCAACTTTCCTTCATCATAAATTAGAGTAATTTAAATTATAATCTGTATTAAAATTAAAAAAAATATATATCATAATGGACTTGGTTTTGACAAGTTAAACAACCCTCTAATTGGGCCCAAGTCTAAGTAAAAAGTTGGTACAGCTCTCCACTTGTGGGCTTTCAAATTGAGCTTAGGCCCAGCCCAAAACAGATCATGGTTGCGGTCTAGCTAAGGATGAGAGGCTTTGTTTGTTACACAAGACTGTCTTGACATAGACTATGCTTAGGTCCTGTCTTGGCTTGGCTTGACTTGACTTGGTCTACATTGGATAACACTTATCATGCTTGGACTAGGACTAGATTTTTTTTATTTTTCAAACTATATATATATATATATAGGGCAAAACCGAGGCACCACAAATTTGACACAAGTTTTGACACAATTTTTTAACCATTAGATTAGGCTACGATGAATGGTTAAGATTAAACAAACTAATTCTTTTTCTTTAAATAATTATTTGTTGAAATTAATTTTAATTAACTTACTATAATATTTTATCTCTCTTCATTTATGTTTTCCCAACTTCCTAAAAGCATTAAAATTTTCTCTCACGTCATCTTCTTCTTCATGCCTTTACTTCTGTTTTTTTCTTCTTCCAATTCTTCTTTCTGCCTTTGATAGTTTCTATCATTAACAACACTAAACAAGTAGCTCTTCTCCCTCCCATATTTCACATGTTAGCCATTAATTTTTTCCCCCTAAGATTTCAATCAATATAATAAATAAATGGTATGATCTAATTCTCTGAGTATGAATTTTTTTTTCTGATCCTATCTTTTTATTCATTTGGGGTTTGGTTCAACTATTGTCTTTGTCTATCTTGTAGCAAAATTTGGAGAGGTTTATCTTGCAGTCTTGTATGTTGGTTCTTTTGTTAATTTCTTAAGCTTTGAGTATCTAAATCCTTGGATTACTTTCTATTTAAATTTCTTTTTCCTCTTACATTTGTGGATTTCTTAATGTCTTTTACCATGAGAAGTTCAAGTTCATTCTCAAACAATTTAGCATCTAACTGCAGCAAAAAGTATCCATAACTTCTCAGCACAATTAACAATTAAGATTTTCAAACAATCTCTAGAATATTTAGGGAAAATTGCATGAAGTGTTGGAGTGGAAAAATCTGGAATAGATCCTTGCATGTTTGGAGATCAACTTAGAACTTTGTTTCCAGATAAAGGAAAAAAAATTAAATCAGAAAAAAGTTCAAACTCAAAACGTGAGAATAAATGAGATTGGATGGAAAGATTATAGCCTACATTTATGTTACCTTGAAAATTGGTGAGTTTAATATTTTATTTTATTTGTTATGTTATTGAAATAAAATAAATAAATAATAAAATCACATTCAATTTTAGCCCTTGAAAGTGCTTGCATTTAAAGGCTATAAAATTGTGTCAAAACTTGTGTCAAATTTGCGGTGCCACGGATCCGCCCCCATATATATATAGCTTCTATTAAGGGATCCCTTAAATTAGCTTATTTGAGGGACACTCTTGTAGGCAATGGTGGACGTAGGATTGTGAGCTGATGAGGTCTTAGTGTTGTTGAGGCCCAAAAAATCCACGGTTGGGCCCGAATAAATTCTCGGTCCAAGATGATATATTATTGGAAAAAGACTCAATTTGAAGTGCACAGAAGTCTGCCATGCACGAGCCATATCCTACATGCCGCGCCAAAATAGAAATCTATCATGATAGAAGCTGAGATTATAATTATAAGGATGCATTTAGCACTGCAAATTCGTGCCAATTATCCTATCAAGCGTCATACTTAAAAAAGCACGCCAAGCGACATGCCATGCCAAGCGGGAAATTATTATCCCACAACAAGCTTAAGTGGGCCCAAGCCACTCGAATGCGCGGGGCTTGCTTGAGTGGGATTGTGGTATGGATGGTAACAAATTGTCATCGGGGCCCACTGATGAGTCAAGAAATGGAAGTCTCGGGTCGCTTGGGGGCCTCGGGACTCAAGCCAATTTTTTAGGCCCAAATGTGGGTAAGCACAAGAGAGAAAATAGCTCATTACCTCAACTAGGGTAGCCCAACCAAAATAATCCATTACTTTAGATAGCCCATAAAAGCCCAAAAATTTGGTGAATTTAGCCCACTTATTAAATGGCTTGGTTTTCAATATTTAAAAGCCCAACCATTTGAATAAAGAGAAGTCAAGGCCTTCAGCACTTGGCTAAAATAAGAGGCCACGAAGAGGCCAAGGATTCACATGTGAGGGGCTGCTGGGGGAGCGAATCCCAAGTGCAAGCATCCAAAGAAACCAAGGGGTATTGGTACATAGAAGAGGATGCTATCTCTTAAACCAGGAGGCGCTCCCATTTCATTTCCTTCATCAGATTTGGCCATGAAAAGAGGAGGAAAGAAGAGAAAGAAGATGGGTGAAAATGGACGCTCCCCTATGAAGCGGCCGCTGGAAGAAGCCTAGAGCTCCCAAAAATCTCTGATTTTGTGGGATTGGGCAGAGCTGACTTTGCCACCATGAAGTAAGTCAAGAAAGAGGAGAAGAAAGGAAGAGGAAAGCTTAGCTAGATTGGGAAGAAACCATTAGGGTTTCTTGGAGAAGAACAAACCCCAGCAACTATAAATAAGGCATCTTCTACCCAACACAGGACAACCCACAACCTTCAGAGAGCAAGCTTTCTCTCTCACTTGCAAAACTTAGCAATTTTCGTGTTATCCTTGCCAATTTTCCTTTATTTCCCTAATCTTGGCAGATCGACAGAAACTTTGGCAGAGTCTCCGCCAAGCTGCCGGAAGCTACGAAAATCACCCAAAACTCTTCACCAAGCCTCCTTAGAACCTCTCTTCCCTTCCATTAGAGCCTTTGTCCTTTATAGGAACCCATAACTCTCTCTCTCATAAAGTGCTAAACCTATGATAATTTTGCTCCCATGCCACATGCCTCTCATGCCAAGCCCAAAAGTTTATTTGCAAGCATGAAGAAGTTATTTGTAAGTTGTTGCTGTTCTGATTGGTGAAGGTAACCAAAATACTTCCTAAGGTCTTGCTGCCCTTTTGAAGCATTTTGGGGCTTAATTTTCGAACTCAGACAAAGGGGACAATTTCAGAAGCCCACTTGCTGCCAGGAAGAAAAAGGCCCCTACAAGTGTAAAAGTGTCGAGTTTTTTTTAAGAATATATGCTCTTTGGATCTCATCTCGATGATAAAGACTATAATCTGTCATTTGAGTTCTAGTCCACGGTCTACCTGAAGATTAGCCAATATTTCATCTAATTCAACAAGTCTTGCTTTTGCACTTGAACTACCCGATTAGACTCACTATCCATAGGCGAAAAGTATCTTTCCATGATAATTTTTTTTCTACATAATCAATCAATTATAAAGATTACTCTAATCTAATCCAAGTAATAATATCAATCAATATAAACTGTAATACAATTATCCAAATAACAAAAAATTAAAATTCATAAAGAAAATCAATCTATTAATATAAATTCTAATCCAAATAAGAAAATCAATCAATATCACCAAACCAACAAATTAAAATTCATGAAAGATATATCAATTTCATTAAAATTATCCAAAGCTCAAAATAATATATGTAAATTTAACACTCACTTGACTTTATGAGAAGCAATGGCAAAGGCGGCAAGAGGTGGTCAGCGATGGCAGCGCCTTGTATTGGTTGGTGGTGGTGTGGTGAAGGTTGGGGATTAGTTAGGGTTTTGAGAGGAGATGGGATTTTGAAAGAAAAAAAAAAAAGAAAGAAAAGGTTTTGGCAATGAAGAAGCTGTTGGAATTGGGAGGGTAGATAAGTTGGTGTTGTTGGCGATTTTTTTATAAAAAAAACTTGGTTTCAAAACGACGTCGTTTTGAAGCTAGGTTAAAAAAAATAGTAAAAATTAACACGCCTCGACCAAAATTGCGTCATTTTGGCCATGCAGTTTTTTTTTTAAAAAAAAAAAAAAACACAGCTCATGTGTGCACTGCGCGCAAGCTTCTTTCTTCTATGCTAGGCATTTTGTTGAGCACTTGGTGTGCACCTTGGGGTCGCACACCAGCCTGCCATGGGGTCACACACGGAGCTTTACCACTACTTTTCCCAGCTGCCATAAGGTCGCATGACCCCATTTGTCCCTCTACGCGTCTCAGGTCTAAGGACTAATTTGCATTATCACAATTAAGAATTACTTGTTTGACACTTGTGGGTAAAACTTTCACACAAGAATTCTTAGTTTGATCGCGTTCAATGAACTCCATCTCTATTAAGCACCTACACACTTGTCTCAAGTGTCTTATACATGAATGACTTGAGACTATTCATCATCCCACTTGAGCAAACATAATGTGTACCAGTCTTTGCAGATCACTGTTGTCCAATTGGTGATCCTATGACCAGGAACATTTTAGGATACAATATACATATGACAGAAAGGTCTCGTGAATCTAACTTCCTTATATTGCTTTCCATTTATATGCTTATCCACGGACTTGTTACTTTGTAGTTTGCATATATTAGTTTCCTAAAGTAATATTCATGCTCTATTAATTATAGCTATTTAATATTATGTTCTTAGAATTTTCAATTTTATATTGGCTTTTAGGGCATATATCTAACACTCCCACCTCGACCTAGATAGCAATTCCCCTTTGCCACCGCTAGAACGCTGCCGCTTTCGTCTCTGTTTCTATTCCTCCCTCTATCTCTCTCACATTCAAATTTTTCCCTTTTCTTAACATTAGCATCGTATCCATATCTCAATCTTTCAATTTCTTCATATGGGTTGTTTTCATCTTCCTCTCAAAATTAAAGGAACAAAAAAATTGGGAAATTATGGGAAATGGACCGCATGTCCAATTGAACCCTAATCAACTTATGGGTGAAACCATTGTCAACTTATATTCTTTGTTTTCTAGAGGGAGAGATAGATGGAGGGAAGAATGTTAAATAACCCGCTGCTGGATCTTGTTCTTTAATGTAACCAACAGCAATAGACTAAACTAGCAAATATTAGAAAACTTAGACACACGCAAGAATTATACTGGTTCGGTTGAACTTTTGCCTACGTCCAGTTGTGATTTCTCTAGGTAGAGAAATCACCGCTCCTTTGATTAATAATAGAGATTACAGAACTTTTGCAAACTGATGAGCACATAAACTATCACATTTATTATCCCTAAATATATTTGTTAGTAATTGATTTTCTTACAATTTTAGTTAATTAGGTTTATTTTTCACTTTTGCACTTGCTTACATACCGATTACATAATTGATGATGATTCCATTATTTTATCTTAAGGTTGAAGAAGATCATTGGATGCTAGTAGGCAAATGGATGCAACAACCAATGAAACAAAAAGATGAAGAATTTGGAGAATGGAGTCATCAACACTATGAAATAAGTAAAGGAAGCAAATTGGCAATTGGTTTGATGGCAAGTGGAAGACATATTCAATTCATGCATGGAGTGGATGAAGCAACAAACAAGATTGTGGCTTGAAGATGTGGAATCATGGACTATTAAAATTATGAGTTAAGCAAATGAAATGAAGGATGATGATAAGAGGTGCAACACTTAACCAAAAGAAAGGATTGAATAACAAAAGCAAGTAGAAGTGGAGCATTAATTGAAGAAAAGAAGAAATATTAAGATGAGGGTTACGGTTGTGCATTGAATGAGATGAGAATTTTAGATTTTAATATTTCCCTAGTTTTTAAGATTTAAGGCTATAAATAGGAAGCTCTACAAGCCTTCAAAACACACCAAGCTCCACTACTCTTGAGCTTTCTCTCTTCCCTCCATCTTTCTAAGTTTTAATTTCTGTTTTTAGTTTTATTTTATTATGGGGAACTAACTCCCTAGCTAAGGCTAGGGAGAGAGCTTTTAATATAAGTGTGTAATTTTTATTAGTTTGATCCAAACTTAATTAAGCTTTAATGTGAATTTGTAGTTTTTGTTCAAATGGAATTTGTAGTTTTCTTTTTAATTAATTGATGAATGTTTGATAATCTATTTCATGGGTTCAATCATGTTTTTCCCATTGTGTAATAAAAACTTTCATGCTTTTAAAAGAGAAGAGAATTACCAAAGATTAATAGAATTTTGATGAAGATTATTTTTTGATAGTTTGTTGCCAATGGTACAAGTTATGCTTAAAATACTTCTAAAGGAAATTAAAAAGAGCTTTAATTATTTTGAACAACTACAATGGAAAATATTTTGTGGATCAAATTATTAAGAGTTGCATGCTTATGTTAAAAGTGGAAACCCAATGCCTTAGTGTTTTAATCAATTGAATTTTCTTGAAATCAAATCTTGCATAAATCTACTTTTCAATCATAATTGTTCTTTTTCAGCTCTGTTATCTTTACACCGCTCTCTGTGGATACGACACTCGGACTTCCAAGCTACACTGCTATACGACACCTCCCTTGGGTTTTGCAAAGTGGTGCGAACACAAACCCTAAAACTAATCTCAAAACTCTTGGCTGTCTCTGGCTGTTTTTCCTTCCTCTTAAAATAAGCCTTGTCGCACCCTATTTATAGATATAGAGTTGGCTTACATGTCCCAAGGCTGACTGAATTCATATTTCTAAGTGGATTAGGAAATTACACTTATCCAAATCCAAATAGACTTCTAGAAATCCAAACCTAAATTGAATAAGGAAAACTGAAATTCTTTCCTAATCCCTCTAGGACAAGAATACCTCTAATTTTCCTAAAACAATCCTAAACCAACTAGGACATATTTGACGAGCCAAAATCCTAACAATCTCCACCTTGGTGAGTCAAACCAAGTCTTGATCGTTGCACCCTAGAGTATCTTTGAACCTTCTTGAAGTAGCTTTGGAAATCTTCAAGAGTTTTCACCTTGGCAATCTTCTTCTTGCCTCATTGCACCTCAAGTGAGGAGGTGCTCCACTTTAATCAATCAATGAGATTGATCAAGTTCAAGCAATGCTTGAACTTCTTGACCGGCACTATCTTTGTAAGGAAATCTGTGGCATTGTCATCTGTATGAACCTTTTCAATCCAAATCTCCTTAGACTCCACCCAATTTCTGATTCTGTGATATCTTGCTTCAATGTGCTTTGATCTTCCAGAAAATACTTGATTCTTTGCCAAGTGAATGGCACTTTGACTATCACACTTCAGCTTCACACAATCTTGGGTGATTCCCATTTGACTTACCAAACCATTAAGCCAAATTGCTTCCTTTCCAGCTTCGGCCAATGCAATATACTCTGTCTCTCTCTGGTCAACAAAGTTGTAATTGGTTGCAGTAGTGCCCTCCAATTGATTGGTCCTCCTCGCATGTAAACACATAACCAGAAGTTGACCTTCTCTTGTCAAAGTCCCCTGCATAATCGGCATCTACATATCCCCACACCCCTGCATTTTGTTTTTGCTTCTCAAACATAATCCTTTGTCGCCAAAAACCCTTCAAATAACGCAAAATCCACTTGACTGCATCCCAATGTTGCTTTCCTGGATTTGCTATGTATCTGGAAATGACACTGATTGCTTGAGCTATGTCGGGACATGTGCATACCATTGCATACATAAGGTAGCCCACGGCATTAGCATAAGGCACTTTCTCCATTACTTGCTGCTCTTCCTCGGACTTAGGACACTATTGCCCACTTAACTTGAAGTGAGCTGCCGAGGGAGTCGAAACTACCTTTGCTTCTTGCATGTTGAACTTCTCAAGAACCTTCTGAATATACTTGGCTTGTGATATCCAGATCCTTCCAGCGGTCCTATCTCTCTGAATTTCCATGCCAAGGATCTTCTGTGTTGCACCTAGATCCTTCATGTCGACCTCCTCGCTCAACATCTTCTTCAAGTCTTGAATTCTAGATGTGTCTTGACAAGCGAATAGCATGTCATCCACATATAGCAATAACAATATGATCATCCCATCTTGGAACACATGATAGTACATGCAACAGTCATATAAACATCTTCTAAAATTGATTTTCAGCATGAAGTAATCGAACCTCTTGTACCACCGTCTTGGAGACTGTTTCAGGCCATACATGGACTTCCTTATCTGACATACTAGGTTCTCTTTCCCATATTCAACAAACCCTTCTAGTTGAGCCATGAAAATTGTCTCCTCTAGATCCCCATGAAGAAACGATGTCTTCACATCCATATGCTCAATCTCCATGTCATGCTGAGTTGCCATTGCTAAAAGCAATCTGATAGAAGTATGCTTGACTACGGGTGAAAAAATCTCATCATAATCCACCCCTTCCTTTTGTGAGTACCCTTTAGCCATGAGCCTTGCTTTGAATCTCACGGCATCTTGTTCATATAGTCCTTCCTTTTTCCTAAATACCCACTTGCATCCAACTAGGTTTCTGTCTTTGGGCTTAGGAACCAACTCCCAAACAGAGTTCTTGTAAAGAGACTCCATTTCTTCTGTCATAGCACTTATCCAACTATCTCGCTCATCACTTGCTATAGCTTCTCAATAAGTAGTTGGATCTCCTTAATTAATGTTGAGAGCATAATTAACTTCGTCTTGGTCAAACCCAAACCTGTCAGGATTCTTCTTGTTCTGATTAGGTTTGTCCAGTGCTATGCATCTCTGGAATGCAGATGGATTGTTGGTTGGAGTTTGAACCCTTTGGGATGTCTGGTGGATTAGAGTGCCTTCAAACTGCCTTGTTTCTTACTCCACTTGATTCCTAACTGGTGAACGATGCCTAATGTGAAACCCCATATATATATATATATATATATATATTATATTTTGGGAAATTAAATATTTTGTTACATATTTAGTTCATACCATAGATAGTTAAATCTATATTGTTTTATGTATTGTTTTAATAAATATTTATATCTTATTTTATTACATATATTATTCTACTATATATATATATATATATGTTTTAAAATAGTTCTTGTTAATACGTGTCAAAGTAGAAACCTGTTAAGTAGCAAGGCTAGCCAACTCACCAAGAAGATAAGAATAGGATTAGAGGAATTGGTGGAAGAGTCACAAAGACATTCTTCCTTATCTGCAACTACATTAATAACTATTAATTGGACAGTAAGTTTATATCAACCGCCAATACACCCTCCAATAGGAAATGACTTACACCGACTTGTTCCTTGTATATATATATATATATATATATATATATATATATATATAGGAAGTTAAGTTGCACAAACAAATGAAAACACACAAAAACCTTGTGTACTAATTGAGGTTGCACACTGCATACATCGCATGCAAAGTAAGAGTTCTTGGGAGAGAGAGAAAGAGGAAGAAGATAAAGGAAGAAAGAAAGCTAGTGGTGATATAGTTCTTGGAGGAGTAGAGGTCCCAACTTGTGTATTTTCTTAACTTGGAATAAGCTTTAAAAACGAGGTAGGGGTTTCTTGGGGGCCTTTATGGGAATTGATTTAATTAAATTTCGTGAGCACTATATTATGTGTGATATTATAATTTGATGGATGTTCTTGATATTGGGTGTTTACGTGTTGTTAATTATTTAATTAATGTTGGCATAATTATATATACATTGGTGATATTTTAAATGGTTACATTGTTGTGAAATACATGGGATATGTGAAAGACATAATTATATCATGTCATGGAAATTGGTTGGAGTTGTTGGAAAATAATGATGGGAAAGAGGGTAATGGAAATAGTCTTTTGTGTAGTTGAGTCTAACTCTTGGCAGGTACCAGGTCTAGGGATTCGATACAGTGCACATGGTTTTTATTGGGTAATTCAGGACTGGCGAAAGGGAGTTAGACAAGATGACTAACAAAAGGGAAAATTATGGGATGATTGAGATGGGTGTTAGTTCATATAAATGGGCATTCGGGACCAAGTGGTATAAGCATGGTATGGGACGTGCAGCTTGTCAATTTATATGAATTAACGGGAGTAGAATTGAAGCTCGTTCATGCATTAGTATTATTAATTTGATATTTCGTTGTGTGATTGCATGTTACTTAATTTAGTTATATCAATCTACTATGGTAAGGTCTCATGTCCCTCCTGAGCGGTGGTTACTCATCCCTCACCATGTTTAATTTTTCAGATGAATTAGTGGGCAAAACAAGGACTAAATCGGTTCAGGCTGAATTAGTTGAGAGTGATTGAGCTTTATTTATTTATTTTAAAGTTGTAAAGATTTTGGGATCTATTTTTATAAGAAAAGTTTATTTTATGCTTCGGCTTCTTTTTATTTTTTTTTTTTTTTATTTCATTTTACTCATGCACCGGCGCGGGGTTTCCACCAACCCCCGGTTCCGGGGCGTGACAGCTGATGCTCTTCTTCTTCCTTAGAACCATCAGATTCGACATCTTGCTCAATTTGCTCCACCTGAGCTTCTTCTTCATCTGAACTGATTAACGGAATCTTTGTTGCTTCAATTTCAACATCGTCTTTCTTCTCCATACTGCTCTCGACTTTATTCAGAGGCATGGTTGTCTCATCAAAGACAACATCTCAATTGACAACCTTATTCCTGTTGTTGATATCCCAAAGCTTGAAACCCTTCACTCCTTTCTCAAAACCTAAGAATATGCAATGTTTAGACTTTGGTTTAAGCTTGGACCTTTCATCACTTGGAATATGTGCGTAAGCACTGTAGCCGAACACCCTAGAGTTGGAATAGTCCACCGGCTTCTCAACCATACCTCTTCTGCACTCTTAAAACCGAGAACTGTAGATGGTGATCTGTTAATCAAATAACTTGCATGATTAACAGCCTCTGCCCCCAAAATTATCTGGCAATCCTGCATGAAATCGCATGTTCCTCTCTCTCTCTCTCTCTCTCTCTCTCTCTCTCTCTCTCTCTCGTGAGAGTTCGGTTCATCCTCTCAACAACTCCATTTTGTTGGGGATTTTTCTTTACTATGAAGTGCCTTATGATGCCTTCCTGCTTGCAGTAATCGGTAAACTCATTACTTGTATATTCACCTCCATTATCACTTCTCAGGTACTTGATCTTTCTTCCAGTTTGATTCTCAGTTTTTGTTTTCCATTCCTTGAACTTTGCAAAAACCTCTGGGATTTCTGCTTTATGAAATAAACCCGAACCTTCCAAGAAAAATCATCCATGAAAGTAACAAAATACCTGGCTCCACCATTTGATTTGGTTGGTGCAGGGCCCCAAACATCTGAGTGAATATAGCTAAGTTGCTCCTTGCTTCGATTATCTGCACTGCTACTCGCAAATGATACCTTCATTTTCTTTCCAAGAACACAATATTCACAAAAATCCAGTTTGCAAGATGGCACGCCTTCCAACAGGCCTTGCTTGTGTAATTCTTGCAACCCTTTCTGGCTCATGTGCCTGAGCCTATGATGCCAGAGTTCAGTCTTGTCTTCTATACCTTGATTTACATAAACAGCTGCTCCCCCGACTATAGTGGTCCCAATTAACTTATATAGCTTATTGGGTTGTAGCTCACCCCGCATTACCACTAATGATCCTTTGGCTACCCTGTGTCTTCCCTTTTTAGACTCATACCCATAGCCAGCCTCATCTAAAGTACCCAAGGAAATCAAATTCTTTCTTAGTCTAAGGACATACCTAACGTTCCCCAAAGCTCGTATCATCCCATCAAACATTCTGATTCGAACAGTGCCGATTCCTTTTATAGAGGGGGGGGGGGGTGAAGTAGGCTAGAGGTCAAAGACCTACCAAATTAAATTTTAAGCCCAGCTAAGAATGAATAAGCAGAAACTGGATTAATACAGACAACTCCACGTATTAATTCAAATAGAAACTCTTGTGATTTCGGATCAATACAGTGCAATGTCGTATTAATCCATGTTAGTGTACTGATGTGATTTGAACAAAATGCAGCAAGTACAACAATGACAGCAAGAGTATAATCATACACACAGATTTGTTAACCCAGGAAAACCCAAGTAGGTAAAAAACTGGGAGCACCAAGCTAGGAGAGATTCAATCCACTCAATAAGAAATACAAGGAAATGAAGGAAGACAAAACTCAATCTATCACCTATAGGCAGCTTCAATCATCCTTACAGCAAGCACCATCTCTTTGTTTCTTAGCAGCAGCAAATCCTCTCAAGAGCACCAAGCTCAAGTTACATGTAGTATGATGTATGTAGTGAGTTATGGTTTCACATATTCATCTATCTCAATCACAAAGTATGATTGAGCTAGACAAAAGAAACCTAAGTGTTGTGATGATTTAAACTAGAAGTAATGAACTTGAAGCATATAGTTTAACTCAAAATAACAACAATGAAACAAAGAAACTTCAGCCGAAATCAATGTGATTTAAATTGGAGTTTTTTTCAATGAATTATGCAATCATAACCATGCTCTCAATTAAATCACAATGGCTGAAGAAATAACAAAAGTTTTTGAATGCTCAATAGCAAATTAGAATGATTTCAAAAACTAGAACCTGGGTCTGCATCAAAGATGCAGAATTTCTATTTTTACATGACTAGCATGAATGGTTCTTGAGGAACTTAGAAAAGGTTTCTCAAAGGATAAGAGAAGAGATGCAATCCGTTTCAAACATAAGTCCTCTCCTCTCCAGCCGATAGGTATAGAATATATATAGAGATGACATTAAACACACTTGTTTGTTTAAAGCCACATATCCAACAACTTGACCAAGGACCGGCTCAAGACACAAGGGGGAATAAGGAATTACTTGGATCAATTTTGGAGACCAAGTTGACTGACAACATTATGGAGAAGGACATAAAGAGCATGGGTGTATTTGGGAACCAACAATAGCCGTATGTGGCTGCTTCACAAGAAGAACAAATAATAGGAAAAGATCCCATCACTTTAAAAAGGTGGGAGACAAACAGCTTTTGTTTTTGTAAGAAATGATATGGGTTATTAAAAAACAAAAGCAAACTTCCTAGAAGGCAAAGAGCCGTTGGATTCTTCAAGAAATAAGCATGGGATAGAACAATACCAAACAGCCCATGCTTTTGTTAGAGACACACATGCACAAGGACTCTTCAACACAATGATATAAAAAGCATGGGTGTGTTTCTTTAAAACCAAGAGGAGCCGCACATGAAAATTGAACAAAGAGAAGAATCAATAAAAAACACAAATCCCATCACTTTAAAAAGGTGGAGACAAGAAAACATTTTGTAAGGAGAAAGAGTATGGGTTATTTAAATAAACAAAAGCATGCTCCCTACAAAATATTATAACACAATATATTATGTCTTCACACACAAAATAACCAAACTCCACACACACACCCGTTGGGCTAAGGAGGAAACATTCAACAAGGAGTGAATAAAGAAATCTGCCAACAACTTGACAACGAGACGCAATATGGATTAATACTTTCATAGAAAGTATTAATACAACTGAAAACGGGCAGCATGCAGGAATGTACGTCGGATCAATCCAAGTGAATATGGATTAATCCATGTGAACAATGCAAATGATTTTACCTTTGAACTGCAACGAGGAGACATGGAAGCCCTTCAACCCACACTGATTCTAACCTAGAATCTAATTAATATTACAAGGGTTTGTTGGTTTAAGAGAAGAGTCAAAATACAATATTGGTTCAAATAAGAACCTTACAACGAGCCAAAATCCCAACAAAGAAGACAAACAAAGAGGAAGAGAAATAAAGGGAGGGGGTGGTGGGAGGGGAGGCAAAGCTGGTTCGGGTGGGCGGTGGTTGACCATATTTTCATTTTTTAATGCTTTAAATGGGTAACACTTAATTTCATTCGAACTGTAAAAAAGATGGACATGTGGCAAATTTTGAATGAGAGTATTATCAGCTGACGCCATGATACAATACTATTCTATAATTTCTCCTTCTAAGAAGGCGTTTTTGGTGAGCCCGATATTAGCAATCCAAGTCAAGCCTATACCAAACGGCCCAAAAGGTGTTGCATTACATCTCTCTCTCTTTATGTGTCATATGACACACACTTGGGAACTCCTTCAAGTCTCCTTGATGTTAAAAGACGAGTTGTTTGCCCTTATTTTGGGTGACAGAATTGATTATTTAGTGCTTGATTAGGCAACAGGTCACCCTCTTGACAAGGAAAAAAACCTACCTTCATATATCAAAGCTCAATGCAGACTCATAAAAAGAAAAGAAGCAAAATTTGACAGTCGAATTTAAGAACACTGTTTTTCTTCGTTTGTTTTTTTCTCCCCAATGAACCTACCCGACTCCTTCTTTCCATATATTACATTAATTTAAAGTAATCAAGATTATCGCCTTCTATGTATAAATAAAAGAAATCATAGAATGGGGTGCAAGTAGTAAGTAGGAGGACTAAAAAGTAAGAAGCAAGAAGTTGCTGCAAAAGCAAGGGCAAAGGATATGTATATACGCAATATGGAATTGATGTGCGATTAGAAATAAATTATTATTTTTACCCTGCTTTCATGCTCAATTAATTTAAATTTGCAGAGAAAAGCATGTGGCAGCTCAGATTTGTATATATCTGTACCTTGTCACATTGACACCTAAAACTTTTGTTTTTATGTTCTTGTCTTTATGTTTTTAGAAACAATTTAATCAAATAAACAACAAAGGTTACAGTCACACCAATCCTATAATATTTTCTTAATATTTGACTCAAAATTTGGTTCCAGCCAGCCAACATGCATCTAGCCTGTCATATTTATTTATAATAAATATTGTAGATTTCAATCAATATTTGGCATTACTAGTTAAGAAAATACTATATTCGAAAATAAAAATGCTAGTTATATCATATTTGTATATCATCTAATGTACCACCTCTCTATTAGAGATGTGATACATAAGATTGAAGGTGGGTAGGACTAACATTGCTCATTTGAAAAATATAAAGGAAAAATGTTTTACACACTCTCAATTTGTTTCCCCAAAAAGTAATTAATTTTGTTCTTTTTCCAGATAGGAAGCAACCGTATGATATGATGGCATGTCACACCGTAATAAGCTGGACCATGATTTCACGCTTTTATTTTAAGGGTCCATAAATCATAGTATTAATCATTTTCCCATAAAATAAAAGCAAATAAATAAATAATACAAGTCTCAACGCTAATTACAATGAATAAAAAATAAAAAAATCCATCAAAGTTTGAGGTCAGGTTTCTAACTCAATCCACCCCACTGATTGCGAGTTCAATACTTTGCTTTTTAGCATTGATTATGGCCAAATCATCCAACACAGCCCCCTGCGAGCCATTTTAGAAAACCAAGAGGCGCAGCTAACGTGCGCAGTGCGTACATGTGCGCAGTGCGCATACGGCTTTTGATTTTATGCGCCACACCGCACGTGCAAGTCGCGTGCGAGGCGCTACCCGACTAGGAAAGGGTATCAACTTTCCCGATGCGTATTGCGCACCCGGCGTACATTATCAGCATCCCACTCGTTTTCAAATTCCTCACAAGTTAACATTATAACAATAATAACAATATGACACCTAATTTCCCCCTCCAATTTCTCGTCCTCTCTTGTCTCTTTCTCTCTGCTCTCTCTCTCTCTCTCTCTCTCTCTCTCTCTCCGCCTGTCTCCTCAGCTTGGATGTGCATGGAGTCTTTCTCCCTCCTGGTTCTCTAGGGGTTTCCCATGTTCCAGTGCTGTGTGACAGCTGATTTCCCGATAAATTTCTCCAAAATGAGGGAAAATTCCACTTCAGAATCGTGAATTTCGGTTTTTCAGAGGTATCTGTAGGCATTTCTAGGGTTTTGTGAACAAATCGGCCGTTAATTCGAAAATGCCGACTAACCGATCGAAATCGGAGAAGCATGAAGCTACGAAGCAGCTCCGGCGAGACCCGTACGAGGTCCTTGGTGTCACTAGGAATTCCACCGACCAGGAAATCAAAAGCGCTTACCGAAAAATGGCTCTCAAGTATGTTAATTTTCATTTGAATTCATTTTTGTTCTCAGCTCCTACGTTCTGAGACACTGTTGGACTTTATTTTTTCTACAAGTTTGAGTTTATGTTTTCTGTATGTTTGTAACTATTTCTATTTATTGTTTAAAATTTGAGTTGTAGCTGTTCTAATTGAGTATATCAGTGTGTGAAATTGGTTGCTTAGATTTTTTAAATATCAATTTTTTGTTTGGGGATACCTTATTGTTGCAATAAATGCTGATAATTTGCCTAATTCCAAGTTCGACTTCAAACGTAACTTAGATGAGCACAAAGATAAACGTTAAGGTTTTTCTGGAATTATTACTAGCTGGAAGTGGAGGTTTCTTGGTGTACTGATGATTGGTTGCGGAGAGCGTCTTAGGTTTCCTGATATTCTGGTGAAGGCTTAGGTCAAAATTAAAGGTTTTCTGATATTTGCGTAGGTGTGTTAATCACTATCTTCTAAGCTTTGCAAAAATTCTTTGAGGTAATAATTTGATAGTCTCAGATTTCTGAAGTGAAATCTGTTTGTAGGCATGTGGCACAAATTCACAAGGTTCATATTGCCTTCTCTATGTTAGATAAATAGTTCTGACAATGGAATTTCAGATGTTTTGGTGTTCAATTTAACAGTAGAAAAATAGAAATTTCTCAGATACCTTGTTCGTTCATTTTAATGCGTTTTTTATAGTCAAAATGTGATTTTAAATCGACTATTCTTTTTATCCAAAGGGATAAGGTACTGCATAAAAATTCCACATTCTTATATGTTTTGCCTTGATAATCTTATTGCTATGTTCTTGTATAATGTCGAGGATTTTGAAAATGTGCTGGACCTTAGTCCAGATGGTAGTTGGGTGTCTTGAGTGGGTTCAAATCTTGTAGAGTAAAAGAGAAAAGAATATTGATAATGCTAACAATGTATCATTCAGGTACCATCCCGACAAAAATGCAAATGACCCTAAAGCAGCTGATATGTTTAAGGAGGTCACCTTTTCTTATAATATCTTGTCTGATCCAGACAAACGGCGCCAGTATGACACAGCTGGCTTTCAGGTGAGATATTTTTGGGGTGCTTAATATTGTGAACTATTGAAGATTCAGTCACCTTTGTTTAATCTTCATCCCATACTTTAGGGCTGTTGAGATTGCAGTTGTTCCCTCTCTGTTAACATGCATTTCATTCGGATTACATAGATGCATTTTATCCTCAGGTAGTATTTGTTGCTGAACATGATTGCTTTGTTGGTTTCCTAGGCTGTTGAATCAGAAAGTCAAGACTTGGAGCTAGATCTTTCAAGTTTGGGTGCTGTAAATACCATGTTTGCAGCCCTTTTTAGGTTTGGTTTTTTTATATTCTGCTTCTTCTTTTTTCTTGTCTGAACTTGTGAAAAAATTCCTGATGAGGTATATGGATTAATGTTTTACACATCAGTAAACTTGGGGTGCCAATAAAGACCACCGTATCAGCTACTGTCTTGGAGGAGGCACTAAATGGCGTAGTCACTATCCGTCCACTTCCATTGGGGCAGGCTATAACAAAAAAGGTAAGTTTTCCATTGTATTTTGCCTGGTTATTCAGTAATTATAGTGTGAAATTCATTCATTTGTTTATTTTTCTGTATTTTAACAGGTTGAAAAGCAATGTGCTCACTTCTATGCTGTTACAATAACGGAAGCGGACGCTAGAGCTGGATTTGTGTGCCAAGTGCAGTCGTCTGACAAAAGCAAGTTCAAGGTTAAACCTTAGATCTCTTTGCACGTGGTTTCACTGGAAACTACCCTCTAAGTAACTATTTCCTTTATGTTCTGTTCTTATAAATTATAATTGTCGTTTTGCAGTTACTGTATTTTGATCAGGAAGAGACTGGTGGATTGAGCCTTTGCCTACAGGTACCAAGACTTTTTATCTTCAATTCTGTTGTGTTATGGATCACTAATGTAGCAAGGAACCATAATGTGCTCCTTCCTATGACTGTGAACTAAAGATATAGAGCTGCCTGTCAGATAGGAAGAAATTAAGATGGGACAATTTATTATCTTATAAGAGCATGGTATTGCTTTGAGTTACAGTCATGAAGTTAATCAATGTTGCATGTTAATACCATCTTCTTACATAATTTATTTTACTTTGGAGTTGGAGGTGTGGAAGGGAGAATAAAAATGGGGCTAGAGTTGATGGTTTTTTGTTATGGGCTGCTGTATGTGTAAGAATTACTTTTTCGTATCAGCTGCAATATAATGATTGGGATCTTTGGTGATGCTTCCTATACATAAATTGTTCCTCTCATGTCCCAAATAACGCGAGATATGTAAAAAACAGGTCTGATTACGCCTATTCCTAATGGCCGGGGCATATGCCTGTTTTGTCGTGTTTGTTTAAGTTGCTCATTCATATATACTTCTGGTGTAGGAGGACAGTGCAAAAACAGGGAAGGTTACATCTGCTGGGATGTATTTTCTCGGTTTCCCTGTATATCGGTTGGATCAAACATTGAACTTGGTGAGCTGTTCGAATTTCATTTTTTTAATCATTGTTGATATGGTTTCAGCTTTTCTTTTCTTTTTTTTCTAATTGTTTCTACTATGGTTTCTGGAAATCTTTTGGCTATAGATGGCTGCTGCAAAGGATCCTGATGCTGCATTTTTCAAAAAGCTGGATGGGTTTCAGCCATGTGAATTGACTGAACTGAAAGCAGGCACCCATGTGTTTGCTGTTTATGGTTTGTAACTTCTGTTTACTGACTTGTATTTCAACTTTGGTATGTGATGATTCTCAGTTATGCTGTACTTGTTTAAACCTCACTACCACCTCTGTATTGGCAAATTATTCTAGGTGACAATTTTTTCAAAAGTGCAAGCTACACAATAGAAGCTCTTTCTTGTGGACCTTTTACAGAAGAGAAGGAAAATTTGAGAGCCGTGGAAGCTCAAATACTAACAAAAAGAGTGGAGTTGTCGAAATTTGAAACCGAGTACAGAGAGGTCTGGACATGACATGAGCACTGCATATACGTTTATAAATTGTAAATACCTTTATCTTAGTTTTCACATGGCTTGTTGACAGGTTCTGGCACAATTTACAGAGATGACCTCAAGATATACACAAGAAATGCAAGAGGTGACTTTCTTTAAAACTTTTTCCATGAACTACAGCATTTGAAAGATGTTCTTGTACACATTGATAGTTTTGAAGTACACTCGGTTTCTGCTTCATTTTCCCCCTCTATGTTGGGTTATTCTCAGATTGATGAGCTTCTCAAGCAGAGGAATGAAATTCATGCCTCATATACAATTGCCCCACCAATGAAGCGGAGTTCAAGTAGGAGTAGGAATAAGGGTCAGTCTAAGGAGGTCAACGAAGAAGGTCAAGTGAGAGATAAGAAATCTACATTTAGAGATCGGTCTAAGAGGAAAAAATGGTTCAACATTCACTTAAAGGTCGACAAAAGAAAACCTTGCTGACCAGGGTGAGAGTCATAACCGTTACTGTTAACATTGCCGTCTTCCATATTGACGGTATCTTGATTTTATTTTAAAGATAACCTCTATATGCTGCAGGGAACCAGACAGCCTCTTTCCAGTTTTTGGTTGTGGTTGTTTAGCATCCATCGAAGCGAAGTACAAGGCTAAGCTTTTGGTAGACCAGAGTGTGTTAAATAATGATGCAAGTGGATATGTTTGGCTCCATTACTCTGGCATGGCAAGACGACAGCAACTCATCGTCATTGTAAAATTCTTTAATTATTCTTGATTCCCCTGTTATTCTTTTATGCCGGCATTGTTATCAATCACACATGTAAATTGGCATAGTTTATTCGTCAACTCATTGCACGGGTGGTTATTTTGGACTATGGAATGAAAAGCATGGCAGTTGATGTATTTGCTCCTGCACAAGTACCCAATTGTTCTTGGCTAGTTTCTTTTGTTCCATGAATGTAACGGCCTAATTGGCGGTACTGAACAGACATCATACTAGAAGCAGTTTCCTTTTACAAATTCTCAAGGATGAATGTTTGTGATTGATTATGAATGTTGCTTGCAAAATTTGCAGCTGTGTATCTTGAAGATACAACAGTTCCGTCTTTCTAAACTTTACAAGAGAAATCAAAAAATGAAAAATTACATCGGTTGCAAGTTGACAAACAGAGGACCTGAATTAAGTCGACAAAATATTATTCTTAATTTCTTGTTTTAAGTCTTGAGATTGTTGAAGGCATCGCATCTGCGCCGCACCTCTCCGTGTTTCCCTGTCTTCACGTTCATGAGGCTAACCTTGATCATAGACTGAGCAAAATCCTCAAAAAACTTTTTCTCGTCCGACGCGTAGAGATCCACAAGCGGCTTCGTCCTCTCGTCCGCCATCAGAGCCTGGTCCGTGGTCAATAAGCCCAGCCCTCTCTGCAAGTTGCGGAAATACATGTTGTCGAATTTGCCCGGGGTCATGACGTCGTTGAAGGCCGACATGCCGGGGTTACTTGTGTAATTTGCGCAGAGGTTCTTCAACCCCTTCGCGAAATTGGCGTTGAGGGTCGGGTCGATGTCGGAGGTCTTGCTGAAACTGAAGATCCGGTTGCTGAACTCCCTGCAGTGGGAGAAGCCTATGGTGTGGGCCCCGGAGAGGGCGACCAAGTCCTGTACGGAGAGCTTCTTGGAGGCGAAGAGGTTGATGATCTCGGACATGGTCATGTTGGTCTTGGGGTAGTGGCCGTCGACGCGGTCGGCTCGGGACACGAGGCCGTCCTTGCGGCCGAAGCTGACCCGGTAGTGGGGCCCGCCGACCATGTTGACGAGGTTACGGGTGGCAGCGGTGATGATGTCTGCGCAGGAGACGACGCCGGGGCACTGGAGCTCGAGGGAGGTCTTGATGCGGGCAATGGTGTCGAAGCCGTCACCAGGGAGGTTGACGTTGGTGTCATGGTCGCGCTCCGCCTTGTTGAAGGAGTTGGAGGCGATGAGGAGGGAGGCGTCGCAGCCTTCCAGCACGCAGTCGTGGAAGAAGAGGCGGAGGACGGCTGCGGCGGTCGTCGGGGTAGCCATTTGCTTGTCGGTCACGACTTGCTGGACGATGTCGTTGAATTTGGGGCATGTTTTTTCGTAGTAGTTTTCGGTGAGATGGGGTTCTGCTGTGGAGGGGAAGAGTAGAGCTAGCCCTGCTGTGAGAAAAAAGAAGAGAAGGAATTGGGAATGGGAATGGAAATGAAACGCCATGGTTGGTTTCTGTGAGAGAAGGTAAGGAGGTAGCTAGGTGGTGATGGAGATGTGGATGATCAATGCAATGTGTCTTCTTCTTCTTCTTGTTTGTGGCATGTGGGTGAATGGAGGGTAGGGAGAAAGATAGGAGAGAATGTTGCGGCATGTGTTATGTGGAAGAGAGGATTTGCAGGAGGGAAGGGAAGGGGAGGGCTGTGCATGTGTTTGACTCTGTTTAATTTGCATGGCTTTGGGTTGGACTGGGGCAAGTTCCCACTGCAAGACTGTAACGAGGGGTCATAACGAGAGGTTATAATGAGAGAATTCTTAATAACCATAAGATCATTTGCAAATCTATCATAGGACGTCCGGATTAAACCCCTCAAAACACTTTCTCACCGTAACCCTCTCATTGAAGAAGCTCCTTGCCTAAGATACCGTAGATGTTTTTCTAGCCGTATTTACCGACCGTCCCTCCAATAAAGGTAAAATTTAGGAGACTTAGAAGAATCACGTGTTATTATTTCTTTAATAAAAATAGAGTTCTCTGTGATTTTGCTCCCTAAACTATTCGTATATTGTTAATTTAGCCCGTTAATAATTTTTTTTAGTAAAAATCACCAATTGAGGACCTACCGTCAGATCCTTAAGACTCCCATTCACTTTGCCGTCAGTTTTTGCACGTCAGTTCCCTAGATACTTACAAAACAACCATGAGCTTGTCAATTCCCTCCTTTGCTTCCCTCTTCTTGTTCTTATAAAAGAGAAAGATCAATTGGTGCAGAAATCTAAGGAAATGAGTTGGAAAATTATTTAAGGAAATGAAGAAATTGTGCAAATGTCAAAAAAAAAAAAGGCTCAAATAAGAGTTGGGTCGTGAAATGACGAATTTATCCTTCAAAATAGGTCACTTGCAAAAACTGACAACAAAGTGGATAAGAGTCTTAAGAATCTGACAGTAGGCCCTCAATTGGTGATGTTTACAAAGCTCAAATCCTTAATTTACCCAAAAATTATTAAAAGGTTAAATTAACAATATGTGAATAGTTCAAAGAGCAAAACCATAGAAAACCCATAAAAATACGCACGTCTCACTCCTATTAAAGAGATGCAATAATGATTCATTGGTTGTGGACAGTGGGAATATGAAGATGAAAAGACTTGGCTTGGCCAACAGATATTTTTCTTCCGCAACCACAAGCATCATTTTCTTCACATTAATCACATGCAAATTTGAAAAAGGTCCAGATTGAAGACTAGAGACTTAAACAGTGACGCATGACAGTGGAAAATATGACCTCGCAATTGCAAGTTAACTTATTTATGCACGTTTTTTGTGATTGAAAAGAAAAAAGTGCAATTAGAAATTACAATGAATTAGGCTAATTGTTCTTCCAGGTAAACCAGGGCGAGGAGAGGTCGTTGCGATTTTCCAAATTCACACAATACACGTCTCTTACTATACCAAATTTCAACACGTGACTTTTTGTTGTTTTCTACTTTTATTTCCACACATCTTGTTGCTGTTCCAATCTCCTCCACATAATTTGGTGGGGTCCAATCTAACTCGGGCGTCACTCAAATAAAGTAGGTGTTTGTACCAAAATTTGTGATTAAAATATGTGATTGAGAAGATTTGAAGGAAATTCACGCTTGTGCACTAATATTTATTAAGGATTTTTCCTGTACCAAAACAGGAGTTGATCTACAATCAGAAAGAATCCTGATAATGACACGTGGTTCTTTAAGTCTAATGAATTTTACGTTTATTTGGCATGTACAGTGAATTTTATTGAAATATTCTTAGACCACGTATTTTGACCAATTTTGATACAAACAGTCAAAAAAGCAAAATCCTAAATAGAATCATGCATATATAATCTCTCTCACTGATGACTACCATGCTTGGGTTTCAGATTTTCTTCGTTCCCCAACCTTGGAGAAATTTAATTTCCAAGTAGAAAAGTCTTTCCTATCATTATCTATATAATTTTCTTGTATATATATATAATATTTCTAGCTACTAGTTAGAAATATTGAATCTACCATTTGGCAGCATGGACCTTCTGCAACTGTTGTTCCTAATCTCCTTTGCCGCAACCACAAGCTTGTGCTTTTCTCTGAACCTCCAAGTTCCTACTTCCAACTTGTCTACCACATATCAGGATTATTCATTGAAAAAGCAGATAGTTGGGCTGGTCAATGAGTTTCACACAGTAAATTGGATGAAGAATGTGAGGAGAGAAATCCATGAGAACCCAGAACTTGCATATGAAGAATTCAAAACAAGTGCACTCATTAGGCGCGAGCTTGACAAGCTTGGTGTTGCATATACATGGCCTGTGGCGCATACTGGTGTGGTGGCCACTATTGGCTCTGGCTCTCCTCCCTTTGTTGCTCTGAGAGCAGATATGGATGCTTTGCCCATTCAGGTTAGCTAAGTCAATTTAGTTTAAATTTGTTTACCTTAATTGTTGGGTTTCATCAGATTGATATACTCTGTTGCTTTGATCCGTATATGCTTGTGTCAAAGAAATCAGATACAAATTTTTTAGCCTTGTTTTTGCAAGGGCAATTCAATTGTTGGGTTTTAATCACATAGATGTATATATTTCTGCTCTGTATTCGTTTTCATTAGCTTTTAATCAAAGTGCTTGTGACAAGTAATTGTGGTGAAACAACTAAGACATAAATGGTACAGCAGGCTACTTTTCCTTGATCATAGAACCGTAGCCTTTCGTGCTTTTGTTGATGGGCATGTGAAGTGAAACAGAGAACCCTTTTATCTCCCCGGCAATGTCATACAGAGCATGACAAAAGCTAAGCTTTATGTAGCTTATAATGTAGGAAAAGAGAGAAATAATCAAACGCATCAAGTGTAGTGTTCAATTTGATGTTCTTAATAAAAAAGAACTTTGTTTTGACAACACTGCATCTGCATATGAGTACAGGAATTGGTGGAATGGGAGCACAAGAGCAAAGTGGACGGCAAAATGCATGCTTGTGGCCACGACGCGCATGTTGCCATGCTTCTTGGTGCTGCTAAAGTACTTCAACAACTGAAAGACACATTACAGGTAAAGTTAAGATCATTCTTTGATATACATATATATATATATATATATATATATTTAAGGTTTTCATCTTTTTTCGGTCACCTTATAAATCTACTATCACGTTGTTGCAGGGAACTGTTGTTCTTATATTCCAACCAGCTGAGGAACGCGGCAGAGGCGCGAAGGACATGATCAAAGAAGGGGTGCTTGATAATGTGGAGGCCATCTTTGGGTTGCACGTAGTGCATAGATATCCAAGTGGTGTTGTTGCATCAAGGCCTGGAGAATTTCTAGCTGGTTGTGGGAGCTTCAAAGCAAAGATTCATGGAAAAGGGGGTCATGCAGCAATTCCTCAACAATCCATTGATCCAATTGTAGCAGCATCAGCATCAGTGATTAGCTTGCAAAACATTGTCTCGAGAGAGGCAGACCCTTTAGATTCCCAGGTATATTGCTTATTTGTGTAATTTGGTCTGCAATTATTTAGAAAAATGCAGGATTTTGTAAGACAGTGCTGAGCAATGCATTGACCATTAATGCAGGTGGTTTCTGTAGCTATGATTCAAGCAGGGACTTCATTTAACATCATCCCCGAATCAGCTACAATTTCCGGTACTTTTAGAGCTTTTAGCAAGAAGAGCTTCAATGCAATCAGGGAAAGAATAGAAGAGGTAACAAATTTCCCATATAGATCGAAGTATATCAGTTCCTAATTGGGTATTTAACATCAAAGACATTTATTTTTTGAATGTTTATTCAAACCACTTTCTTCCTGTCAGGTTGTAAAAGGGCAGGCAGCTGTACATAGGTGCTCTGCTGAGATTGAATTCTTAGGAAATGAACATCCTAGCATCCCCCCTACTATAAACGATGAGAGAATTTACGAACAAGCAAGACGCATCTCAACCGAAATAGTAGGAAAAGAAAACACAAAATTAGCTCCTACCTTCATGGGGAGTGAGGATTTTGCTTTCTACTTGGATAAGGTACCTGGGTCAATGCTATTTTTAGGCACAGCAAATGAAAAGAAAGGAGCCATATACGCACCACATAGTCCTTACTTTTTCATTGATGAGGATGTGCTTCCTATTGGTGCTGCAATACATGCAGCTTTTGCCCATTCTTACCTATCAGATTCAACTGGGAAGTTGCACCTTCATATCTGAAAGTCCCTTCTTCTTAGTTACTCCAATTGTTTCATTAAATGTCAAGTATACAACTTACTTGTTCCTCCATTGGTGTTTCTTCAAGCTGGATGGTGGGAGTTCTACAGAGACTTGCCGGTTATGTATATATTTATGATTTAAAGTCATATCTCAAGTTCAGTCTGTTTTACAAATCCAGCTCACTTATATGTTCATCTCAATTGGTCTTGTTAACCAAATCCTTGATATCTCCACCAGATGGTAAATGAAGTTTTTCCTTCTTTCTTTTATGTTTGTGCCTTTGAGTATGTGCGTTTTGACTGTGCATATGGATGGTTTCATATATTTGTAACAGCCAGCACCTTTCAGGTTTTTTAATTTAGAGACCTTTTATTCCATATTAAAGGATTCAATCAATGCTGGAATAAGCATATAGCACAGATTATTACAAAATTCCAACCAACATCACAAAAACAAATTAAACAGAAACTATGACATGTGAAATTCCAAACATACCATGCTGACAATTACATAATCCAGATTACAAACGAAACCATAAGCTGAGACGAACTGTAAGATTAACAGAGGCAGCGATCAAAGCTTCTTCCTCCTCTAGGCAACAAAGGCAGCAACCAAAGCAAAGAAGGCAACAGCCATTGATGAACATGTGAAGCCACTGCCAGAGGGTGGCGCTGCCGGAGTAGCCGCCATACCGGGCATGCCTGGCATGTCAGCTGCAGAACCAAGCATAACTAGTAGGGCAAAACACAGAGCAAACATTGCCAATGTGATCTGAGAAGCCATGACAAGCCCTTGACTTTTGATAGCAGAGAGATTTGCCCTTTTTCGCTTATAGCCATTAACCATACAGATTGGACTATATATACAAGATGATGGGGGTGCCTTGTTCGGTCGGTCCTATGACTTCGTTAATCGTTATGGAGAAATGTACAAGGCTACAAGCTGTCAGCTTCTGTACTATCTAGGAAAAAATGAATAGTTAATTGGCTTTTCATTCTTGCCTAGATGATAGGAAAAAACAAACATAACCTTTGGTCTCAATGATAAGTATTTAACATATAAAGCTAAAAGCCCTTCCACATAAAGATATAACACCACATTTTAGAATTTCAGAGTTTTTGGTAAAAATGTCGTTGTGCTCCTAATAATAAAGCTTATAGCAAAAATGTCGTTCTTTACATAAACACTCCCAAATTGGCATTAATGTTTTGGTTGACGTTGCTATAACGCTAGGGCTACGTTGAGGGGTGTGTTGAGAGTTTCAATCCAACTGGCCGTCCAATAATATGGAGGAATTATTGAACTTAATTATTTTCATTAATCGTCTCTATAAAAAAAAAAGGGAAACATTTTCATTGATCGGTGAATATTAAAGATCCCCTCATTATAACCCCTCATTGTTAGTATCATTTGAGCACAGAGCGAACTATTCTTTCGCCTTTTACTAAAGAATACCGTGTGCGCACTGCAATTAGCGGCATACGCCCATTTTTGGAGGGAACTTACCCATCTCTGGCTGAGCCCAATAATTCAAGTTCTAATATTGTAGTTTGAACGGTTCAGAACATTTTACGGCATTCTCTGTCCATATCTCTCTACCAATGATATTTTATACTATCTTAATTCTCTGTGTTAACGATAGAAAAATAGGATAAGAATGATACAGTGCAGACATACCACAAGTTTCAATGATTGATTATCTAAGAGAAAGGTAATGGCCATTAACATTTACAAAGGGAAAGGTTCCAAATCAAAATACTTTTAAAGTCCGACTAGGCATGAGAAGTGAAGATACGAATGATGTACAAAGATTACCGTGTGCACGCCGCCTATCAGGGCATACGCCAATTATTGGAAATGGCTCTTCATTCTCAGTCAAGCCCTATGACACCAGCAGAAACGTTTTGTTAGTACAAATGCTTTTTTTCTGTGAAAACCTTCGAGGCTTTTGTATTGACTCTGCTCAAACCAAGATTTTAATGCTGGCTTATTTCAGAATGGATAAAAATAACAGAATGCAGAAATGCAACAGCTCAAAGCTGCAATCTAGGATTGAACTGTTGTATCACATTGTGGTAATCAAAATGGGCACATTGTATACAGAATGATATATTTTATTTCATTTCTTTATATCAACCATAACCAAAACGTAGGTGATAGCTAGATTTATGGGAGCTAATTAAAAATCTGATCGAGCTCGATACATTATCTCTTCCCTATCAATGAAACGCTCCAGCAACTCTTTCTCTTGCAAGACTAAGCAATCTTCAGACTTGCCGAAGATGTCATAGCGCCGTTTGGCAACATAATCATTGATAACCTCTCTCTGAGGAGTTGGGATTACCATGAATGCGCTTAAAGCAGAGTAAGGGAAAGGCAAGTATGACAATACTTTCAGTGCAGCTGCACAAACATATAAACTGAGAAATTTAGACCACATTTTCAAAAGATTACAAGCGAAAAATATGAGATGCAGACTAAAAGGAAAAGCACTTGCAACTGATATGATTTGCATTCATACATTCATATGCATAAAAATCGGCCCAAATTCTATTAGTTTATCATGATTAAAGTCTTGTTCACTCAAAGCCAAGAGCCGAAAGTTTTTCTCAAACAACAAAGTTTAGAACTAGAACTATGCACAGAATAATGAGTCAAGTTTTAAAATAAGTTTCTTACTACGATTTTTATCAGAAAAAGAAAAAAGAATCCTTAGAATCTTAAAGACATCAATCCTGACGAACCTAATGGTATCAACCTTCAGAAATGGTGTGGATGTAAGGTTCAAAAGCGTTCCTCTGCGATTTCAATTATTATGGCCAAAGAAAGTCTAATAAAGGGAAACTAAAACCAACTTCCTTTGATTTGGAAAGATGGGCTATGGAAAGGTTGCAGTAAGACTAGATTGCCTATTACTTATACAAGGATCAAGGATGTCTACCTAACCCCAAACCCAAATATCTGGGAAGTGAAATAGTTCATTCCTGTTTTAATCATAGCTGTACAACAAAAATCCAACATGTATATTATAAAGCCCATGCAAAGAGCCATGATTAAGCAGTTAAAGAAAATCAGATCTAAATTAAAAGTGTATAAATTGTGTTCTTTGATTTGGAAAGATGGGCTTTAATCCTAGAACCAAGTGAAGGTTGAGGAGGTTGAGGAGTTTGAGGAGGTTCAGCCATGAGAGAAAAAAAGAAAGAGAGGCTGATGTTTTGAGAGAGATAGAGAGAGAGAGAGAACAAAGCTTTTTGGTTGAAAATAAGGGGAGCTCTAGAGAACAAAGCCGACTGAGAACCGTAATTAACTTTTTCTTTGGAGGGAAGAGATGACGGGACAGCAGATCCGTTCCTCTTTTGAGAGAGAGAGAGAGAGAGAGAACAAAGCTTTCTGGTTTAAAATAAGGGGAGCTCTAGAGAACAAAGCCGACTAAGAATCGTAAACTTTTTCTTCAGAGGGAAGAGATGACGGGACAGCAGATCTGTTCCCCCTTTTGAAGAGCTCCAATGTTTTCTTTAAATCTTAAAATTTTAAACGGATGTTTCCATGTTATGTAGCTGTTCGCTATTACATATATATGGATGTTATAGATCACGTGACTAGAGGTAAGTTTACTTTTATGGATTCAGTTTTATATCATTTATGGAAGTGAGATTGAACCTCATTAACTTTGTTGCTGAAAAGGTAGCACGAGCACCAAAGTGTGTGGGTATGTCACTTTCACCTCACTCACATTAGCTGTTATGCTCTTTGCATTGCGGTAGGTTTGAACCAGTTTGTGTGCCTTTGAACGAATTCCAAGAAATATTACGACCAAAACAAAAAAAAGACCCTCGCTCACAGTTAGGGTGGGCACGATTACCGAATTGGATCGGTTTCACCTCAAAATCACGGCCAAATCAATTATAATATGACGGTTTAATTTGGTTCGATTTGGATGAAAGTTATAAAGAAAACCGAATCAAATCAAACCAATTTAAGACAGTTTGGTTCGATTTGGGCCTAAGCCTAATTCTCTTTCTTTTTGCATTTGTTCAACATTGTTAGCCCAATTTTGATCAATAAATTCACAACTTGCTTCATATATAAATCATTTTTTTAGAGTACGAAACCATCGTAAAGCTCAAAATGTCATAAAACTTCATATTTTACTAACTAATATAGTTCAATTCAAATATTCATATAGTAATTAACTAATTAGAGTATTACACATGTAAAATAAAATATAAATAAATAAATATACACATAAACAGTCCGGTTTGATTTAAATCGGTTTACAAAAGCTCAAAACCAAACCAAATCAAACCATATACGGTCCAGTTTGATTTTTAAATCGTTTGACTTTTTCTTGGTCAAAACCAAACCAAACCGATAATTATGGTTTGATTCGGTCAGTTCCATCGGTTCAGCTAGATTGATGTCCACCCCTACTCACAGCAAGCTAGGTAGATAAAAAGCTTTTTATTAGGGTTTAGTTGGATGTTATGAGGGCCTTTTTGAAAGATATTTTAGCATGGAGCTTTTTATTGAAGGCATGACATGATGACACAGACAGAAGAACGAAATCATAGAAAAAGTCATTGATAAAAAAAAAAATCAATTGTAACCACAATTTCTCGACTATTCTTTCGTCCGATGTGCATATCATATGTTTATGACTTTAATTATTAATTAATTATAAAATTTATATTTATAATTATAATTATGATTAATTGAGCCGTGAGCAGCGCATATGTTTCTCTTTATTTAATTGATTTAATACTTTCTCATGTTAAAGATTGGCATCGATCATTTGCATGCATGTGTGTGTAGTGTGTACGTCGTATTAATTATTAATCTCCTATTGTTAAGAGTAATTGAGTGATCTTATACTATTTTCTCTCTTGTTGTCGTGGTGCCTAGCCAAGAGGGTCAACTATCTTGCTGACCTGTTGACCGCCGCCTCACTTCATCGTCTGCATCACAACCTTGTAGTTAATTAGCATGTGATAATTAATCAATCACTATATATATTGGGACCGCATAATTAATTAATATTATATTTATTCAATTTGTATAAACAACGTGGCCCTTTCCATGACTTCAAATTTTGCATGGGATATATACCATAAATGTTCTGCCTATACTCGGAGAATATTTGACATACCAATTTATAATTTTAAAGTTTTGTGGACGATTGTTAATAAATGTGTACACACGTTTTTATTTTTTCATGAAAAACGTTGCTCTTATAATGCGTCGGACAAAACTATCTCACACACATTAATGAATGGTTATCAATTGTTCATTAATCGTATACAATGACGGATATATTAAGGCACAAGAGGTGCAGTTGCACCTCCCTTCAAGGCGGTGGCGGATCCACATAGGGGCAAGGGGGTCAATTGACCCCCGCAAGCCCGGAATCCTCCATAGGAGCTGAAGAACTTGACTCCTGCAAATGTCCTAAATGTGTTTGATGAAATGCCCCAAAGAGAGGAGTAGCCATAGCCAAGAGTTGTGTAGCGCACGCAAGGCCAGAATTTCTTCTTCTTTTTCGTTCCTGACGTCAAAACGACGTCGTTCCACTTAAGTGGTTTTTTTTTTTTTTTGGGTTTCTGTCGTCAAAACGACGTCGTTCCATTTAAGTGATTTTTTTTTAAACCTTGCCAAAACGACGTCGTTTTGGCTCAGGTTTAACGAAAATAAAAATAAAAAAACTTGCAGCAGCCCGCAGATTCGATAAAGCAGATTGGGGAATGGGTTTTTCACTCATTCCTCTCATTCAAACCCTAAATCCCCAACCTCAACCCCTAATGCTACTCAACTTTCACTCAATCTGAAGGCCTCTCCACGTGAATCATCCTCCGGCGCCGCGTTCCCCTCATCAAGTGGTGGCAGGCAAACCCCAAATTCAATTAGCTTTGAAATTTGCTCTCAAAATTGAAAATATGTTATCCTATTTCATAATCTTTTTATGCTTTGATAAGATTGATTAATATGTATATGTTGATTAGTTTTAATGAATTAGAGTTTTTAATTAATTATATGTTAGTTTGTATGTTTTAATATGATGGATTTTATCCCTCAAATTGAAATTATGTTATCCTATTTTGTAATCTTTTATTATGCTTTAATTGATTAATAAAGATTATTGTACATTTTTGTTGTTGTTGATTGTATTTGTTAGAAGTTTTTGATTATTTTGGTTAGTTAGAAAAAATCTTGGCAATTTAGATTATTAATTAGTTTGTATATGTTTTGCATATAAAGTTATGGAATGATACTTTAAGAGAAAGTTCTCGTCAACTACTTCTAGTTCGGATAATGTGGGTAGTTCAAACTCAAGAGATGTCGGTATTTCAAGAGATGTGAATATTTCAAGAGATGTGGGTATTTCAAGAGATGTGGGTAGTTCAAAAGAAAGTGAGTTGCAAGATATTATGAATAATATTCCTGCAAATCCTGGACTTCGACCTCAAATGTTAGATTATGATCCTAACATTAGAGACGAAGTTCGAAAAGCATATCTACAAAAGGGTCCATGTCAACCTAAGAATCACATATTTCCACAAATCGATCTTTCAGGGTATGATCGACGTTTTAATGTCAAGTGGTTTGATGAGTTTGACTGGTTGGAGTAGAGTATAAGTAAAGATGCTGCATTTTGCTTATATTGTTATCTCTTGAAATCCAATTTCAAAATTGGTCAAGGGTGTAGCGATGCCTTCACGAGATGGGTTTCAGAAATTGGAAGAAGAAAGAAAGAATTAGGAATCATATTGGAGGTGTTGGAAGTGTTCATAATCAATCTAGACAATATTGTATAGATCTTATGAATCAGAAGCAACACATCCAAACAGTTTTGGGCAAGCAATCAGACCAAGCTCGTATTGATTATCGTATTTGCTTGACAGCTTCTCTTGATTGTGTGAGATTTTTGTTGAAGCAAGGTCTTCCTTTTCGTGGCCATGATGAGAGTGACACTTCAAACAACAGGGGGAATTATTTGGAGCTCTTACAATTTCTTGCTGATCATGATGAGAAAGTTAAGGCGGTTGTGTTAGAAAATGCTCCATGGAATCTCAAGCTAATAGCTCCAACAATTCAAAAAGATTTGGTGAATGCTTGTGCCACTGAAACTATTAAGAAAATCATTAAGGATATGGATGGTGCCTTCTTTTCTTTATTGGTTGATGAATCACATGATGTGTCAATAAAAGAACAAATGGCAGTGATGTTTCGTTTTGTGGACAAAAGTGGGGATGTAATTGAAAGGTTTGTGGGCATTCAACATGTTAGCGACACTACATCAAACTCAGCTGAAGGAGGCTATTGACACATTATTTTCAAGAGAAGAATTGATCATTTCTATGCTAAGAGGACAAGGATATGATGGAGCTAGTAATATGAAGGGTGAGTTCAATGGTCTTAAAACACAGATTTTGAGAGAAAATCATTGTGCCTATTATATTCATTGTTTTGCACATCAACTTCAACTAGCTCTTGTGGCCGTGACAAAGGGAAATGCTGATATTGCCACTTTCTTCACATCTTGCAATAGCTTGGTTAATATTGTTGGAGCATCATGTAAGCGTCGTGACATGCTTAGAGATCAACTACAAGAGGATATTATGGAAGCTCTTGAAAAAGATACTCTTCCAACAGGGCGAGGCTTAAATCAAGAAACTTGTCTCAAGCGTCCCGGTGATACACGTTGGAACTCACATTATGGTACATGACTTAGTATCATTTCCATGTTCAAATCTGTGGTGAAAGTGCTTAAATTGATTATTGAGGATGGCTCCACTGATAATATAGGTGAAGCAAATAGGTCATTGAGAGATATACAATCTTTTGAGTTTGTATTTCACCTATTTTTCATGAGATCTATATTGGGAGTCACAAATGATTTGTCACAAGCATTACAAAGGAAAGACCAAGATATTGGGAATGCAATGGCTTTAGTCAAAGATTGCAAAGACCAACTACAACACATGAGAGAGAATGCATTTGAAGCCTTGCTTGATCAAGTATCTTCCTTCTGTGGCAAACATGATATTGAGGTTCCAAACATAGATGATGCATATGTAGCTCAATGGAGATCACATCGGAAAGCTCCTAGAATAACACATCTCCATCATTATCGTGTGGATATCTTTATTCAGATCATTGAGTGGCAACTTGCGGAACTGAATCATCGTTTCAAGTGAGGTAAATACTGAGTTACTTCTTTGTTTGGCATGTTTGAGTCCGGATGATTCATTCAGAGCTTTTGATAAACAAAAGCTACTTCATTTTGCTGAATTTTATCCTCAAGATTTTACTCCCCAAGACCTCTTGGAACTTGAAGATCAGCTTGGGATTTATATTCATCATATGCGTACGAGGAGCGATTTTTCTCAATTGAAAGTGATTGGTAGCCTTGCAAGAAAAATGGTGGAGAAAGGGTTGCATAAAACATTTAATTATGTTTATTTGCTTATCACATTAGCCTTAACTTTACCGGTTGCAACAGCTTCTATGGAGAGAGCATTTTCTACTACGAATATTGTGAAAGGTCCACTTCGCAACCGGATGGGAGATCAATGGTTGAGTGATAGCTTACTTGTTTACATTGAGAAAGATGTGTTTATTTGTATTGATAATGACTCTATAATGCAACGTTTTCAGAATATGAAAACCCGTCGTGAACAATTGTAATGTGGTTTTTTCTATTAATTAAGAATTATAATATTATCGTTTTATTTTATTTTATTATTCTATTTTGTATATAATTTTTTAACCTTTTAGACGTTGACCCCTGCAAACAAAATTCCTGGATCCGCCACTGCCTCAAGAGGCTTTCCTTCTTTGGTAGTGAAAAATCGCATCTATTATGACAAGATTCCTTCATATGTGTGTCTAGTTAGAATTGCATACTTCTTTTTCTGGCATAGAGAATTGCATACTTCTTTTTCGACCTCGCACTTATATATGCTATACTACCAAACGGCTCATGCACTTGCAAGTAACACAAGTTGAGGATGCAGTTGAATCCATTTTGGCATAACTGATCCGACAACAACAGAATGACGCAGTGGCGACCTATTTCTTTGTGTAACGTGGTGTATAAAATCATTTATAAGGTGTTAACCAACTGGTTAAAGAAGGTGATCTAGCATGTGGTAAATCATGAAGCTAGCAAGGACATGGAGATTGAAGGGATTCTTGATGTTATATGTCTAACCCAACAGCTTCACAAGGTGGAGTTTTTGCAAGCTCCGCGGAATTGTAATCAAGCTGCACATATGGTGGCAGCCTATGTTTTTGTAAGAGGGGGACACTATATTGTTATTTTGGCATCGTATGTTTTTTAGGTGTAGGCGTTTCTGCAGGTTTCATTTTAGTTCTCTTCTACAATCTGCAAGAACCCGAGTTCAACGTCACAAATGCCTTTCTTACCCAATTCACCTTCGACACAGCCACCGACAGAGTCTCCACTACAACCTTACTCTTGACATCACAATAACAAACCCTAACAAAAGGGTAGGCATAGAGTACCGTGTGTTAGAATTGGCTCAAATTGGGCCCACATGTGTAGATGGTTTCTTCATGATGGCTGCCAAGCTTGCAATTCACGTGGCCAAAGGAAATGGGTAGCTGCATGCTTTCGGCTTGGTGGGAGACAAGGTGTAAGTAATGATGAGTGGGGTTGTTTGACCAACATCATTATGTTTTCCTTTGGCATGCATGTGGGCTATTTTTGGTGATCCTTGTGGCTGGCCATCACGTGAATGGCCATGTGAAGAAAAAGAAAAAAAAAAAAAAAAAAGCTTGATAGTTGGTGGCCAATAATGATGTTTCATGGAATGATTTATTCCTTCTTTGGCTATGTGGGTTGGCATGTGGTTGGCTGGCTTTTGGAATGCATGAATGGGCTACAAAAGAGGAGCAAGCCGTGTGTGTGAAGTGTGGGCATTTTGCCGCACCATTTGGGTGCTGTGAGCACCATTGCTCAGTTAAGCTAAATTAGAAGTGAGGGACACTTCCACATAGAGAGAAATACTAGAGAGCATCACCATGATGGTGGAGATAAACTCCCCTTTGGCTACACGAGATGTTGAAGGAAGATCAAGCCATTTCAAAGGTTGAGTCTTCTTCATTTGTTCCTTGTGTTTGTGGGAGGTTTATTTCTTTGTATTGTTCTTAGTGTGTTCTTTCCTAGTGAGCAAGAACAATCCTGTGTGTCTTGGCTCTTGTGTGTGGTTAGCTTGAGAGTGACTTGGGTGTATTTGGGATTTGGGTTGTGAGAGTTAAACTCTGTAATTCCTAGGATTGGTGAGAGGGTTAATCTTCTTTGGTTGTAATCTCTTTTGGGATACTAGTGGAATTTCTCGCTGTCTTCGAACCTGGATGTAGGCTACACACGGGCCGAACCAGTATAAATCCTTGTGTCGTTTGGATTTATGTATTTCATATTTTGCTCTTGTTGTTTCAACGGTTTCATATCAACCACCACAGTGCAATCCGCTTCCACTGCGCATAACAAGTGGTATCAGAGCTCCAGTTTTTCGATCTGGTGGAGTTTTGTGTTTGTGATGATGAGACCAGGAGACGTTGAGGAGATATGAAATTATTTTGACAGGAGAAAAATTCCAGACTTTGGTGTTGAAGATGAGAGCCTTGTTAGTGCAACAGGGGCTGCTCAAAAGGCGTCAAAGGGTATCTAAGCATGGCCAGGCAACGTGTTCCAACGATGGAGAAGGATGATGTCTTGAATTAGGCACTCACTGCGATTGGATTGCAGTTCAGCGGACGGTGTTCTTCGTGAGGTTGCCGATGAGACTGCACATGCTGGGCTATGGCTGAAATGGTGGAGAATACATATATGACCAAATCATTTTCAATCGGTTGTATGCCAAACAACGATTGTACACTCAGTGGTATGGCGGAAGGTACACTGAGTCAAAATTATCTTGTTGAATTCAATAAGATTTTTCATGAATGTGTAGGTCATGAATATGAAAATAGGATGATAAGGATTAAGCAGTAATGGAGGAAAATCGCGTTCCAAGGTGAATGCTCATGAGGACAAATGCAACTTTGCCACAAGGACGGGCATTTGAGTTTTTTGATTGCCCATCAGTCAAAGAAAGAAAAAAAGTCTAATAATTCCTCTTGCAGGTGCTTTTGTGGATGTCGTAGGGAGGATAAAATTTATGTTCCTCATATGATCGATGATTCCGATGTGCCGTGCTTGGGGTGTGATTTTTTACTTGTCTTTGGTAACTTTTGAAAATTTCTTTCACGGTGGAGTTTCAAGAGTTTTTTCGTGGGTGTTCCTTGTGGGTAGTGTGTAGTTTGTTGCTTTGATTTTCTCTATGTACTTTGGGTAGCATTGTTTATGGCTACATGGGTTTTTTCCTTTGATCATTAGATTTTCAAGTGAGGGTTTTGATTGTAAGGGGTTATCTTTCGGGAGGATGATTCCCTCATATGACAGCTGAAATTGTTCGTTCTGCTACTTGGTCGCCCGGGCTATGCGTGTATCGTAGCGGAAGAAGCTTGAGGTTCAAGCGTTTAAGGTTTGTGCGGTTTATGCACGTACATTCAGCTGGTGTGGGCTTGGTGGGAGACAAGGTGTAAGTAATGATGGGTGGGGTTGTTTGACCAACATCATTATGTTTTCCTTTGGCATGCATGTGGGCTATTTTTGGTGATCCTTGTGGCTGGCCATCACGTGAATGACCATGTGAAGAAAAAAAAAAAAAAAAAAAAAAGCTTGATAGTTGGTGGCCAATAATGATGTTGCATGGAATGATTTATTCCTTCTTTGGCTACGTGGGTTGGCATGTGGTTGGCTGGCTTTTGGAATGCATGAATGGGCTACAAAAGAGAAGCAAGCTGTGTGTGTGAAGTGTGGGCATTTTGCCGCACCATTTGGGGTGCTGTGAGCACCATTGCTCAGTTAAGCTAAATTAGAAGTGAGGGACACTTCCACATAGAGAGAAATACTAGAGAGCATCACCATGATGGTGGAGATAAACTCCCCTTTGGCTACACGAGATGTTGAAGGAAGATCAAGCCATTTCAAAGGTTGAGTCTTCTTCATTTGTTCCTTGTGTTTGTGGGAGGTTTATTTCTTTGTATTGTTCTTAGTGTGTTCTTTCCTAGTGAGCAAGAACAATCCTGTGTGTCTTGGCTCTTGTGTGTGGTTAGCTTGAGAGTGACTTGGGTGTATTTGAGATTTGGGTTGTGAGAGTTAAACTCTGTAATTCCTAGGATAGGTGAGAGGGTTAATCTTCTTTGGTTGTAATCTCTTTTGGGATACTAGTGGAATTTCTCGCTGTCTTCGAACTGGATGTAGGCTACACACGGGCCGAACCAGTATAAATCCTTGTGTCGTTTGGATTTCTGTATTTCATATTTTGCTCTTGTTGTTTCAACGGTTTCATATCAACCACCACAGTGCAATCCGCTTCCGTTGCGCACAACATCGTGACATCCAAGCCATTGTAATGTGTGGACGTAAGACGTTTGCTCTCTTGAGTTTGGGTGGTGGGATATTAGCACTGTTTTATCAAGGCCACGAAAAACCACTGTTTTGCATAATCTGTTGGTTCAAGGTAAGCAGTTGGTGCGGTTTGAAGAAGCTCAGTTTTGCTAATGTAAATCCAAGACCGTTGCTGGTGTCTATAGTATTAACTTGCAGCTTGCTCTTCGGGTGAAGACTAGATACAGCATGTCATTCAAGGGCAGAAGTAATAAGATTGGCGTCCTCTGCAAGTTGTTGGTTCCTTCAACTACTTTTGGAACATCTGTTGATGGCGATGGCGACGAGTGTTTCAACACTACAAAGTGCTTCAATACTAAAGAATTCTTTCCCAAAGCTTATTAACCTTTTGTGGCAATCCTCCTTATTTCATTCAGGATGTTCTCTTTTCAGTATTGTCAGGGTGTTTAAGTTTTTATTTTATAGAGAAGATGTTTAAGTTATCATATCAACTATATTTTTTCTTTCACGAAAAAAAGAAAGAAAAACAATATGTGGTAATCTTATACATTAAATTTAAATTTGTATAAACTATTTCTCTATGATCGATAAATCTAGTATTGAAGGCCTACCCAACTATTTTAGCAAATATGTCATCATGTGCGTTTCTTATGGGTGGGCGATTTTCTCACTCCCCTTTTATCCACCTACACTCATATACTTTTTAATATAAGATAAAAGGGAGTGTAAGTAAACAAAAGAGAAGTGAGAAGAACATACAATTTAAAAGGGAGTTTTATTCAAGGCCTCTCTGGTGGGTGTTAAAGTGAGTCATAAATTTCAGATTTTACTCAGCTGGAAGCCTCCTGGTCTTGGTATGCACAAATTAAATGTGGATGGTTCTAGGAGAGCAGCCTCAGGTTGTATTGGTGCTGGCGGAGTGATCCGATGGGGCTGATGGTGATTGGATCTGTGGTTTTGCTGTGAATTTAGGCAAGGGGCAGATCCTTGAGGCTGAGCTTTGGGGTTTGTATTTTGGGCTTCAGTTGGCTTGGGATAAAGGTATCACTAATCTTCTAATAGAAATGGATGCTGCTGTTGTTGTTTCCCTTGTTCAGCAAGCTGATACTTTGAGTTGCCACCTCCTTGCTGCTTTGATTCAGAGCTGTTGTGCTCTTATGAGGCGCATTGGCAACTGTCACCTTGATCATGTTTATAGAGAAATGAATGTTGTAGCTGATTGTATGGCTAATTGGAGCTTTAACTTGGATTTGGGGGTTTGTTTTTTGGATGAGGCCCCTGCTTGGGTTAGCTCCTTCTTGGAGGATGATTTTTTAGGTGTTGTTAGGCCTCGTTTGGTCTGTAATAGTTAGTTGTTGTTTCTTTTTGGGGTTTTGTCCCCCCTATCTCATCAAAAAGGGAGTTTTATTCTTTGTGCCCAAGTACTAATTAATACCAAACACTTTAATTATGACCATTGAGCGACGTTAGTATTCGTAGCGCAAAGTTGTTATTGTTCGTAGCTCAAAGTAGCTCTACGCGACACAAAGAATATTTTTCGTCGCGCAAACCCTTTTTCCCACGATCTTTGAACGACCAAACTTCGTCACGCAAACTTTGCGCGACGAAATTATACTTTGCACAACAAACTTATTTCGTCGTGCAAGTGTTTTTTGTAGTAGTGACTTTAATTAAGCTTTTTAAATTACAAAGAGTGGCAGTGACAGTTGAATTAGGCTGGAAGTGATGATGGGGATTTGTGTATGGAAAAAATTTAAATTGATGACAATGTTGCGTAGATTTTTAATTTTCTTCAGCTTTGGTTAAATTGATGCGTACATGCTTAACATTTTTTAGGATAACCAAACCCGCTTGCCAAGTTGGTGCAACGGCAAGGACAAAAAGCTCCGGATCCTCGGTGGATATCGGGCGGAACAAGGTAAACTCATTCCAACAACCCATACAGAAGATATAGCTGCGTTTTTATTATCTTTCTTTTTTAAAACCAAAGCTTTCTTTAATGGGACTTGTTCCTTGTCCGTCCCTTGCCATGTCACATAAACACAGAAGAATCTCATGGAAGATCACTCCAATATTTCCAATCACCTCCTCCACTCAGAAGCATCAACCTCTTCCTCCTCTCTATCTTCCCAACCAAATCTTCCCTCTGTTCCTTCCCTCACTTCCTCTCAATCTCCAACCAACTTGAACTTGTTCTACAAGTCCTAACCACCCACCACCTCTGCATAGCCACCCTCAAAACCCAGCCCTCCTCCTACGTATGCTCTTTGGCCCTCTCTGGAAACTTCCTATATAGCGGCTCATCCAACGGTCAGATCATAGCATGGAGCCGATCACACCCTTCATCACCCAACAAGGTGGTAGCCACCACCAACAGCACCGTTAAGTCTCTAGCGGTCGTTGGGGAGCTACTATTCAGTGCTCACCAAGACCACAAAATCCAAGTCTGGAAAATTGACATCAATGTCATCACAAAACCACACGGTCTCATAAAAAACACTTCAACTGCATCGCCACCCTCCCCGCCCTAAAAGACCGGTTCCCACAATTCTTATCTCCCAAGGACTACGTCCCAATCCGGCGACACAAGAAGTGCACCTCGGTGCACCACGTGGACACAGTCTCCGACCTAGCCATATCCAACGACCCAAGAAGTTGGAAAAAATACCTCTCAAAATTTAACAAGTAAAACATGCATGACATATGGATGCTTCATTAACACGACTGGGCTTAAAGTTAGGTTTGAAGTCATCATCTGAAAATATAGGAGATGGAAGTTTGGGAGACAATATTTAGATTTCAGTCGATAATATTTCTCTTAAACTTAAAGATAATTTATTTTATTTCCAATTTTAAGAAAACATGCATGCCTAATTTACTATATAAGTAAATAGTATACCTACAAAGTATAGGTAAATTATTTTTTAAATAATTTACCTATACAATCTAAGTATATTAGTATACCTACAAATTATAGGTAAGTTATTTTAGTATACTGGTATACCTACAAATTATAGGTAAATTATTAGGATATTTAGGATACCTACAAAGTATAGGTAAATTGCCTAGTAATCTTTTGCATGTATCACTATAATTTTCCAACGGACGATTACCTAAACAGTACTTTTTAGGCAAAAAGACTAATTTTTATTAGGTATATTTATTATTGTTTATCAAATGATATTATTATTATTATTATATAGGTATATTATTGTACATATGCATTAGGTGTAATTATATTATTTATGCATGTGTTCATCGATTTTGTTTTTGGTTGAATCCTTTATTATTGAATAGGTGCCCAAATAATAGGAACTAAAAATAAATGCTAAAAAGTAGGGATTTTTAATGGAATGCTATACCGTTATCTTATTTCCAAACTTACCTTGTTTTTTGAAGTCAAACTTACCTTGTTTTTTGGAGTCAAACTTGTCTGTTTGTATAGTCCTATTGTAATTGGGTTGTTGTAATTATGTCTAGGGTTGAGAAGTATGTACTTCTTTATAAATACCTCATCTTTAGACTAGAAAATTCTCATATACGTACTTTATTGCCATTCTATTGTTCCCTCATCCCCCCAATTGGCTTCTTCCAATTTCATAGGATTTGATTATCTCTCAAACTTTCTATTACACAATCAATCCCTTACTTTTGTTTGTCTGTTAAGAGGAGTGAGCCTTAGATATATATTATTCACATTATGCTCCGTAGAGGGGGACACTATATTGTTATTTTGGGCATCGTATGTTTTTTAGGTGTAGGTGTTTCTGCAGGTTTCATTTTAGTTCTCTTCTACAATTTGCAAGAATCCGAGTTCAACGTCACAAATGCCTTTCTTACCCAATTCACCTTCGACACAGCCACCGACCAGAGTCTCCACTACAACCTTACTCTTGACATCACAATAACAAACCCTAACAAAAGGGTAGGCATAGAGTACCATGACATCCAAGCCATTGCAATGTGTGGACATAAGACGTTTGCTCTCTTGAGTTTGGGTGGTGGGATATTAGCACCCTTTTATCAAGGCCACGAAAACACCACTGTTTTGCATAATCTGTTGGTTCAAGGTAAGCAGTTGGTGCGGTTTGAAGAAGCTCAACTTTGCCAATGTAAATCCGAGACCGTTGCTGGTGTCTATAGTATTGACTTGCAACTTGCTTTTCGGGTGAAAACTAGATACGGCATGTCATTCAAGGGTAGAAGTAATAAGATTGGCGTCCTCTGCAAGTTGTTGGTTCTTTTGACTACTTTTGGAACATCTGTTGATGGCGATGGCGACGAGTGTTTCAACACTACGAAGTGCTTCAATACTAAAGAATTCTTCCTTTTACCAAAAAAAGAATTCTTTCCCGAAGCTTATTAACCTTTTGTGGCAATCCTCCTTATTTCATTTGAGATGTTCTCTTTTCAGTATTGTTAGGGTGTTTAGGTTTTTATTTTATAAAGAAGATGTTTAAGTTATCATATCAACTATATTTTTTCTTTCACGAAAAAAGGAGAGAAAAACAATATGTGGTAATATTATACATTAAATTTAAATTTGTATAAACTATTTCTCTATGATCGATAAATCTAGTATTGAAGGCCTACCCAACTATTTTAGCAAATATGTCATTATGTGCGTTTCTTATGGGTGGGCGATTTTCTCACTCCCCTTTTATCCACCTACACTCCTATACTTTTTAATATAAGATAAAAGGGAGTGTAAGTAAACAAAAGAGAAGTGAGAAGAACATACAATTTAAAAGGGAGTTTTATTCTTTGTGCCCAAGTACTAATTAATACCAAACACTTTAATTATGACCATTGAGCGACGTAGCACAAAGTTGTTATCGTTCGTCGCTCAAAGTAGCTCTGCGCGATAAAGAATATTTTCGTCGCGCAAACCCTTTCTCCATGATTTTTGCGCGACCAAACTTTCGTTGTACTTTGCACAACAAACTTATTTCATCGCGCAAAGTGTTTTTTGTAGTAGTGACTTTAATTAAGCTTTTTAAATTACAAAGAGTGGTAGTGACAGTTGAATTAGGCTGGAAGTGATGATGGAAGTGACTTTAATAGAGCTTTTTTGAAGAGGGAATTAATTTGAGTTGCTTCTCCGTGCATCTCGTACTAATTATCTATAGATTGGGAGTATAATTTATTTCCTTTTTCACTTTAGGATCCAACATATTTGCAAGGTGGAGCATCTGTCACGGATGCGCTGAAAGGAGATCCCGTGAAGTGCCTGCATAAGATAATTTGGTGAGTTCATAATCATGGCTATCTCTGAACTGGAATACCGTCATTAGAGAAAATGAAGAACAATTGTCTTGGAAATGCTATCACTTTCTTATTTCTGACTATCTACCAATAAAATTTGTTGTATTCTTCAGCGTTTCTATTTTGTCTGTTACTAGTACTTTGCATTGAGGTTGGTTTTGGGTTTCTATGTACTCATGACACTCACCTTAAGTTCACATCTTTATTTATGGGCTTGCCCTTGTTTGAAAAATTAATTCATTGCTCAGTTACCAGCCTTAGTAAAGTAACAAAACTAAAAATGGATACTAATAATAATGTGGGCCTTGTTATCTGTAACTCTTCTAGATAGAGCACATAAGGGTTGGTTTTCTTCATATGGTGTGACAAGGAATAATATCGAATGACATTGCAAAATCTGAGTAAAGACTATAACCCATGCTAAACATTCCACATTCTTTTGGTATTTGATTTTGGATTGTGCATGGAGATTTTGATATTTTGCATTTGTAAATAAAATCAATTATGAAAACTTTGAGGGAAAATGCAAATTGTATATGAGAGAGACAGACACAAGATTAAAAAACACTATAAAAAAATGGTTCATTATCGACCAACTTTTTTCGAGGGCCCCAAATTCCTTCGGTAAAAGTGTTTTTTCCGACGAAAAAATGTTGTCCGTAGGAAATATGTCACGAGTCTGGAATTTATTTCCGAACAAAGGAACGGCCCTCGAAAAAATGTTTTTGATAACTTCCAACGGCACTTTGCTGTCGAAAAATGGTAATTTCGACGACAAAACGCATTTTCGACCATAAATCGCCATCGCTAAAGACATTCTTTTTGTAGTACCAAAACAAGGAAAGAGGCCATGGAGGCTCTGCAACTCCTGTGTTGATTTGTTAAACTGGACAGTGATCTATTTCCCAAAAAGATGAAATTAATTGTAAAATTTAAAACAAATAAAGAAAATTAAAGTAAATGGAAAAAAACTTACACTATTCAGATTGTCTATAACCTTATGTAAGTTAGCCACACTATTATCGAGTTTGTTCGGCTCTCAGAAGTTTTCCACCTGTTGACCCACTCAGAAACTATAGCTCCAGCCCCAGTAGAAGTGACTAAATTACCCATTGTTATCATCTTGCGCATCTTTTACTCTACCCAAGGGCCTTTAATTTTTTTCCCGTATCAGTTGGGGTTGGGGTGTTAGGGATTTAGCCATTGGGTGTTACGGATTTGGGCACCTCTTCTATACTTCTCTACTCTCTACTTCTCTTCTCTAATGTCTAGAGAGAGATTTGGCACGACTAAGAGTATGAAGGAGAGACGAAGAAACGGAAATAGGAGGAGACTTAAATCATTGCTTATGGTTAAACCGACTTTGTCAAAAGAACAAATTCATGCTGTCGTTTGTTCTCTCCAACATTAGTCTTTGATCTAGAAAAACTACACTAGATAAAACTCTTAATACTAAATTTTAAAATAAGTTCACACAACAACAAAAAATGGTCCATTGCCGACCAACTTTTTCCGAGGAACCCCAAATTCCTTCGGTAAAAGTATTTTTTCGACGAAACATTATTGTCCGTAGGAAATGAGGATGCAAATGATGACTTCAATTCGAAGAATTCACACCCACTCCTTCTTACGCACCTCCGATCGCTAGAGGAACATGCAAATTTTATTTTCTCTCACGACATATACAAGTTGATAAGAAATGAGATAAATAAGGAGGCAAAATTATTTCTCATGCAACTCGTAAGAAACAATGACGATCCTTGTGTTTACAAATTTCCCAAATTTGGAAGACACTACAAAAAGTGGTTCATTACCGACCAACTTTTTCCGAGGGCCCCCAAATTCCTTCGGTAAAAGTGTTTTTTCGGACGAAAAAAAGTAGTTCGTAGAAAATATGTCACGGGTCTGGAATTTATTTTCATCAAAGGAACTCCATCGAAAAAATGATTTGTTGTCGAACAATGGTATTTTCGACGACAAAACGCATTTTCCGACCATAAATTGCCCTCGCTAAAGGCATTCTTTTTTGTAGTGGATTATTCAAACCCTAACTCCATCATGGGTTTCAGATATCACTCTCTTCCGACGGGCTGATGGGGAAGAGATTGTGTCCAAGAGGAATACCTTATTAGCAGTGACCACATTTGTGGCTGCTTTAGTGTTTAATTCGGGCATAAATCCACCGGCGGAGTCCTGCAAGTGCTTTAAAGAATGATATCATAAAATATGCAGCTGTGGTATAGCAATTTATGTGTGGGAGTTCGTTATGTCTGAAGCATTGGTGACATGTCTTTTGGTTATCAAATTTCTGGTGGGGCAAGTATTCGGGTTAGACAATTTATCTACCTACTCATTTTCTGTCTTTTGATTGCATATTGGTGCATCCTCGCTACGTTCATCCGCTTAAGTTTATTGGTGCCTATGTTATGCTTGTCTTGTATTCCTGCTATTTTTGTCTTATTGGTGAGAAGATGCATTGACCAAAATGTTGAGGGCGGAGGGGTTGTTGGAGGTGGTATTGAAGCCGGTGCGGGACATAATGTTGCCATTGAAGCGGGATGCTGGAAGGGATGTTGTCGTTGAAGCAGGTGCTCCAAGGGGCGTGGAGCCAAGTCCTGGAGAGCCTGCTGAACCTCCTGGAGATGAAGCCGTTGAAGTTGGAGAGCTTGCCGGTGTGCTTGCTGTAGATGAAGTTGCACTTAAGCTGTGATGGCTGTGAGAGAGGTTTGGAGCGACTAAGAGTATGAAGGAGAGACGAAGAAACGGAATAGGAGGAGACTTAAGTCATTGCTTATGGTTAAACCGACTTTGTCAAAAGAACAAATTCATGCTGTCGTTTGTTCTCTCCAACATTAGTCTTTGATCTAGAAAAACTACACTAGATAAAACTCTTAATACTAAATTTTAAAATAAGTTCACATTACAAAAAAAAAATAGTGCATTGCCGATCAACTTTTTCCGAGGAACCCCAAATTCCTTCGATAAAAGTGTTTTTTCCGACGAACAATTATTGTCCGTAGGAAATGAGGTTGCAAATGATGACTTCGATTCAAAGAATTCACACCCACTCCTTCTTACGCACCTCTAATCGTTAGAGAAACATGCAAATTTTATTTTCTCTCACGACATATTCAAGTTCATAAGAAATGAGATAAATAAGGAGGCAAAATTATTTCTCATGCAACTCGTAAGAAACGGTGACGATCCTTGTGTTTACAAATTTCCCAAATTTGGAAGACACTACAAAAAAAAAAGTGGTTCATTATCGACCAACTTTTTCCGAGGCCCCCAAATTCCTTTGGTAAAAGTGTTTTTCCGACGAAAAAAGTAGTTCGTAGAAAATATGTCACGGGTCTGGAATTTATTTTCAACAAAGGAACGGCCCTCGAAAAAATGATTTGTTGTTCGAAAAATGGTATTTTCGACGACAAAACGCATTTTCCGACCATAAATAGCCCTGGTTAAAGGCATTTTTTTGTAGTGGATTATTCAAACCCTAACTCCATCATGGGTTTCAGATATCACTATCTTCCCAGCGGGCTGATGGGGAAGAGATTGTGTCCAAGAGGAACCTATTAGCAGTGACCACATTTGTGGCTGCTTTAGTGTTTAATTCGGGACGTAAATCCGGGGCGGAGTATTGCAAGTGCTTTAAAGAGAATCATAAAATATGCAGCTGTGGTATAACAATTTATGTGTGGGAGTTCGTTATGTCTGAAGCATTGGTGACATGTATTTTGGTCATCAAATTTCTGGTGGGACAGTCTCGGGTTAGGCAATTTATCTACCTACTCCTTCTCTATCTTTTGATTGCATATTGGTGCATCCTGGCTGGTTCATCCGCTTAAGTTTATTGGTGCATATGCTATGCTTTGTCTTGTATTCCTGCTATTTTTGTCTTGTTGGTGAGGAGATGCATTGACCAAGATGTTGAAGATGGAGGGGTTGTTGGAGGTGGCATTGAAGCCGTGCGGGACATAATGTTGCCATTGAAGAAGATCCTGGAGGGGATGTTGTCGTTGAAGCGGGTGTTGCAGGGTGCGTTGAGGCCAGGTCCTGGAGAGCCTGTTGAACATCTTGGAGATGAAGCCGTCGGAGTTGGAGAGCTGCCGGTGTGCTTGCTGTAGATGAAGTTGCACTTGAGTTGTGATGGCTGAGAGAGAGGTTTAGCGGACTAAGAGTATGAAGGAGGGCAAAGAAACGGAATAGGAGGAGACTTAAGTCATTGCTTATGGTTAAACCGACTTTGTCAAAAGAACAAATTCATGCTGCCGTTTGTTCTCTCAAACATTAGTCTTTGATCTAGAAAAACTACACTAGATAAAACTCTTAATACTAAATTTTAAAATAAGTTCACTCTACAAAAAAAATGGTCCATTGCCGACCAACTTTTTGAGGAACCCCAAATTCCTTCGGTAAAAGTGTTTTTTTCGACGTAAAATTATTGTCCGTAGGAAATGAAGATGCAAATGATGACTTCGATTCGAAGAATTCACACCCACTCCTTCTTACGCACCTCCGATCGTTAAAGGAACATGTAAATTTTATCTTCTCTCACGACATATACAAGTTGATAAGAAATGAGATAAATAAGGAGGCAAAATTATTTCTCATGCAACTTGTAAGAAACAATGACAATCCTTGTGTTTACAAATTTCCCAAATTTGGAAGACACTACAAAAAGTGGTTCATTACCGACCAACTTTTTCCGAGGGCCCCAAATTCCTTCGGTAAAAGTGTTTTTTCCAAAGAAAAAAAGTAGTTCGTAGAAAATATGTCACGGGTCTGGAATTTATTTTCGACAAAGAAGCGGCCATCGAAAAAATGATTTGTTGTCGAAAAATGGTATTTTCGACGAGAAACGCATTTTCCGACCATAAATCACACTCGCTAAAGGCATTCTTTTTTGTAGTGGATTATTCAAACCCTAACTTCATCATGGGTTTCAGATATCACTCTCTTTCCGATAGATTGATAGGGGAAGAGATTGTGTCCAAAAGGAATACCCTATTAGCAGTGACCACATTTGTGGCTGCTTTGGTGTTTAATTCGGGCGTAAATCCACCGGCGGAGTCCTGCAAGTTCTTCAAAGAGAATCATAAAATATGCAGCTGTGGTATAGCAATTTATGTGTGGGAGTTCGTTATGTCTGAAGCATTGGTGACATGTCTTTTGGTTATCAAATTTCTGGTGGGCAGTATTCGATTAGACAATTTATCTACCTACTCCTTTTCTGTCTTTTGATTGCATATTGGTGCATCCTGACTGCGTTCATCCGCTTAAGTTTATTGGTGCCTATGCTATGCTTGTCTTGTATTCCTGCTATTTTTGTCTTGTTGGTGAGGAGATGCATTCACCAAGATGTTTAAGGTGGAGGGGTTGTTGTTGGTGGCATTGAAGCCGGTGCGGGACATAATGTTGCCATTGAAGCGGGATGCTGGATGGGATGTTGCCGTTGAAGCAGGTGCTGTAGGGGGCGTTGGAGCCAGTGCTGGAGAGCCTGCTGAACCTGCTGGAGATGAAGCCGTCGAAGTTGGAGAGCTGCCGGTGTGCTTGTTGTAGATGAAGTTGCACTTGAGCTGTGATTGTGAGATGGGTTTAGGGTATCAAATGATAAATAGGTATCAAATGTTGCTTGCAAGTTGATTATAACTATTTAAAATCTCTGTTTCTTCACATATTTTTACTTTATATTTCTATTTATTTTGTTAAGCCAATTTATGTGATGTATTGATATATTGATTTACTTTTCATCAAATGATGTATGGATTTAGTGCTGCGATAACTTATTAGTATGCGAAAGACTTGAAAGCCAGTGTTTTCTTTCACCCTTTTGAACTGCAAAGTTTTCAATGTGGCTGGGTCTATCCAGATGGGCTACTGGGATGCTAATTAATCTCAACCCATGACGTGTATGTTAGTATGTTACTTTGGCTGGAGCTAAGAAGATTGGTGATGTCTCTATTACATTTGTGGAATGTTTATCTCTTAGAGATGGGTTAGCTTATGCTATTTCTATGGGTTGGCGGAAGATTTTGGTTGAAGGGTATTCTAAGCTTGTCATTGACTCAGTCCTGCAACATTGCTCCATCCTTGGTGCATCGTTCGACTTGTCCAAGACATTATGCCCCTTGCAACTAGTTGTTGATGCGAAGCCAATGCAGGTGTTGATGCCTTAGCTTCGCTTGGGCATTCCCTCTCGCCTTCAAAGCTATGGGAAGATTATCTTCCCCTCTTGGTTGTTTCACTTTTATCTAGACCTTTTTGTGCCTGCGTGCCCTGGAGGGTCTCGCCTTTGTTAGTTCTTCTTTTTTGCATTAAAAAAAAAGGATTACAATATTCTTGAGATGTAAGAAAATCGAGCTACTGTTACAAATAAAATAACTTGGATCTTCCAGCCAAATGCTGCATATGTTACAAACTCATCTTACGTTTATCCAGGCAACCAGAAATTTATCCATGGCCACTCATTGATGTTGCAATGGCATACTTAATAAATCATAGCCAGTTCATATGTACAGAACAATGACTAGGTATGAGGAGGGTTATGTTGTATCATTTGACTGGCCATTTTTGGCAGGCTTCTGATATTGCATATTCTATTTCATATAGATATTCAAGGAAGAAGAGGATGGATATGAGAGTGAAACCTTAACTCTAGAAAGTATAAGACTCTTTAATTCGCCAAGGGGGTAGCATAATATTTAGCCTTTGGGATGGTTCAGTATTGTTATAATGCAGACACATACGACCATGATGCCTTCTCGGTGGAATGATTTCGTGGGTCACTGGTTGAGTTTATGGTCTGGGAAACTGAAAAACTCCATGCACAGGTATTTTTCATTGATGTTATTGCTGAGTGTGGTCTTTTTCTGATATGAACTAGGTTCTGCATGGAATATGGATTTTAGAGACCTTCCCACCCTGATTAGTCAAAGCTGGAGATGATGGTAATTGTGGATTAGTTGCGGTTTGTGACACTTTGTTTGCAGGTAAGCCATTCAGCTACTCTTAACTGAATTGTGTAGATCTTCGTGCTGACTTGTGTAAATTTACTTTTTTAAACACAGGATACAATAAAAACTACTACAAGAAAAACATCCTTTAGTGACGGCTAAAAAGTGTCAGGAAACATAATACTTGACAGCTCAGAAAACGTCAATGATGTCACTGTCAGGAAAGGATTTATTGATGCCTTTGAACCGTCAAGTAATCGTTCCCCTTGACGGCTTTTAACCGTCAACTATTCTCTCTTTTCTTGACATAGTTTAGCCGTCAAGAAACAAAAGACTAATAATAAATAAATAAAAATTAAATAAGCTTCTTGACAAAAAAAGGCTGGAAATTGTATACTTATTGTAATAATATGAAATGAATGTTACAACATTCAAGTTATCTATAAATACTATTACAATTACTATATGAATTCAAATTCAAATTAAATATGCTAAAAAAAAAACAAGTTATCTAGTAATATAGTCTCAAATCTCAATTATAAGGACTTCGGCCCTTAGAAGCTTTACTTTCCTCATAACACTTATGTTTGTACAATATCTGGCCAAACACTCCCCAAACACTCAAAAGCCAAAGGGAAGGGAGTCTCACATGGACAAAACACAGAGAGGAGGGGACTCTCCCTTGTTTATAAAAGGAGACCTCTCCCCTTCAAGAAAGAGGAGAGTTGGGCAGGCTACTTGGGCCTCATGGGCTTACCCATGAGCCCATTTAAAGCCCACGGAACATTGGCCTTCGGCCAGATCTTCCAGACCTCCGACCTTCAGCCTTCAGTCTTCGGTCTCGCCTTCGGTATTCTTCCTCTTCTCCTTGCGTTTAAACCTATGTGCAATGTATACTCACATTATCGTAATGAGAACATACTTCTCCGTGGACGTAGCCCATCATTCGGGTGAACCACGTACATTTGTCTTCTGTATGCATGCCTATTTACTTACCGAATGCTCTCACACATGAGGGTCCTTACCTTCAACATCCACCACATCTTTAAGTTGGCCTACTTACTACATGCCTAGTTTTAGCGCCAACAACTTCCAAGTAAGCCCATCACCAGCCTAACACTTCCTACAGTTGGAGCCACCCAAATCATACCAATCTAAGAACATATGAATTTATGGATCAAAGAGTTATCAAAGCAAAATCAATTGACTAAATGAATATGAAGGAATTATTGAACTTAATTATTTTCATTAATCGTCTCTATAAAAATAAATAATTATAAATAAAAAAAAGGAAACATTTTCATTGATCGGTGAATATTAAAGATCCCCTCATTGTAGTATCATTTGACACGTGTCATCTATACATTGTTGGGAAAATAACATAAATGAGATAAATTAGTAAGGCCCAATTCGAGACTGTTGGTTTTGGGCCTAAAGGCAAACAGTCCAAGAAAATTCAGATTAGCCCTACAATGTATGTAACTATGTATCCAATAATAGCAAGGGCCAAGAAAGCCGTGAAGCGTCCACTGAACAGGGGAAGCAAATTTTGGACAGTGTCTTGGTAGTTGATAGACTGATCGCCTGCTGCTGGTTTGTTCGATAACAATCTCAGAGACCCCCGCCGCTGCAGAATACTATCAACTCTGCAACACAAACTTCCATAGCCATATCCGTACATACGTCGCCAAGAACAACCCTCTCTATGCCCTTCTAACTTCTATCTCACTCACCCTATGGGCTTCGCTTCCGCCATCTCTCTCTGCTCTCATCCCCAAGGTACTCTTTTTCTCCCTCTCTCTCTCTCTCTCTCTCTCTCTCTCTCTCTCTCTGTGTTATCCTCTTTTACTTGAATAATGAAATTCCTGTTGGGTTCTCAGATTCTGCTGTGGCCCCTCACGAACAAGCAGAGGCTGCAATCTCAATGCCAATCCCAAGGTTCGGGGAGTGCTTGGCTGGGCTATCGTACGCAGGGTGTGTTTTTACCTCCTATCCTTCAGCGAAGGAGGAGATGCTTGGTGGTAACAGCGGCTTCTGCGGCTGAGGGAGGTTCTAGAAGGCCCGCCAGTGCTCGGAGAGTGTATAGAGAATCACAGAGCGCGAGCTCGTTGCCTGTTGCTCCAGTCAAGCAGCTCGCTTCCTTCGTCGTTCCCGCCGCCTCATTCTTTGCCGTCACTTTCGGTACTGAATTTGCTTTCAATTCCTCTTTTCTTTTTTTTTTTTTTTTTTTTTTTTGTGTGTGTTTCTTCTTGAAAAACTCTAACTTGGTTGAAATGTGGGTTAGAAATCAGAAAGTAGAAGCCTTTATAATTGATTATTAGCAAATTTCACCTGGCAAAAAGCGTTGTTCTTTTTCTGTTTCTGTCTTAATCTGGTCCATATATAAATGCCGTATGTAGATGAGGATGACACTCCCCTACCTGTCGATAAATACCCTTTATTGCGCTTGAGATAATCAAAGTCATTTTTTTGTTCCGGCATTATAATTTCATCTTTATATTTACCATGCCTCCCAAATTGGTGCACTAATTTATGTCTTCAGCTGACAGTTTTGTGGAAATTGGTGGAGAAAATCCTTGTTCCAAAGCGGCAGAGGACTTCATCTGTTGAAAACAAAACGCCTGCCGAAGGAATGAAGTGGTCTTTTGCCGCCGGTTCAAATTTGCTTACAGGTTTTGGTGCAAAGATTGAAAGAGAGTCCAAGCTGAAGCTCAATGACTTCGCCAAGGAACTTAGGTCATTCAGAAGTGTCGATTTGTCAGGTAGTTCTAGATGCTTTAGTGCTCGTGCATGCAGCTTCTCTATTTTTACAGACTTTGAGGAAAAATACTGGCTAAAAATTATATTCTACTTTACGTTCTTATTTTCCATTATTCGTTCATTGATTTCATTTAGATGCCAATTTCATTCGTGTTAATTTCTGTAACAATTCATATTTCAAGTTATACGTTTTCATAAGAGGTTTATTATTGTTTGTTAACTTTCTCACTTGATTGTATCTTTCTTTCTTTCTTTTGAATACAAACTGGGTTTATTATTCAATTAATGTAATGATTGTACTATACTACCAAACAAAATGTAAAAACTCATGTATATTTTGGCAAAACTTTATTTTGACAGGGCGTAATTTTGGAGATGAAGGATTATTTTTTCTTTCCGAGAGTTTGGGTTACAATCAGGTTTGAGTTCTTTATTCAAATATTTCCACTATCTGTTTTTATTATATATATAATAAAAAATTCATCTTATTAATTTATGAAATATTGTGACTTTGGACAATTATTGTGTGCTTTTATTGTGTTTCAGACTGCTGAAGAAGTGAGTTTTGCTGCAAATGGAATAACTGGAACTGGAATGAAAGCCTTTGATGGTGTTCTTCAATCTAACATTATGTTAAAGACTCTTAATCTTTCTGGAAACCCCATTGGAGATGAAGGCGTTAAGGTCAGTCCAAATTCCACCTGTTTATGATGAAGTTGTCTTGTTAGTTTGCTTGCAAGATTGAGGTGTCAGAATTTTTTTCTTTTGAACATCAAATGCTCCTGCTCCCTATGCGAAATAACATTTTTCAACCATGGGAGTGCAAAGACAAAGTTTGTAGCTCAGTTGCATGTGTATATTATTGCTTATTCTTAAATCTGAGAGCTTAATGTTGTGTGATGTACTGTTCTTCACAGTGCCTATGTGATATATTGGTGAATAATAATGGTATTCAAAAGCTCCAGCTCAACAGTACTGACTTAGGGGATGAGGTTAGCTTACTTCTTTTTATCAAAGCTGGTGCCCTGATGAGTAAAGACACGTGCCTACAAAATCTGCAAGAGGAAAGGATTGTCCATGAATGATATGCCTAACAAGCTGACGGCTTCACTGTGCAGGGTGCAAAGGCTATTGCAGAACTGTTGAAGAATAATTCAAGCTTGCGTGCTCTAACTTAACAACAATATGATCGACTACTCTGTAAGTAGTTGCCTCCAGATATTCTAAGATTGTAGATTTGAATGACTTCAATCACAGTTGAATAACTGGTTCTATTTATGATTTGTTCTTTGCAAAATGGAGGTAGGGATTTACAAGTCTTGCTGGAGCTCTTGTTGAGAACAACACAATACGGAATATACATCTGAAGTTAGTGCACCCTCCTCCTTTTTCTTATATAATACAATTTCTTGTTTATATGTACCGTTGGTTTGTTCGTATTGCTTGGCTATGGCTATTCTTGAGCACACTAAGTTAAAAATTCTATTGTAGCGGTACTTAACTTTTATTCTTTTTAGAAATTCTGATGTCAATTTATTATTTTTTATAGTGGCAATTATGGTGGTGCCCTGGGGGCCAATGCTTTAGCGAAAGGACTTGAGGGAACAAGTCTTTAAGGGTACATGTTTCGTCACTTCCACTCTTTTTCTGTTTTGCATTGAGACAAATTAATTTACCACTCTATGTTGATGATCCCTCAGAATTTTGTATAAATTTGGAAGGTATTTTACATCCTCTGTTAACTGGAAAATACAAGTAGTTAGATAGCTGAACTGACTATGTAATGAGAAGCCTTAAAAAGACATTCAGTCACAATGGATTCACAAAATCTGCTCTTCATCAGCACTTTTAGCGATTGACAAAACCCTATTTAGTGTTGCCAAGAAATGGTGATCATTATTCTTCTTTGATATGTCACAATATTGCTGCATATAAATATATGAGCTTGCAACAGAATGGATTAAGTTCTTCATTGCAAGGGATCTGAGGTTAATAGCTATGTTATATATGCAGGAACTTCATTTGCATGGAAATTCTATTGGAGATGAAGGAGTGGCTGCTTTGATGTCAGGTTTATCATTACATAAAGGTTTGCATTTCACCATATCAGCCAACGTTAGTGAGCTATTTTATTTTATTTTTTCACCTATTGATCTGATATGCATATTTGCTCAGGTAAACTTACACTTCTAGATATTGGCAACAACTCTTTTAGTGGAAAAGGCGCCTTTCATGTTGGTGGATATGTCAAAAAGACCAAGAGCTTGTTATGGTTGAATGTTTACATGAATGATATAGGTGATGAGGTATAGTATTTTCAAGTTGTTAACCATTTCTGCCGCACTCTTATGCGAACTCGTACTTTATTTGGTTCCCTGTTCATTGGTTAAAATCACTTAACATAGAATGTTTAGGATTTTTGTATATGAAATTAGATTGATGGATCAAGTCCTCCATTAAGTGTCGTTTCAAGGTTGTCAGCTTGCTTTGAACTACTGCTACTGCGACAGCTATCACTGTTTGGATGTTTCTGGCATTTGACAATCTTAAGACATAAAAAGAGAATTGAAAACTAATTTTGATCTACTTACTTATTTTGGAACTTAGTTCATTGTTTGTGCTAAAACTTAGTTCATCCTTGCTGATGTGTAAATCCTGTTCGTGTTTAGGGAGCTGAAAACATTGCAGATGCTTTGAAGCAAAACCGGACAATAACAACCATAGACCTGGTGAGAGGAGCATGCTTCTTTGTTAGCATAAATTTTTATGTACATGTTTTATTCTATTTTATTTAAAAACGAAAAAAGAGAGGTCCTGAACATACTAATTTAAAAAACATTGGGTCACTCTCAAAGGGAGGAAATAACATCCATGCCAAGGGAGTCACTGCCATAGCTGAAGCATTGAAAGATAATTCTGTCATTACATTTGTAAGTCTCTAATCTGTGCCCTTTTCCTTTTTTTGCTTTTTTCATTTCTATTCATGAATGTAATGGCAGAAACTTCTCTCTTCTCTCAGTTGGAGCTTGGATATAATCCCATGGGACCTGATGGGGTGAAGGCTTTATCCGAAGTTCTCAAGTTTCACGGAAACATAGAAACCCTTAAGCTTGGCTGGTGCCAGGTAATCTATAGTTTTTCACACATGCTTATCTATTTCTAGATCTTCGATCTGGGTTTTCTGTATCCGTTTGAGAGGATCTTGTAACAATGTAATATAAAAATCTTTTGCAGATTGGTGCAAAGGGTGCAGAGTTCATTGCGGATATGTTAAAATATAATACTACGATACGCGTTCTGGACTTGCGGGCAAATGGACTTCGAAATGAAGTTAGTTCCTGTACATAAGCAATGTCTTTATACTCCATTTGGGTCGTTTTGATCACTCCAATCTAATGTTATTTTCCTTTTTATGCATTGGAAAATGCAGGGTGCATCCTGCCTGGCTCGTAGCTTAAAAGTGGTTAATGAAGCTTTAAGTTCATTAGACTTAGGGTTCAATGAAATCAGGGTATGTATTGACTTTGTGTTTTCCGTGTGCTTTTTTCACATTTTAGCAGTATTTTGCACAATTTGAAAATGGTTTTGTATTCAGGATGACGGGGCGTTTGCAATTGCTCAAGCACTGAAGGCCAATGAAGATGTGACAGTCACATCTCTGAACCTTTCGAGTAATTTCCTCACCAAATTTGGGCAGGTAACCTTCTCATCCTCTTAAGGGTTTTTTTTTCTCTCTCTTTCACTATTTTGGCATTTTATTTTGTGCTGCTTGTTTTCACATGTGTCTTAATGAACTTTTGCATGATGCAGAGTGCTTTGACAGATGCAAGAGACCATGTATATGAGATGAGTGAAAAAGAAATCAACATTTTTTTCTAGAAGGCTTACTTATTAGACTAGAAATGTGGGTGGTATGTGGGAAACAAATCAACATCTTTTGGTTTATTCTTTTTCCCAGTAAGCATGGGTAAGAACTCCAATATCCAAACTTCTGGTTGAAAATTTTGAGTTCTTATCAACTTCCACTTACTGAGGAACAAATTGGAAATTTTGACATTGAGAGATCATAGTTAGCTCTTCAGTGATAGATAGGTACTGTTCTTAAGGCTTTTCTTTTTCTTTTCATGGGTGGGGGTGGTGTTATTCACAAGAGAGTTGAAATATAAGTCTACAAAGCTTTGTATCTTTCAATGTACTGATAAATTCAGAGAAGTTTTTGTAATGATTTTTTATTAGTCTTTAGTACCAAGACCAACCAAGAAAAGATGAGTGGTGGTGCCTTTATAAATTAGAGACGTGAGTTTTGAGGGTGCCGATGCAATGCAATGCCATATAGCCTTGGATGGATGATTTTATTGAACTGTGAAGCGGTGCAGCGTGTGCGTGTCTCACTTTGGAAACAACATTCATGTCGTGGCTGGGACCATGGACTGTTGTGTCACCGTACCACCGCCTCATCGTCTAGTGAGCTAGCTGGTCCTCTTGGAAATTTAAGTGCTGGACACACCCACCCTTTCAATGTCTGTGCCGAGGCCAACTTTTTTATTTTTGTTCTGCACTCGTGGTTAGTCCACTTGGCAAAAGCAGTGCGTCCACTCTTTGCACTCGAGTTCCATCACTTTCTTTGTACATTATCGCTTTGTTTGCACTCAGTTCCATCACTTTCTTTGTAAATCATAGTAATTTAAAATATCGCTTTGTTTGACTCAGTTCCATCACTTTCTTTGTACATTAGAGTAATTTAAAATATCGTTTTGTTTGAAAGGAAAAAAAAAAAACACAATAATTCAGATATGTTCGACATTATTGATTCAAAATCCTTCCTGTAACAAAAGATTGATTCAAAACCCTTCCTGTAACAAATTATGGATTATGACGTCTCATTCTCTCATCCTAGAGCAGAGCTGTCTCCTGTATACGTGCATACTTCCAATCCATACATCCAGCCAGCTTGGCAGCCTGCCTCCTGCGTCCTGCTGCCCATCACCATTTTTGTTTCAAATTCCTTTTTTATGATCTTATCTTATCCTAAATGGTTAAGTTATGCATGCATACTATTACTGGTTTACATCCAAAAAGGAGAGAGAGAGAGAGAGAGAGAGAGAGAGAGAGAGAGAGAGAGAGAGAGTATATCTACTTCTTGTAAGATATCATATGTTTGTGTTATAAAACATAGTCAGCTACTGCCAAAAGGGGGTCTGTCATGGTTTCAGACCCCGATGGCGTCGTACTTAGTTGAAAACAAAATCACAAGATAAAACGACACTGTTGTGTTCATCATCTAATTAAACGCAGAAGAGTAGAGGACAAGACATGCGCAATATGGGAGAAGATACATGGGCAATAAGGTAACTATATTATTATAAGAGGCAACTGCTATGCTATATATATCAAGAGCTTTGCCTTTCAGTTTCGGATATATACAACACTGCTTCTGCTTGTGTTCAAATTAAATGGCTTTACGCTTGCTTCTTGTTATGGCGGTTTTGCTCTTCTGCATGGCGACGCAGGTAATAATAAAAGCCTTAAGAGTTCCACTCTTTTCCTCTGGAGATCATGCCTTCACCAAAATATTTACATGTTTTTCCATGCATACAGGTTTCATCTGATTCGAATATACAAGACAATGAAACCCAGGTTTAGACTAATCACCACGACCTTTCTTTTTTTGGGGTTCGTTTTGTGTGCTGGATATGTAATTAATTCATTCTTACCGATTACTCCAGGTGGTGAAAGGAGCAAACAGAAGGCTTTTACCCTACCTGAGTATGCCTTTTCTGTTAGCATTTGTCATATGTTGAATTAGTCTACTAGCTCATTAATGAATTAGTTTGTTTAGTCATTAATGAGGTTAGTAGATAGAAGCCTAATTTTGCCTAATAGTTTGGTAGCCTAATAGTTTGGTTGCCTAATAGTTTGGTGTAGACTTGACCTTGGGAATTCAAAGGTTGCCTAACTTTGGGGACTTGCCTAACATTGTGGGCTTGATTACTTGTATATATATATGTGTTGATTGTAAGGAATGAAACATAAGTGAAAAATCAGAAAATATTCTACAACTCTCATTCTCTCTACACTTTCCACTCTCTACTCTCAATATTCTCTATGTTTTGGCATGGTATCAGAGCCTATGGCTAATCCTTAAGATCCTCTATCAAATTGAGAGTCGTTGGCGTTTTTTCATGTTGCTAAATTCTCTTGTTTCCATTAAATTTCCTCTCTTTTATCCTGTATGGGCAATAAGTCCCTTGGCCACGATGGCCTAATTTGTTTCCTATGGGCAGGACGTTCCTTGATCACCATGTGTCAGATTTGAGGGGGAGATAGATGCAACTTTATTTGGGTGTTGCAACTTTATTGTCATTACCGGGATATTGCTTTCTCCAAATCTCGACTCTCATACGTCGTCAATTTGAGGGGGAGTGACACTTCCGCTCATCTATTCCGCTTCAATTCTGTTACCTATCTCCATGACTGATTCTTCTACATCTGAGCTTCAGTTCTAGCTTCTCTTCAAGTGCCACTGCTTTTATGGCTTCTGACAACCACTTCTCTTCAGGGGAGAGGAGGAGTGAAGAGAAGTTGTGTCTACAATAATGGAAGTATTTGTGACGCGCCTAGTATTGTTGTTGCTCTTACTATATCCTTTGCTGGTGCTAGCTCCTCCCTTTTGTGTCCCTTTGCTGTTTCACAGGTGTTGCTCCTATGACTCTTGTTGGATAGTTATATTGCTCTTGTTGGTGCCAGTGTCTTAGATTTCTCTCACTGGTGCCAGTGTCAGTGCCACTGATCATATGGCTTCATCGACCCTTCTCTCAAGGGGAGATGGGGGAGTGAAGAGAAGTTGCCTCTGTTGTTGCTACTCCCACAGTTGTCTACCCTGCCTTGTCTTGCCGGTGCCAAGTGCCTTATATTGCTCTTGCTGGTACCAGTGTTGCTCTTCCTCCGCCAGTGTTGTTGTCTCTTGTTGAGGACAGTGTTGTTGTTGCTTCTACCGTGTTCTTGCCTTTATCGGTATGTTTCCGATGTGGTCATGCCCGTTGTCCTTGCCTTTGCTTTACCTTGCCTTATCCTATTTTTTAGGGTTTGGTTGCCTTTGCCTTTTCTTGGGTTTGGTTTGCCTTGCCCTTGCCTTTGTCGTGCCTTGCCTTATCTTTAGGGTTTTTTTGCCCTCTGGCATTTCTTTGCCATGTCTTGCCATCTTGCCTTTGCTTGGCCTTTATTTGCCTTACCTTGCCTTACCCTTTCTTTTTAGGGTTTGGTTTTACCTTGACGTGCCTTTCCCTATTTGAGGGTTTGGTTGTGTCCTTGCCGTGTTCAGAGGGTTTCTGTGTCCTTGCCGTGTTCACAGGATTTCTGTGTCCTTTACCTTACCTTTGCCGTGTTCACAGGGGTTTCTCTGTCCTGCCGTGTTCAGCAGGGTTTCTGTGTCCTTTGCCGTGTTCACAGGGTTTCTGTGTCCTTTACCTTGCCTTTGCCTTATTCGCATGGTTTATGTGATCTACCGACCAACCGGCTCACTTGCATTTGGTGTTGCCACCGATAGACCGAAATGATTAACGTCAATGTGGCCTTTGCTCCACGTGTGGCCCACCATGTAGTGGTCCCACGTGAGGGGCATGTTGAAGTGGATCGACATTTTATTAAGAAGAAGCTCGATGCAGACATATTAATGAAGGAAGTCTCTTGTTATAGCTTTCCACAACTCTCTTGGCAAGTTGGGCATTGGTGATATCTATGCACCAACTTGAGGGGGAGTGTTAGCATTTGTCATATGTTGAATTAGTCTACTAGCTCATTAATGAATTAGTTTGTTTAGTCATTAATGAGGTTAGTAGATAGAAGCCTAACTTTGCCTAATAGTTTGGTTGCCTAATAGTTTGGTGTAGACTTGACCTTGGGAATTCAAAGGTTGCCTAACTTTGGGGACTTGCCTAACATTGTGGGCTTGATTACTTGTATATATATGTGTTGATTGTAAGGAATGAAACATAAGTGAAAAATCAGAAAATATTCTACAACTCTCATTCTCTCTACACTTTCCACTCTCTACTCTCAATATTCTCTATGTTTTGGCATTTTCTCAATCCTTTGCCCTTGTTGATGATGCATGCATGTAGTTCATTTAGTGTTTAATAAATAACATAAGTTAACACAGCGGTGTGTGTTAATTAAATGTGTTTTGTTTTGTATTAATTTGATAATTAATAATAATGCAGATTGTGATGAGTTATGCAACTAAAGGTGCAGGTTGCACTCAAGGCCAAACGTGTGCACAAGGGCATGCGGTACCTGCTGCGTGAGGTGCAAGTGTGTTCCTCCGGGTACCTCCGGCAACCGGGAGGCCTGTGGAAGGTGCTACACTGATATGACCACCCATTGCAATCGCCTCAAGTGCCCTTGATTACTACTATATTTCCAATTAAGGCCAATTACTGAAAAACCCAAAAAAAAAAAATCACAGTAGGAAATAAATTTCAGATATTTAATCAGTGAGTGTTGTGTTTTGTATGATGTTGTTGTATATGTGTCTCATCTACTATTTTCTTTCTTTGTATCAATGTTGAGTTCAGTTTCTGAGCCTTGTGTTATTTGTTGTAAGTTGTAGCGAACAATAATAAACTAAATATTGCAGACTTGTGTATCTGTATGATTGTATCTCCTCCTCTCACGTTCAATGCTCTTAAAACCCAACTCTTTGTGTTCTTTTTTCAATCATAAAACCCACCCTTTTTGGCCCATTTCATTACTGGCTACAGAACAACCGATACACCATTTAGGAATTATATATATTTCGGGTTTTATCCACAGTGGGTCAAAAATCTAAAATTATTCTCATTTTAACTGGTGGAGGAAAATAAAAGATTTGTAGCTCGATTGACTAAAAAGTATTTATTTTTGCACTCGGAGATCTTAGTGCTTGTAAGAAGAAAAAAAACCTGGTGGAGGGAAATTCTTCATACCAATCGTATCCCTTCCCTTTCAGGTTCACGAGAACGGCTTTACAAATTACATCTTTGGTCAAAGGTCACTCAAAGTTGATCTGACATGTCCTTTCCAAAGGAGCAGAACCTGTCCACCAACGGCCTCCTATTGTTTTTGCTGCTGCACAATCTCAACCACCCAATTTGCTCACGTTATACACATCCATATTTCCATGGCAGTCCTGTCAGGTGAACCCAGGAGGAGAACAAATAATATTTGATCTTAGTGCTGTGCAGGATTCAAATCAATTCGCTAAAACTGACAAATTCAATCCAATCCAATTCAATTTTCATTGGTTTTGACAACATTGGCGGATTTGATTAGATCAGAAAAATAGAAATTCAATTGGATTTGTTTCAGGTAATGGATCAAAAAATTGAAAATCCAACTTAAACCAATCCAATATACACATTAATTTACATTCATATTGTATAATATCTACACCTTCATTTTGTTTCTCACTAATATATTAATCTTACTTTCGAAAAAATTAAAACATTAACATATTAAATATATTATTATATTAATTTATATTGAAAATTAATATATTAATGTCATATTTTTATCATATTGAATTTTGTATTATATGTAATGAAAGATTATGAAGTTTTTGTGTGATGATTATTTTTTCATACAAACCGATCATTCAATTCAATCTAATCCAATGTACATCAGATTAGATTGGATGGATCTTGACATTGACCATATTGAATTGAATTATAAAATTTATAATCCAATAAAAAATTGGATTTAATTGAATTGGTAAAAAAACCATTTGTTTTTAAACCAATAGGGGTTGATCTCAACTAAATCTCAACTACTCCTTTTAAGTTTCTTTCCCGTTTCGTGTTGTGCGTGTTTCTTTTGAAGCCGCAATAATGTAAATGGCCCGAGTGTTTTCATGCGTCGCAGCGGCTACCAACCAGCTTTTTTTTTTTGTTAGGAAGATCAAATCTTCATTGAAACGAGAACCTCCCAAGTAAACACAGGGGAAGGCAAAGAGATACAAAAGTCAAGCAACCCCTGTAAGGAAGCTCACAAGAAAACTAATCTAATTCTGTGATATCTCATGAACAAGAACATCGAGATTGTCCCAGATGGAGCTATCGCAGATAAGCAAAGGAAAATTTCACAACTAAAGCACTTAAAAACCTTACAACAGCCAAGGGATAAACAAAACAGAATGCAAAAAAACCATAACCACACCAGAGATCTACCACAAAACCAGTAACACTAAAAGAGTCCAAAGGCACGAGGTTAGGAACTAAGAAGCGGGAAGGAGGTGGTGCAGGCACCGAGCCGAAGCGTTGTTGCGGCTCTACACACCTTCCAAAGGGTATGCGAAAGATCGCATTTTGGGTTGGCCGTTTGTCTCCGGGTGGTGAAGCCGAATTGAAAGGGAAGTGGGGGGTGGGGGTGTTAACCCACAACAACCCAAGAACTCACATCTTCACCGGATTCGTAGACACCTGCACACCGAAGAGGAGACGGGCAATCGGTTTGACGACGGCCATAGGACAACTCTCTAGAAGAATGGAAAAGTGGAGATGTGAGGATGAAACAGGATAGGAGGCATGAAGCCTAGGGGAACAAAGCACCCACAGGAGGGGAGAGTAGAGCACCCACAGAGGGGGAGGCGGACCACTCACAAGGGAGGGATCAGAAACACCCCACAAAGGGGAAAGCGAAAACACCCATAAAGGGGTGAGTAGACACACCCACAAAGGGGTGAGCATAAACCCACAAGAAGGGGAGGGGTCGGCAGATCTCCACAAGGAGATTCACCGCAGCAGGGTCTGAGGACAAAGAAAAGAAATCCAGAGGAAATGGGAGGAGGAGGAGGACCTCCTTCCCCCCAAGGTAGAGCGCAGAGAGGTTTTTTGGTTTAGGGTTTTGCTTGTGGGAACCTTGAGCTAAATCTTTTAGCTACCAACCAACTTCTTTAATAATTATGTGGCACTTTTCTCCTGTCGATGACCCCATGGGCAATCATGGAGTTTTCATATGAAAGTACACCCCTTATAATCCATGCTATTGCAATATCCCACACTAACATTTTATCGCTTTAGAGCATTTCCACTCCTCTTTTGTCATTGCAAGAACACCCGCAAAAGGAAAGTCCATGATAAAAAGTGGGCCCCAAAATTGAACAAGCCCTAAGGCAAGGCTTGTCTAAGCAAGCTGATGTCATATTGATATCAACGATCAATTTAAATACTAAAAATAAAATATCAAAAATTTCAGAATTATTTTTCTATAAATGCCTAGCCACATTTCTCATGTAAATAGTAATTGCCACGGTAATGTGCATCAAATAATTGCTAGAGTAATTACTATTCACATGAATAGTATTTGCACTTATCCTTTACCATGCCACAATGGGATGGAAGTTCTGGTAGCTTATAAATAAATAGCGCCAGTGTTAGAAGAAACCAAGCACAGAACTGAAGCAAAAGAAATGGATAACGAATATATAGGTCATGTAGTGGTGCTTCCATATCCAAGCCAAGGCCACATCAACCCTCTCCTTCAGTTTGCAAAACGCCTGGCCTCTAAAGGCGTTAAGGCCACATTGGCCACAACCAGTTACACTGTCAACTCCATTCGTATCCCGAACGTTGGGATCGAGCCCATCTCTGATGGGTTCGACCAGGCTGGCTTTGCTCAAGCCGCAGGTGAGGACACTTTCCTTCAAATCATTCAAAACCAATGGCTCAAGAACCCTATCTCAAGTCTTGGATAAATACCAAAACTCCGACTTTCCTGTCAATTGTGTAGTTTATGATTTCTTTTTTGCCATGGGCTCTTGATGTGGCCAAGAAACATCGCATATATGGAGCTTCATTCTTTACCAATTCGGCCACAGTGCGCAGCATTTTTTTCCGCATTCATCATGGCTTGCTTTCTCTTCCATGTAAGCTGGAAGATATGCCCCTTGTTGGTTCCTGGCCTGCCTCCACTCAACTTTCCTGACCTGCCTACTTTTCTTAAGAAGCCAGATAGCTACCAGCTTACTTGAAGATGAAACTGAACCAGTATCCTGACTTGGACAAGGCTGATTTGGTCTTTGTAAACACATTCGAGGCACTAGAAGGCCAGGTACGAATGCTAATCTAGACAACTGTACATGTGGCGGAGGGAGCTTGTGGGCATGTGCCCCCTCTCAAATTTTATTTTAGGCTGTTCTATTATTAGAGAGATTTTTTATTTAAACCCCACACGCTTCTTTGTTACGGGAATAACTTAAATGATTAAGCTGTAAGTTTATGATTACGTTACTAAAAAGACAAAAAAAGGTCATAGAACTTAATGATTAACCCAATATATCTATATACACACCCTCCACTCTTCATATTAAGTTTTAAAAAATACAAACTCCTCATTCCTATTTAAATTGGATCGAGATTAGGACAAACTCACTCTACTTTGAGAGGGTAAAGTTGTCTCTTCTCTAGAAAGTATTAAATTTCAGGTTTGAGGTTCTATTTGTTTGTGTTTTTTTGCTTGGAACAAAGAAAATTGTGGGGTTTAAATAAAAATCTCTTGATTTTCTTTCAGTTGGGTGTATTTAAGGGTAGTTTAGGAAGATAGTGGGGTTTTCTTAGAAATTGTGAAAATTTAAATTAAAAGATGGGGTGAACTAAGAGAAGTGTGGGGTTTAAATAGAAAATCTCTATTAATATAATTATACTTTTCTAACCAAATTTTTGAAATGCCCATGTATTTCTTTCTTTGTATTTTTCTAATTTTCCTTACCTTTTCACACTTCTTATTGTCGTACTTCGATTTGTAGTGATAAATTACCGTTCAAATTTTCTTAGTGTATATTTTTAATAAATTACATTTCATTTATTTTTTCCTAGGATCGATGTTAGTAGATAGTTAATATAATATGTAAAATAATGGAGTACAAAAATTAGGGATTTTGTATGAAGTAAAAAATTAGTTTAATTGTCACCCTAAAGAAAAATGAGATATTTAGTCACATACTCATTCTTAGTACTAAGACTATAAATAAACCCTACACCATTTAATTTCTATAAACAAACCCAAAAACACCCAAAAAATGACAATTTGCCCTATTGAATTTAATTTTGAATATTAAATTACTTTGATGCCTATTGAGTGTTTTGAGTTTTTTATGAGGTTTTGAGGTTGGGTTTGTTTTAAGAAATTAATGGCAGTTTTGTGATTTAAAAGAAGTTAAAAGCCTTTTTGTTATGTTGTAAATAAGCTTTGGGTGTGTTTCTAAAGTCATTTGATACAGGGAATTTTTAATAATTTTGGGTCCTATATTGAGTATAATAGTGAATTTTCCAAGAAAAATATATTTCAATATATGAGGTGCCCTTCTGTGAAAATTTACTGGCTCTGTTGTTCAACTATCAATCTCTTTCCATTAATCAAGTACAATATGCTAGGCATTTGGTGTCCATATGCGAGCTTTCTTATCAGCATTGCATGCATTTGTGTTAGCTGGTCAATTAAATATCATGTTGCCAAATTCCAATTCTAATTTTACTTCAATGAAAGGCTGCAAACGGATTATCAAAGCTGTTCTCTGGGAAGTTGATTGGCCCCATGGTCCCTTCAGCTTATTTGGATGGGCAGATTACGGGAGATAGAGGATATGGAGCAAGCCTATGGAAGCCTCTTAGCAAAGAATGCACCAAATGGTTAGAAGCAAAGCCACCCAAATCGGTTGTTTATGTCTCCTTCGGAAGTATGGTGTCTTTGACAGAAAAGCAGATGGAAGAGTTAGCGTTGGGGTTGAAAGAAAGTGGGGTGCATTTCTTGTGGGTGGTGAGAGAATCTGAACGCAGCAGTTGCCCAAAGAAATCTCTGACTCAGCAAAGGAAAAGGGTCTGTTTGTGACATGGTGCAACCAGCTAGAAGCACTTGCACATGAAGCTATTGGGTGCTTTGTGACTCATTGTGGCTGGAACTCAATACTTGAAGGGCTCAGCCTCAGGAGTGCCTATGGTGGCAGTGCCGCAGTGGGCCGACCAGCTCACTAATGCTAAGTTCGTGGAGGAGATATGGGAGGTTGGGGTAGAGCCAAGGAAGATGAGCAGGGTGTTGTGAGGAAAGAAGAGTTTGTTGGGTGCTGAAGAAAGTAATGGAGGGAGAGAGAAGCCAAGAGATTAGGAAGAATTCAAGTAAGTGGAGGGAGTTGGCTAAGAAAGAATTTAGTGAAGGGGGGAGGTCTGAAAAGAATATTACTGGATTTGTAGAGCATTTGAGGCTTGCTAACAAAAAAGGAGAGGCAAATTTATTGTCTACCTAACTATTGCAATTGAGAATTTATTTTTTTTCTCTCAAACCCTAGCGCCGCACCCTCTCTCTCAAACCCTCAGTCTTTCAACGCAGCAAGGGGGAGGTTGTCACTACCCCTCCTTCCCTCCCCCGATACCTCTTTCAATTTCCAATTTCCATCTTCCGTCTTCCTCTTCATTCCATCTCTGTTATCTTCCTCTTCATTCCATTTCAGATTTGTAGTTTTTGTATTTGTTTTATGTGTTTTGGTGTGTTTGCATATGTCACTCATCATTAGTTCTTGTGGCAATGTCTCAATCTTTATAGAAGCAGCAGCAGCGGTACTTTGGCTTTTGGTGGTGTTTCTGCTTTTATTGGCTCTGGCTTTATGCCAGATGTAAACTTTATGCCTATTTGAGTTTTATTTCTAGTGGGCTTTTACTATTGCATTTGTTTGGACTCATTTTTATGAGTTTCACTATCTTGTAATTCTATCAAGGAAACTGATTCCAACCAAAAGAAAAAAGAAAAAAAAAAAAAAGGAAAGGCAAAGTAATTCTTGAATGGCACATATTAAACGTTATTATGGCTGGTATGTGTGAGAAAGTCAAGCATAAAGTGGTAGATTGTGTTCGTTGTCGTGTGTTTAGCTACTATTTTTATATGTAAAAGACTTGTTCTTCAACTTAAATTTCTTACCTTGTTTTTATGAGTGTGACAGATTCACCTTGTGTCATTTCCGTATTAATAATCAAATGCAATTGAGAAGTTACTGAAGCACAAAATCATTATTGAAAAAAGTAAAAAATCTATAAAGATCAACGGTGTATGCTTCTTTATACACAAATATCCTCAGAACCTGCTTTTTTATGCTAGAACATCCTCATCAACATCTAATGAGCTTGATTTTCGTAAAACCTGCTAAAATATAAAAATGATAGTCAGTCCCGTATATCATAACCAACATGAAATCTATCATAACGAAATTATTCAAGATGCAAGTTTGTTCCACTAACCTAGCCATTCTATGCTAGAACACGCTCTTCATCAGCTCGTGAATCTGTGATCCTTTGCAAAGCTGCTGAAAGAACAAAAATGATAGAATCAGGCCCTGTATATCATAACCAATCTGTCCCTAATCATAACAAAACCATTGAAGACGCAAGTGAACCAAAGACTCAAATTCTGCTTTACTACAGATTTTTCAGGGTGTACACTTGATTTATTTTTTATTTTTTCATCTTGACTTTTGATTTTGAATTTTATACAGTTGAAGATCTGAACTTTACCTCTTTTTCTTAAGCTTATTTCGAAAGCTTCTTTTCCTGCTAAATGCTGTCTCCTGTAATAAGAAAGCAAACTAGTTACCAAGGTGCAACTAAAAGATTCCAACCAGAACACTAGAAACATAAACATATGCAATTAATTATCTAAAATCCAGGACTAGGAGGTTGCAAAACTGTTGAATCACAACCAGGCATATCTCGTTGGAAATAGCAAGTTTCAATAGTTACCCCAGGCTGACTAAGTTCCCCCGCTTGGACTGCAGCAACCAGATCTTGGTTGGATTCAGTATACATGCTAGTTACAAGTCCGTATTGACCAGCTCTGGCTGTGCGACCAACCCTATGTATAAAATCCACAGCAGAAGTAGCAAAATCTGCCTGGATAAGTAAACAATGCCAAGTGTTAGCTCCTGTTCATAATACTAATAAATAGCATCACAGAGGCCAATGATAAATAGATCACAACTAGAAAAAAAAACAAATATCTTAAGAAAGCATGCTAGATAAATTAGTGTCAGAGAGCACATAATGAAAGAGGAAAAAAATCATCCAGAGCTCCATCTAGAGTCTCAAGCGGCCTGCAGCAAGTAATTGGGGAATTCATTTGTCCCTTCCCAACACCAAACCACCTCCCCCCCTACCCCCCACCTCCCCACCCCAAAACCAAAACTAATGTTTTTTGTTGGTCTTCAAGCTAATTATTTAAAAACTAAGACGCACCTGGATAACATGTGATACGTTCTGGAATGTCAATGCCACGTGCAGCAGCATCTGTGCACACAAGAATACCACCTTTCTCTTGGAAATCAGCCAATGTCTTTGCTCGGTCTTCCAAGGAGCAATCTTTATGGTAATGGTAGCATTCAATGCCACCTCTCATCAATATCTTTGCCACTGATTCCACAGCCTCCACAGTATTTGCAAATACCATTGTTCGGCACTGACCAGAAACTGATCTCGACTCAAATCCATGCTTCACAGCCTTTATAAGTTCATCCACTTGAGTATCAAAAGTAACTTCAATCCACCTTTGCTTTAATCTGAAATACAACAGAAGCAAACAAAAAATGTTGTGAAATGAACACGACACAACAGTTGACTAGTGAGGAGGTAAAGAAAATTACAAACAGTAACTGGTAGCTAAAACATGGTGTACCTGGGGTTGTGACAATGGAGGTAGTTTCCACTAACCCAATTGGCCTCGGGAAACATCTTTTTCAACACTGCCCCGGCAGTTCTCTTTCCATTTACTGGAAGAGTGGCTGCAACAAAATGTATTGTTTACTGCGCTTATAAACTTTTCTCACTCTCCTCCAGTCTGTACTTTTGACATGCCCTGCCTCAAGCTCCTCATCTAAGTCATCATTTTCCACAGCATCTCCCTCTTCTTCTGACAAATCTTCATCCTGCAGATTCTTTCATCTTCTGAACTGAAATGTGATGAAGTTTCAGATTCTGGTAGATTTTGTTCATTTGACCGTGACAATAGCTTTCGTAGAAGCGGAGCATGTGTATGAGACGGATAACCTTATTCTGGTAGCCCCCAGAGAGAAGCATATCCGCTTCATCAAACACCTGCAAATGCCATATTAGTCATAAATCATGTGATTTTTCTATTTATATGCATGAAATTTCACATACGCGAATTTGAAAACAAAAAATAATCATACAGAGTATGAATGAAACTAAAACATACCACATATTTTACACTCCGTATAAAATCCGTACGCCGGAAATTTTTGGGTCAATATTATTCAGAAGAGCGGCTGGTGTTGAAACAATAATATCAGGTTCATTAACCGGCCATCCCTGCAGTCAAAGTTTCTTATTTGTGAGAACCTCATTACAAAAAATTAATACGCAAAGCCAAAGAGAAAGAGAATTGCATCCTTCAGTAATAGAAGTAACACCATATAAATACAGAATTCTATACCCAGAACAGAATAATAAGAACAATCAATACCTGTCTCCCACATAGGGATACAACACTTAGAAGTGGTTTGCCATTTTCGTCACAAAGACCATCGCCATCCGAACCACTTGCTCAGACAGTGTTACATTTGGACACAAAACAAGAGAATCTTACGGGTTGGGAGACTCCTTGATAAAACGAAGCAATATTCGCAGAGTCGTTCTGTTGATTGCATAGCTTATCAATTAGAGGGACAAGGAAGCTATGCGTTTTTGCCACTACCAGTTTCAGCTGCAACCACCACATCCTTTTCTGAAAGTATAGACGGTATGCTAGCAGCCTAAAATGCAAAAAACAAAAACAAAAGTTTCAATAAAAAGTTAAAACTTTTTAAATGATTTGAGAAATCGAACCAATACATCGAGAAATTAAAGAGTAGATGAGGGTTAGGACTGGAACTTGGCACCTGAACCAGAGATGGTTGGCCGAGGCCGGCATTGTAGAGAGCTTGAGAAACCTTATCGGATACGCCAAGGGAAGTCCATGAAACGCTTTCTTCAGTGAAAAACGTATCTTCCTCCTTTCTTTCCGATACGCGGCGGTAGTGACAGTTCCGAAACGGCGGGGGTGGCTCAGCCAAAGCAAGTTAATCCGGAACGAAGATGAAGAATTGGAGAGAACAGAGTAGGAATATCTGAATTGAGAGAAGAGTTTAGGGGAAGATGACGATAGTTTGTAGAGTGGAAGCATTGTTGTTGCTGAGCGATGGAGTATCATTTGGGATTTTGTGTTAGGGTTTATGGGATATGGATAAACCTAGGCCTGGCACGGTTCGGGTCGGGTCAAATTTTAAAATCGAAATTATGCTGATTTTCGGATGGGATCGGATTCGGTCCGATTTTCGGATAGAATCGGGTCAAAATTTAAAATTGAAATTGTGCTAATTGAACTGACCCGATTGAATTCGGTTAGGTTCTGGCTCTTTTATTGGTTTTGGACTTTGGCCCAAATAATTTTTTTCATTAAAATGGGCTATTAAAACAGGCCCAATTCAATTTTTTTTTCTTTTAAACATCAGCTAAAGCCTAAATGTATTAAAACTGCGACAATCAAATCCCTTCTTCTTTTCTTTTTTTTAGAATATTAAATCATGCATATTCATGTATAATTCATCCATAATTCTAAATTATAATCTAAACAACTAAATCCATCACAAATAAATACAATCATCAACCAGAAACAAATATAACATCTTACAATTCATAATAAAAATGCATATAAAAATCCAAAAATACAAAACGCAGCTCCATCAATCCAAAAGCCTTTAGAGAGAACACTGCATAACAACACTAGAAGATTTAACACAATGAAGACATTAAAAACAACACACTTAAAGCAATTCTTTTATCTTCACATACACACTTAACCAAACCAAAACAACACAAATAGCATTTAACCAAAAAAAAATACACGGCTAACTATCACTGAATCTGAAACAAAACAAATATAACCAAAACCCAAATCATTCATATCATATTAACAGTCACATTGCCAGACTCCATTTTGGGAATTAACATGAGACATTTGTTGTAATTCAATTAAAATTTATCATTCATATCATATTATCAATCCTAGCCTTGAAAAGTTTAAACTTTAAAAATTGATCGCAATAGCCCAAATGCCAAATCAAATCCCAATTACTTTATATCTCCACCTCCATTTATTTTCTTATCACTTTTTCTTTTTGTCTTCTTTCTTCTTACGTCCCCAGCTTCCTCTTTCCTCTGTCTCCAAAACCCACCCAATTCACATCTCTCTTTTTCTCTCGTTTTCTATCTCTCTCCCAAGTTCTCTGGTTCTCACTCTTTCTCTCTCTAGTTCTCTATCCTTAGCTCTCTCTCCCTCTCGATCTTCTCTATTTTCCCCTTCAACTTCAAAGTCACGGATCTTCATCCCCTTCAATTGGGTTCGATTGTGTTTGATGGGAGGTTCTATTTGGTTTGACGGCGAGGTTTCATTCCTTCATACGTAAAACCCAATACAAAATTGAAAAAAAAAATGCAAAACCTCCAGAGAACAAAATTAAAAACCCAAAACTTACATAACAAAATTGACAATTTTTTTTTTACCATTTTTTCGCCTAGATAGCCTTAGACAGGAGAGAGAATGTGAGGTGGTCGAGCTAGGAGTCAGAGAGAGAAAGGGTGAGGTTGAGCGAGGGCAGAGAAGTGAGGTCAGTGCGCAGTCCAGGGTAGGGGTTAAAGGTGGACTCGTGAGACGAGAAATCTTGTCTTTTACGAGCTAGGGAGACGATAGAGGTTGAGAGATGGAGAGCGCGCAAAAATAAAGGGAATTGAGATGGAGGCAAGCCCAGTTGGTCAGAAGGAAGATGAGATATTTATATTAGGTTAGAGTAATCTAGTGCAAGCAAGCGCGCAGAACAAGTTTCTTTTAGCCAATAATATCATGCCATGTGTCAAATTTATATGTAATTAATTAATAGGCGGTTCGGTTCAGGTCCATCGGTTAAAAAAAATTGGAAGGGAAGGAAAGGCTTTGATTTGGGTTCGATTCAGGTTCAACGTTGACTTTTCGGTTTGGTCAAAAAAATTTCATTTTTCGGTTCGTTTGATTCGGTTCACTGGTTCATCGTTTTTGCCCACCCCTAGGATAAAACCCTTCCTGAAGAAGATTGGGTTTGGGATGGAGGAGAGTTTATGAAGAAGATACAACGACAGCGATAGTGAGAGCGGTTCCTAAACTACGCATTTAGACCGTTGGATTATTCGTGGATTAAGGAACACTAATCTTGTAATTCCATTCTTCTTCTTTTTTTTTTACAATTCTTTGGAATTTTCCTCCAGCTGTAAATTTAAGCGAAAACGAATATGAATATTGGGAAAGCGTTTTCCATCACAAAAGGCTTTAAACATACATGAGGATGATGGTATCATGGTAGTATGATTTATTTTTATTTTTTAATAAGGCTTATTATCACAAAAGGTCCCTAAGGTTTTGAACTCTCAATTCCATCCTTAATGTTTTTTTGTGTCATTGGTGGTCTTCAAGGTTAGTATGTGTATCACAAATAGTTAACTACAGGGTTACGTTCCGGTAAAAACTCGTTAGTTTGGTACGCGTGACATATATACATATAATAAAACAACATCGAGGTTTACATATCTATCACAAATGGTCCCTGCAAATTTTTTTTAATTTTTTTAATTTAAAATTCATAAAATTTTGGTTTTCTTTTTTAAATCTTATGAATTTTAAATTATTTTAAAATATACATTGTATTTTAAATACACATGACACTATATTATTTTAGATGTGGGTTCCACATATAGCCACATCAACAAACTAATGGAGTTTTTAAAAATTAATTTAAAATTCATAAAATTTAAAAATGAAAAAAAAGACAAGGGTTTAGGGTTTATAAATAGTACCTCAAGGTTAAAATCCTTATATAAATGGTCTTTTCATTTTTAAATTTTATGAATTTTAGATTATTTTTTAAAAAAACTTCATTAGTTTGTTGCATATCGCATATATGGAGACCTCATCTTCAAAAATATAGTATCATATGTATTTAAAATACAATATATATTTTTAAATATTATAAAAAACAAAAACAAAATTTTATGAATTTTAAATTAAAAAATTAAAAAAATTTGGGGGCCATTTGTGATAGATGTGTTAAGCCTCGGGATGTTTTGTGATATGTATATATGCCGTAAGCAACTGACGAAGTTTTTTGCAAAGCTAACGGCAGGGCCATCGCTTTATTATTACACATACTAACCTTGAGGGCCACCAATGACACAAAAAAATATTAAGGATGAAGTCTGATAATTTCCGGTAACCTTACGGTAACTTTTTGTGATAATAGCCTTTTAAGTAAAAATGGTGCGTAGTATGATTTATATTCAAGTCTTCATGTATTATAGACGCATGTACTTATTAATAATACTCACTTTATTAAATATATTATAATAAAATAAATGTTGTTCTTGTACTATTGAAAAGAACTAAAAATATTTAAATTTTGATATAATTGCCAAATTTGTTATCGTATATTTTAAAAATATTTACAGAATAGTACGCGTCGTTCCAACAAAAAAAAACACATCGCATATTTTATCTGTTACGTATTTGATTGTCACCCATCGAAAGGAAAAAACGGTGTTTGATTGCCAAGTGTCTTCCTCGAAACACACGTGTCCTCCAACGACAGGATTGACAATTTGACAGCATTGATAGCGGTTGCACGCAAAGCTCGCAGATGACGAGCTCACCCAATTCAAATGTAAAACTGTAAAAAGCCCTCGGCTTGTTGTAAAGGCCCCCAACACACCCAGAATAAACGAAACCCAGTCAAATTAATGGCGCCAAAGGCAACCAGAAATCAAAGTCCACCGTCCGATCCTCAGGGAATGTTCGCTGGATTGGTCGTCTTCTAAGTCGAAAAACGAGTTCAGAGCCGTCGTTTACAGGTAAAACACTCATAGCTTCTCGACTCCATGGCCCATGCGTTTTTATTGTAGCTTCTTCTTCATATTTTGAGCATTGGTGCCTAAGTTTTCAGATTTGGAAGCAAAAATTGGTCCAAATGGGGGCTACAATCGAAGACAGCCTAACCAAAAGGGTCACTCACATACTTGCTATGGACCCAGAAGCCCTCTTACAACAACTGGGTAGTGAGCACTTGGCTCACTTTAAAGGAGTGAGTTTTCATTCACCATTTCATTTTCTTTAAGGCTTTGATTAATTGAATAAGATTCAATTCAGTTTTAGAATGGATTATAATCTTCCAAGTTTCAAACTTGTGGTGGTTTGCAGACAGTGGTAGTTTATCAGTGGCTAGAAGATAGTTTGAGCTCAGGAGAGAAGGTATCTGAGGATATGTACCACCTAAAATTGGAAGCAGACAAGTCTTCCAATGATTACATTTCTAGCGATGATGAACCACCAAAACCCAAAAAGCCAAGATCATCTTCTCCTGATGACTTGGCTCACCCTTCAATACCCAAAACCCCTGAATCTCCAAATAAGGATCAGGTCACTGCATTGCAGTCGGCTGTGCCCTACAGCCCACCTGACTTGAATAAGAACATAACCCAGATATTCGGGAAACTTATCAATATTTATAGAGGTGGGATTTCTTTAACATCTGTTTGTTCACTTTGCATTTTTGGTTTCCAGAATTCTGATGTTTGGTGGTAATCTTGTGTGTTTCAATTAAAGCCTTGGGTGATGACCGAAGATCATTTAGCTATTACAAGGCTATACCAGTTATAGAGAAGTTGCCTTTCAAGAATTCAAAGTGTGGACCAAGTTAAAGACCTACCCAACATTGGAAAGTCTATGCAAGATCATGTAAGACACATGCCTAAGTTTAAATTTTGTATTGGGAGGATTCTGTTCTGATATGGGTTTGTATATAGAGGAGGATTTGCTAGTTCTTTGAATATGATTTATGTCAAGTACATGTTACTAGGTGCACTTTGTGAAGTCACAAGTCTTATGATATTATTCTTACTATTTATCGGCGTTTGAAATTTAGTATGGTCTATGCTTCCATCATGAAAGGATAGTCAAGTAGGAATTGTTTTCAGTTACTTAAACTATAATTAGATATCAGTCAGCTACGTGAGAGATTATATTTCATTTGGAGCTTCCTATTCTGAAAGTATGCATATTCCTCTCTGTGAGGAATGGTGAATTCTTCCTACTTTGTCCACCTGATAACAGAAGCTTTTGATCTGTGATTGCAGATTCAGGAGATCGTGACTACTGGGAAGTTATCCAAGTTGGAGCACTTTGAAACAGATGAAAAGGTGTTGGAAAGGTTCTCAGTCAAATCTATGGTTTCAGTATTCTGCTGCTAATTTGAAATTTGAATTCTTCTTTTTGTTAAACTCATGCTCCAGTAGATGTTTCCTTTTTTAAAAGTGTAAAGACACTGATTCTCTTATGATTTATGTTTGTGTGTGCAAGGGGAATGCACTATGTTATCAAATTCTAAGGCTATAACTTCATATCTTTATTGTTTTGACGGTTCTGGTTTCTTCATTTGGTTAATGAATTGCAGGTACGAACAATCGCCTTATTTGAGGAAATTTGGGGTGTTGGTCCAGCTACTGCACTGAAATTATATGAGAAAGGACACCGCACGTTAGATGATTTGAAGAATGAAGATTCATTAACAAATTCGCAAAAGTTGGGGTTAAGATATTATGATGATATCAAACAGAGGATCCCACGCCATGAGGTCTAATTATAATATTTGTTTTCCTGATTTCTATGCTAACCTGATTCCTTTGCATCTACTTACCCACAACAAACTGGTTTTTTTTTATAATTCAATAGGCTAAAGAGATGGAACATCTTCTACAGAAAGTTGGAGAGAATGTTTTGCCCGGGGTGAGCATATAATAATGTTTGAACTAACTGCCATGTGAGGCAAAAAAGAACTGGGTTTGCATGTCCACACTGGCATGGCACTGCTACTATATACTGGATTTAATTGAGCCAAATTGAACGTATGCGTTTTCTAATTCCCCGTTAGTATGACCTTTAAGAGGAATGAATGTGGATCAATGTAACATTCAGTGACCCATTCTTTAAAAGAATTAGTCTTGCTCTTCTCTTCTAGTGTGTGGCTTGATATTTGTATGTGGGCTATATCTACCTGTAGGTGGTCATTGTATGTGGTGGATCATATAGACGCGGGAAAGCTTCTTGTGGGGATCTAGACATTGTAATTACACATCCTGATGGAACGAGGTATGAAGCCATTGTTTCTCATCCCTTTTTGAAAAAAACTAAAAAATACATGTATTCTGGAATAATGATGTATACCAGCTAAAGGGAGCTCTCATTATACCCTGGGCTCAATTTGGTTAGATGCTACTTAATTTGCCCGTAATTTTCCTTGTGGATAGCTTGCATTTTTCTTTTTAATCCACGTTTTTCATCATTGTCTCAGATCCCATTCTTTGATACTACTACTATAGTTGTGTTCTTGCTATTTACCAGTAAAATTCCTCCTGGTTTTAGTTTTGAAAGGCTTACTTACTTTGGTCTGTGTTTTCAGTCATAAAGGTTTTCTACCAAAATATGTAAAGCAGTTAAAGGATATGAAGTTCCTACGAGAGGATTTGATTTTCAGTACGCATAGTGAGGAGGTAACATGATATATATGTGTACTTTTTTTTTTTTTTTTTTTTTTTTTTCGTTTTCTGTTTTAGCATACATAGATATATTTTTTCTCTGTTTTAGCCATTTCTTCTCATGATTTTTGCAGTGTACATATGTCAGTGTTACACACATGCTGTCATAAATTGAACTCAGGTTTTCTTAACTGGTTGAGTGGTGATAATTTTAAGAAGCATTTGGTTTGTGTCAAGTTAGAATGCTGCAAAATGTATTATACACTCGTTGAACATCAGAGTCATCTGACTTCTCAAAATATCTTTTAATGCTCTCTTAATATTTTTCTTGTTTATGATGCTATGATATTATTATGCACTTGCCATGACATAAATTTGCTTGCATTAACTTCTTTTTTCAATAACATGGGCAGGGTACTGATTCTGGCGTTCACACATATTTCGGACTTTGCACATATCCAGGAAGAGTTGCGACATCGCATAGATCTTAAGGTTTTTGGTGATCTCTCTATCATTTTTTATTATATCAGACAAAGTTAGCAGAAAGTCTTTATTTTTCGATTTTTTATTTCATACATGTACAATTCTACTTGTGTAGTATGTCCCTCCTCCCGGCAGGGACACTATGGCCTGCCTTTTGTGATTGTTTATGGGAGAGTCACATTAATATACATGATCAATTTTCTGATATATTCTAATGTCTTTGGTTTGTTTTTATAGGTTTACCCTTTGGAGATATGTGCATTTGGACTAATAGCTTGGACAGGAATGATGTATTGAATAGGAGGTTCGTTTTCTTTATTGACTTCTATACTATGTTAGGCATAGTATCATATTTTTTTAAGCATCCTCTCAATTTAGAAGGAAAAAAAAGGCTCTTAATTTCTCAGTCTTGTAGTTTCTATAAACATCATGACTCGATGATCCGTGTTACTTAACATTCTCCATAACTACTTTTTCCCTCATACCAATTAGAATCTGTACATAGTTATCATTCACTTCTTTACTTTCTGATTTGCTATTGGGGTAAAGTGTTATTCACCCAGATGCTAAGTCGAAAAGTTTGTAAAATTTTATCTATTTAGTTCCTTCTATTGGTGAGAAATTCAATACACCATCTTTAAGTTTGTCACCATCTAATGCAGGTTGAGATTACTAGCTGAATCTAAAGGATTCCGGCTTGATGATACAGGGCTGTTTCCAGCTACTCATGGCTCTTCCGGCAGTAAACGGGTAATGGCTTGTTGGTTTTTGTAGTTTTCCCCACTTTGTATCTCTTCATGGTTCACTGTATGCATGCTTGTATCTTTTATGTTACAGGGGGTGAGAGCTAGCGCAAGCTTGAAATTTGACACAGAAAAGGAGGTGTTTGATTTCCTTGGGTTTCCTTGGCTTGAACCACATGAGAGAAATTCTGTGACGTGTGAATGTTTTGTATGAGCAATGTGTACATGTGAACTAACAAACTCGGCCTTGTAAGGGAAACACACTTCAGTTCCAATTTTGCAGATAAGGAGGAGAGAGGAAAGTCTTGCTCGCATACAAACCCTTGCAAATTTTTTGCAAATTCAAATGTATAGTTCTTTAGCACACTCTGTCACAATTCTTCTTAACCTTGAATTTAACTTCGTATCGCAAAAAATAACCTTGACTTTTAACTTTTTTTCTTATTACAACTCTGCGAACTGCCCTGAGTTTGTCAAATGATATTGTTATGATTATCTTCAATTAATCAGAAGAACTATTTAAATACAGTCTTAACGATTAGAATGATGAGCTTCTCAGTTTTTAGGGACACAAATCACAACTGCTAGATGAAAAAAAAAAAAAAATAATAATAAATAAATAAAATTCAAATGGGACATAAAAATGAAAATTACTGTTAACATTCAATAAAATAAAAAATGTTCGGAGTTACTGGTCTCTACAATTTTTGCTGTCGTTCGCATTGGCACGATATAGATAATACATTCTCTTGTCCTAAATTGTGAAAATGGCAGCTCTCTGCTCCCTGGGGCAGGGGTGAAATTGTAGTATCAGAATGAGAGGCTATCACCGTTTTAATAAAATACCCATAATTCCAAGAGCAGACATTGTTAAGATTTAGAGGAGGTTTTAGATAAGAGAAGGGAAAGAGATGAGCTGGAGTAATGTAGCTCCGCTTCTATCTGTAACTCCTTCAAAACTTGACTCATCCTCTTCCTTCCTGCCTTCTTCTTCCTCTTCGGTTTCAAGTGTTAGGTTTCGTTAAGCTTGTCATGGAGATTTGGACCAACTAGTATCAGATACCTTTCTTCACCTTCGTCATCTTTGTCGGTTTAAGAAAGCAAATATGCAGAGCAGGAGCAGAATACAAATTTCCCGACCCAGTTCCTAATTTGCTGATGAGGTGAGTCTCTTACAACTCACCATATTTTTCCTTCTCTAAATCTCAAAAAGAATTTATTTTTATCTCGATTTATGGTTTTTTTGGGTCCAGGAGACAGAAAAGTTTAGGACCCATCCCTGAATAAGCTTTCCAAGGAAGATTTGTATGAAGACTCTCTTGAAGAGGTCGTTGGGATCTGCACTGAGGTACTGAGTTAACTTCCCTTGTAATTGTATGCCTCATTTTGTAGTTGTAAGAGAGACTGGAGCTAAAAACGACTTTGCCTGCTAACACCAAATATTTTGCTTAGGCTGTTTAAAGTTTATCAGTTTATGTTTGGAATTTACTCAGGGCAAGCGACTAAGTAGCTTGGAGAAAAAAATCCTTGCTTGAATTAAGTATTTATTTTATAATGACAAATTTGCGTAGGGAGCTCTCAATCGTTGCCAGATATGTTGGTAATCATAATGTGTTATATGAGTTCCTTGGGAAATAGAAAAGAGAAGAAAGTTCTTAACATTGCATCATTGTCTAGCACGTTCTTTGCCGTTATATTCATCCTACAATAGTACAGTTTTATCAATGATTCCTTATTTTCGTATTGGAAGCTGTTCATAGAAATGCTTCTGCACTGATATATTGTCATTTCAGAGCTTCTAATCAAAGCCGCTTCTTTTGTGTATGGATTTGGATACTTTGTGTTCTATATCATCTCATTAGGCATAAGATTCTTGTTGATTGTTTTCCCTGTAATGATTCTTTGCAACAGATATTTAGTACTTTCTTGCACACCAAGTATGGTGGTCCTGGGACACTCTTGGTAGTTCCTTTCCATTGATATGGCTGATACTCTGAACAAGCATGGATTACCTGGTGACAGCAAGCTGCGCGTGCAGCAATCAAATGGGCACAAAATCATGTTGACAAGGACTGGAATGAATGGACTGGTGACGAAAATTAACAGAAAGCTCATGTTCTGCAAGATTGTTTCTCTGTAGTTTGCAAGTGTAAGCATAGGTTATATATAGAGTTAGCCAAGCAGTTTTGATTCCTGTTATGCTTGTAAAACTGATGACAAGGGAAAAATTTGAAAGTCAATTAGTTGCCCTTTGTTGTAATGTTATGCTGTGAAAATGTACTCCTGGGGGATGGAGTGTCTACTTGATGGCTTTTGGTCCAAGCATCAATGAAAACCTCTTTTCTTTCTGCCTTATGATCTCATCTTCTGCTTCTTGTCTTTGAGATTTATATTTGTCGAATAGTCAAAGTACTCAGTGTTGCAAATTTGCAATAGGCGACTAAGTTTTCTCATTGTTGGTCTTCTATGCAAATATCATACTGACCATCCTGGGATCCAGTCATGAGGGAATATCATTTCAGATTCTGTCCAATTTTGGAATCTGACCCTAACCTCGGCGGTGAAGGGGATGGAGTGCTACTGCTCAGTAAAACACATTCGTGGTGAGGCTGGATAGCTTCATATTATAAAGATTCAAGACAGGCCATGAGACCTCCAAAGGACAAAAAGGAAAGGAAAGAAGGATATTGAAAGATGGTTTTAAAGTCTGACAGAATAGACCCCAATTTGATATAGGTTGGTTTCTGAAATAAACAAGTTTGAATTTTGAACCACCCAATGAGATGTATCAAACATCCCATGAGGTTTTCAAATGCAATCTATAGAAACTCATATAGGACAAGACAAATTTATGGTGTTGAAAGTTAATTGCAACGAAAGTCCCACATCGACTAGGGGAGTGCACAACCTACCACAGAGCTACTACATTATGCTTCTTGAGCTAAAGCCGAAAGGCACGGAGCCGTGCGTGTAGCACAAAGCGAACTATTTTTCGCCTTTTATTAAAGAATACCGTGTGTCGCTGCTAATATTGGCATACGCCTATTTTTTCAAGGGTGCATCATTCTTGTGGTGCCCTACAATTACAGTGTAATCTAAATCTAAAATGTTTTAAGTTTAATGCGATCAAAATTTCTTCGAACCCTTTTCATTTTCTTATGTCATTGTTTAACAGGAAACAGCTGTGTGCTTGTTTAATTTCTAGTTGTAGAAGTGCTTTATAAATAAAACGAAATTAAGTTCATCTCAGAGTGAAGAAGCTTATAGACATTTTAAGTTAAATATTTGGTTTTTATATGAGAAGTAGTGAGCAACATTTTAACTAATATTTTTGCCTTTTTGAAATAGGCTTTAAGTGCTACCCATAAGACGTCTCTAAAAAAAAATCCTAGCCGCACTCTGGTCCCCTTTTCTTTGTCGACAACCAGCCGGCAAGAAGCTAAGGGGGGAGGTGGCCATTGCCCCTCCCTCCCCTTCTCCGACCTTCCCCTTCCTCTCCTCATCTCCTCTCCCTTCTCTTTTCTCCCATCTTTTCCCTTTCTCTTGTCCCCCCTTCCTTCTCCTCTTCCCCTCCCCCAAATAGTCTTAGATATTCTTTGGATCTACTTTGTTTGTCTATTTGTTTTGTTTGATTGTTTTTCAGTTTCTAGGTGGCTCATGTTTTCTATTTTCTTACTCAACGGAGACGACAGGTAGTGACACTAGATTGTGTCTCTCCTCAGAGAGTTGTGATACCTAGTGGCTGATGTTTTGTTTCTGTTTTCAACAGGGCAGCAAGCAATGACAGCTGTAATAGTTGTTGGGATGTGGTGCTCTTCTCTACTCTCCGCCCGACCAAAGAACTATGTTTGGTTATAGGGGTTTCTTTGTCCATTTATGCAGTTTGAAGTGGTGCGCTAAGATATCTGCCTCTCCTTCAGGGAGAGTTCTGATATTTGGTGGTCTGATGTTTTGTTTTTTCTCTTTAAAGGCGGGCAGCGGCAGCACCGCACTGGTGATAGTTGTTGGGATATGGTGCTCTCTCTCTCTCACTTTCGACCAAAGAACTATGTTGGTCATAGAGGTTTTCTTTTGTGCTGTTATTGAGTTGAAGTGGAGTGCTTCTAAGGGGTTACTTTTATTGTTGTTTATGTGTTCCTCATGCGCATTCTCTCATGGTTCTTGCTATGGTATGGCTTGCAATTTGTGGGAGTCAAAGGACTGATTTTGTTCGTAGAATGCTCTTTTGACAGTCGAGATGTTCTACGCCGTCCTTCTCATGTGGGTCTACTGTGTTGGTCTATAGTTGGAGGTTCCGTTGGAGGTTTATGTGTTAGTTTTCGTTTTGATTATGTTCTTTTACGTAATGGTCCAGCGGCACTGAATCCGACTCTCTTTATTAGATCATGACATGTATGGTACTTTTTCCTTTCCTTGGGGTTTGTCCCATGAGGTTGTCCTAGGAAGGTTTTAACTAGGACACTGTGATCGGTGCATATTTACATATCATTTTGTACCCTTTTTAACTTATGATTTAGTTATGTTTTTGAGTTAAACTTGTGCTTTTAATAAGTTTTGTGTTTGTTTCGTGTTATAAGCTTGAGACTCACTAATTGCATTTGGAGACAAATTAGCTCAAACGGTGTCTTGCAGAATAAGTCAACTTCACGGATTGGACTGTACTTACTCGAGAGAACCAGATGATGAGCCATACATCATTGGAAAGATACGAAGTCTATTATCTCTAGAATTTTACGGTTCATGATTCCGAAATCTTCCAGAGAAAGTTATACATGTTTGGCAACTTAAGGTCAAATTCGGCAGCATCTCGTTACTGGGCTACAAATCACATTTGAAGGTCTTCCCGATTTTTCCTTGAGCTGGGCTGCATATGCTTGGAAAGATAAGACAAAGAGCTTCAAGATCCATATTTTTCCAGATTTTTCAGAATGAAGACACAAGCCCAAAACGAGCCCATAAGCTGGCTGCAATGCATTGTCATGCATGACATATGCATGATGAAGTGTTGTTGATTGTGGGAAAATTTGGTGAAGCATATTCAATACCTATTGTTGAGTGGAATTTTGCAGCAGCCAAATGAATTAAAAGATGTTGAAGTGGATGATGCAACACTAAACTTAATGACAAGAAGAATTGTTTTCAAATGCAATAGTGTGTTAAGTGATTTAAGTGTTGTAAGTTAGTGAAGTTAGTGTGTTTAGAAAATTCAATTGTATAATTCAGATTTTTCACTTCCCCTAGGCCTATAAATAGGGAAGTTCTCTAAGCTTGTAAACACACCCCAAGGGGGAGCTCTCAACACTCTCTAGAGCTCCCTTCCCTTCTCTCCCTCAAATTCTCTTCAGATTCCCTTTGTAGTTTCTCAATTGTTGTAATAAGATTCTTCTATTAAATTTTCTTTTTATTAAATCTCCAAACACTTCTCTATTCTCTTTCAAAGTTCTCCATGCTCTCAAACATTTCCCAAACACTTCTCCATTCTTTTTATTTATTTTTATCTTTTGTGTAACTGGACAGTTTCATGTTTTAAAGTTAATGACGTTAATTCACAAGTTGTGTTTGTAGTCCAATGACAAGGACAATTGCCTCACAAGCAAGAACTGGGTTTGAGTCCCAGCTTACACGACACAAAAAAAAGGTTCAAGTAGCATGTTGATTATTGCTAGTTTGGTTTCATTCACTTGCTCTTAATTAATTATCTTGTCAAGTTTACATAAACACCATATGACTCTTGGACCTATTAGTGAATGAATGGGTAGATATTGAAGACAAACACCATGTTTAAATTCTACTTGGTTCTTTATGTTCTTTTGTTCTTAATGGGTTCGGAATTTGTGTTTAGACTAAACACCATAGCTAAATGCTTTTTCTGAATACTTGATTAAAACCACACACCATATGGATAATCATATTTGAGAGGAAGAACGAACTTCATAAGCTAGTTTTGATTTACTTTGCTGCTTATTACTTTGAAGCATGAAATTGGACGTGTGTAATTTTCCTTTCAATTTTAGTTTTTATTTCCTAATCCTTTTATTCTGTTTCAAGTTTTCTGTTTGTTTTAGCAAGTAATGCAGCTAATAAAATGGAGAGAGATGGTAACCTCAATCATAAGATGGGGAGTGTGGAGTAGTGGGAGAAGTCGCGCCTCCAAATACATCACGCTCGACCTAATCGCTTCAAGGGGAGTATTCCAATCCTTTCTCTTTAGTTGTTTTGTTATTATTTCAAAATTTTTAATTTTCTATTTCTTTTATAAAAAAAATTAATTTTTTTTTTATATAAGCTAACTTATGGTAACTCCAATGAGCGTCTTCAATCAATCCAAGTGTCTATGAGTTCTTTGGCGACACCTTCCGTGATATGTGGATTTTGGGAAGACATGGTTTGGACGAGCCCTTCTCTGCATTCGGTGGCGCAAGGGACAACTCAAGGTTTAAGATCATCAAGATGAGTGCATGAGGATGCCATTGTTTTGTTTTTGGATTTTTTTTGATGTTTTTCTCTCAATTTGCAGGAAGAAATGCGTAATGCTCTTCTTGCTTCAACTAAATTTTAAATAGACTTATACGAGGAGGAGCCGAAAGCACTTCGATCTCGAGGGTGCTATCCTGTGCTCCTTTCTCTCGTCAATCTCCTTACTTTCAGGCGCAATTGCGAGCACGTTTTTTTTTAAAGGGAGCATGTCTACACTTACACTTACTTTCGCCTCCTCTTTCTAATGTTTGTGTTTTTCTTTTTTATTTTTTATTTTATTTTATTTTTTCTTTTTCAATTGTTTTCTTCTTGTTGTAAGATTTCTCAAGAATTTAATTGAAGAAGAGACAAAATTAAAATTCGTCTTGGACATGTGGTGCAAGAATCCCAACTCTTCTTTTAAATCTTGTTTGAATTGTGTGTTTATTTCAATTTTTATTTTTATTTTGTTTTTATTTAATTAGGTAGTATAATTTAAAAACTTTAGGATATTCTTTGAAGGAGCTAAACTTTTGGTAACTCCGTAAGCAATCAAGGCTTATCCAAGTGTTCAGGAGTTCTTTAGGCCGCACCTTCGGTGTCTAAGAAGTTTGGGTTTTAAGAGGGACCATTGTGACCCCTCCAACATTCCCTTCTGTAATCCCCTAGGTGTGTTTTCTCAGGCCCTTAACTGGTCATCCTTAAGTTTTTCTCTTAAAATAAGGAGTTACTTGTGTGTTTACTTAACTAAAAATAAAATGCATGTTTGGGTCTTCGTGTTTTTGTTTGATCGTCGTTCTTTAGATTTAGGTTCAATCGTCTCTTGAGATAACATAAAGTTTTTATTTCCCATTTTTTTTTTAAAAACACACACTTTAAAATTAAATATTAATAAAAACTAAAATCATTTCTTCTTGGCCTTCCGTGTCTCGACCATAGGAGCTTTGAGTTTAGCCCTCTCGCTTTCCTCTTCCCGGATTTCACCGCACGAGCCTCTTGGGCTCATCACTTGAGCTCCCAAAGATCGTAATCTTAGCTCAGACGTAACTACTCTCGCGATCTACTTGCTTGCGTTACCCGGTCGTCTAGGTCTTCCAGCTTTGTCTAGCATGGCGCGAGTAGAACTCTACCATATTTGATAGTCTTTTATCTCGTCCGCAACACTTCTCAGCTCGTCTCGATTCACCTCCACTATCCTAACCCTCTTCCCTTTTCCAAGCTTTTTATAGCACTCTGACACTCTTCAACCATACTTCGCTCCGCCGCTAACTGACCTTTCAGCACCTCTACCTCATGGGACTTCGCAGTAGGCGATGACCGAACTTGCGACACATCCTCATTCTCACTGAGTGTGGGCATCGCTCGTGACCCGATTGTCATCCTTTTGTCCCGAACACACGTATATCTTTAGGAGTCACTAAATTTTCTCCCCACTCCAATGGCAACATCGTTGTCCAGGAGTATTGAGTTAGGACTCCTATCAGGCCCCTTGCGGAGGCAAAATAGGCATCAATACTAGGTGCTACTGCTTGGCCTCGGGGTTTGAGTTGAGTAGCTAAGTTGAGATCCAACGAAAAGGGGTAGGAAAAGGCCATTTGATTTTCTAGTTTTTCTTTTTGCTTCTTTTCTCTTTCTGTGTTTCTGAGTTTGTGTTTTTTGTTTTCCCCCCTTTTTTTCCTTCTTATAGATGTAGTCTTTGACAAACCCTAAACCATTGGGCGTGCTAAGCATTTTCTGAATCCCCGCGTTCCTCGAGTCCCACAACCTTCTCGCTTTCCAACCACACCTAACTCACTTATCACGACGTGACCTTTCTTAACCGGCGCGTTCAGTGAAGTCGTCACGACTTTGTATGGCCTCGTAATTTCTGCTTGTGGAGCTTGCGCGCCTCTATGCGTCGACACGTGTCTCGCCCTGTCTGTTGGTCCCTTCCTGAACCGAGACATAGTGAAACAATCCCGCTCGTTGTGTTGCTAATCACGGTTCGATAGTTGTTTTGTACAAAAAATAAAAAAAACCAAAATGAAAACAGATTTTGTGTCGGGTTTTACCGTTGTTGGGTTAATTTCATTGTGGGCTTTGGGCTTCAAAATTTTTTTTGGTTTAGAATTGTGTGATTATGGTTTACTGTTTCATTTTTGTTTGTTTGTTTTGTAATTTTTATTTTTGTACTTATTTTATTTTATTTTATTTTTGTTTCTTTTGTGATTTATATTTGCTTTAATACCTTTCATTTGTTGTTATGACATTGTTTGTGGCTAATTTTTAAACATTGAGGACAATGTTCATTTCTAGGTTCGGGGATATTGGAGTTTAGCATGTATTTGTTTTTTCTTAATTTTAAAAAATAAAATAAAAATAAAAATTTGCTTGTTTTTCTTCTATTTGAATATTGTTTTGTTTTTGAGTCACTTTCGAACACATTTGATGAGTTATGATAAGTGTTTGCATGACTTTAAATGAAAATTGGATTTCATTTTATTTTAGTATTTTTTTTCTTTATTAAAAAAAAATTAATTTGGCATTGTTCTAGCATGATATGTTCGAAACCTTTGCACTTGCCATTTGTTTCATAATTTTCCAATTAAAGGATTTGCATGATCTAAAGAATTGTATGAAGCATAAATTAGACTTATATAACCAACCATATAAAGTGAACTTTTGAGCCTTGTACTTCAATTCATGAGTGTTATATATGTACTCTTATTTCTTGTCATCAAAGTTGTTGTTTGATCCATTATTCATTGATTTGGTTGAACACTTAAAAGTCATTCATTCTTGTGCAATTTAATTTCATGACATTTAAAGAAATGATATTAAGGCCCTCTTTGGATCGTTGTGCCTTTCAAGCTAACCTTATGCATGCTTAAGCATGATTTTCCATTGTTAACCATTTTATGAGCCTACATGTAAACCTTTTGTTTCATTTAACCAATTTTATTTCCTCGCTCCTAGCCTGAAAAACAAATATTTACCTTTCTCTAAGGAACTCATGAGCTTTAATTTGGATGTGTTTTTCATGCTAAGTTTGAAATGTGTTACATTTCTAAAAAAAAAAAAAAAAAAAATCACACAATTGGCGAAAGAAAAGAGAAAAGTTGTGATTAAGTGATGGTTGATTGAAATTTCATTTTTGGGCCTTCAAAATAAATTGGTGTTTGTTCAATTCAAGGAAAGGAGTGAATCTTTGTAAATGAAGGTATAAGGAGTTTTGATCATGTAAAAGAAAAAAATCTAATCGTGATAATTCGAAGTCTTGTAAACAATTATTTTATGCTCTTATATTGCGAGTTCCTTTGGACTTTGTATTATCCATACCTTTTATTTCTTCTCACCTACACCCTTGGCCCAATTACAACCTATACTAAAGACCTAAATTGATCTTAAATGTCATGTGGTTAAATTGCATCTCTTTTCTTACTTTTAAGTGTTTGACATCCTTCTTGAGATCATATTGATGCAAGTTCTTCATCTTTTTCTATTTAGAGTTAAGTCTTTTATGGTTTAACTCTAATCTCATGTTTATAACTAAGTTTGCATTATAGCCTCTTCTGAGTGATTCATTTGTGAGAGGACAACTTTGGTGAGATTTGAAGTTGAACTTGTGCTTTGTATGATTTTGAAATTGTGTGAAAACTAAGATTGGAGAATTTGTTGCATTTGGCTATCACACTACTACACTTTGAGCATATTATGTTTTGAACTTTGCAGGTTTGTAAATATTGTCTAAAACTAGAGCTTTCATTGTTAAAGGTTTAAGTCATGTGCATGATCATTCTCTTCAGGAAATGTTCAGAAATCTGTTTTGAGTTCTTTTTATTTTGTAATTGTTTTTTGTTTTTGTTTTTTTTTTGTTTTGTTTTTGTTAATGTATTTATGTTTGTTTTTGTTTTTTTGTTTTTGCTTAAGGACTAACAAATCTAATAAGTTTTCTAACCATTTTGTTTTGTAGAGTTAGAAAAACGTTTGTGGGTTGATCTATATTTTAAATCCTCAAGAGACACAACTCCTCCTACTAGGGATGCCTAGAGGTCTAAAGGCTTGTTGCATATGCTCAATGCAATTGAGTTACCTCCCGAAAGTGGTCTAGTTAACTTTGTTTTTATCTTTGTTTTCCTTTGTTTTGTTAAAAGACTAGCAAAATCTAGGTTTGAGGGTATTTGGGACCGTAGTGTACATCATTTTGTACCCTTTTAACTTATGATTTGGTTATGTTTTTGAGTTAAACTTGTGCTTTTAATAAGTTTTATGTTTGTTTTCAAGTGTTATAAGCTTTGAGACTCACTAATTGCATTTTGGAGACAAATTCACACTAAAACGGTGTCTGCAGATCAGTAAACTACACGGATTGGACTGTACTTACTAAGAAGAACCAGATGATGAGCCATACATCATTGGAAAGATACGGAAGTCTAGTTTCTCTAAATTTTTCCGGTTCCGAATGGGTTCGAACCTTATGAGAAAAGTTATACATGTTTTCCAACTTAAGGTCAAATTCGGCAGCATCTACGTTACTGGGCTACAATCACATTTGAAGGCCTTCCATTTTTTCCTTGAGCTGGGCTGCATATGCTTGGAAAGATAAGACAAAGAGCTTCAAGATCCATATTTTTTCCAGATTTTTGAGAATGAAGATACAAGCCCAAAACGAGCCCATAAGCTGGCTGCAATGCATTGTCATGCATGACATATGCATGATGAAGTGTTGTTGATTGTGGAAAAGTTTGGTGAAACATATTCAATACCTATTGTTGAGTGGAATTTTGCAGCAGCCAAATGAATTAAAAGATGTTGAAGTGAATAATAACACTAAGCTTAATGACAAGAAATTATTTTCAAATGCAATAGTGTGTTAAGTGATTTAAGTGTTGTAAGTTAGTGAAGTTAGTGTGTTTAGAAAATTCGATTGTATAATTCAAATTTTCACTTCCCTAGGCCTATAAATAGGGAAGTTCTCTAAGCTTGTAAACACCACCCCAAGGGGGGGAGCTCCCTTCCCTTTCTCTCCCTCAAATTCTCTTAGATTCCCTTTGTAGTTTCTCAATTGTTGTAATAAGATTCTTCTCTTAAATTTTCTTTTTATTAAATCTCCAAACACTTCTCTATTCTCTTTCAAAGTTCTCCATGCTCTCAAAAATTTCCCAAACACTTTCTCTTCCAAAATTCTCAAAGTCCTCAAACACTTTCTTTTCCAAATTCCTCATGTTCTCAAACACTCTCTTCCAAAATCCACAAAGTTTCCCAAACACCACTTTCCTTACTCTACCGAAATTCTTCCCAAATCTCTTGAACACTTCTCCCTTCTCTAAAGTTCTCAAATACTATTACATTCCTTCACCAAATTCTCCAAGTTCTCAAACACCTTTTTCTAGAATTCCCTAAGTTCTCAAACTCTCCAAGTTCACAGAAACATTCTCCAAATTTCCCAAACACTTTCTTACTCACTTCTCAAAGCTTTCAAACACAATTCTCATTCTCTTCCAAAAATCCCCAACGTACTCAAAAATACCTCTCTACTTACTTCTCCAAAAGCCCCCATGTTCTTGAACACTTCCCAAACACTCCTACTCTTCTCTTTCTCAAACACATCTCTCCTCTACTTCCAAAAGTATCAATGTTCTTAAGTGTTGTACAAAACCTTTTTGTTTCTTTTGTTTTCATTTATGTTTTGTAGGAAAACTGAGTCGGATCATTCAATCACCAAATCCTATAAAATAAAACCCCTCGCACTTACATGCGCTAAACTACCAACGGTTCGTGCACTTGCAAATTATCACAAGTAAAGATGCAAGTTTGAACCCATTTTGGTGCGGCTGAATCTACGCAACACATTGTATTATGGTGTTCTTTGTACGTCTTTGGTTCTATGAATGAATTCTCTTTCTAACTACCATCGTACAACGTACAGAAACTACCAGACACACCACCTGGATTCACCCATATATATTATTTTATAATTTATATAGTTTCTTTTCGATTATCTATGAGAAAAAGTGATGGTCGTTACCAAATCCAAGGGGAAAGGTTACAAAATGAAAATGCTCTTAAAGGTCCGATACAGTGGAACAGTCAGGATGGTTTAACAAAGTCCCACAT